>JARQSW010000561.1:491124-861853 GCA_030142375.1 Calameuta pallipes | reverse complement strand
TTAACGGCCGGTTTACTTTTATTTTTTGACCCCCCCCCCCCCCCCCCCCGGACACTGAGCTTTACCTCTACCTGACCTAACCTTACCTCTTCTGTTAAACGTACAGTTATTATATATCGGGTGTTCCTCTCACACTTTGGACTCTATTCGTTTAATTTAATTTTTCATAGAATTTTGAACCGTGCTTCCGTAGGAAAACCGGAATCAACTTTTCTCAGCTTTCACCGAGACTTCTGCTTTTGTCTTGTAATTTCTCTGTTTTTTTTTTTTTAATATTTTTCACTCGCGACAATATTGTCGTTAATTTTTAGCAGTCTGTGAATAATTCGAAAGAAAAAAATCTCAGGGAGCTAGCAGCAGGTACAAGGCAGCTACAGGGTGTATCAGTTGCGTCAACGGTCCAAGTCGTATACGGACCAATAGGAAGTGCTCGAGTCACGTGGTACACCCATCTCATCTTCTCCGACTTCCTTCATGCATGCCCCCAGGCTCTTGTCATTCTCGACTCACTCCTCATTCCTATTTCCTGTAGATACAAGAATGACCCAAGTCAGCGTGTATACGCTTCCGGCCCGTACCGCCTCCTGGGGACGACGTCGACCGTACCTCAGGTATAATTCGAAAGGACGCCATTGTTTAACCGCTCCAGTCGCCAGGACTTCCCGATCGTCCCGGGTCGTTACCGCAGCCAGGAAGTCCTTTCCCCTTTTGTACGAATCGATGTACGTCTCTCAGTATAGGGGATGTGATTCTCCCTTCCCAACCTTTCTGATTTTACTTACTTCATCCCCTAGGTCTCAGAGTGGCAAAGTGGATCCAGCTTCAGTTCCACGATATTTGTCCGTACCGTCTGTTGGCATTCCCTGCAGGCAACATGGCTGCTGCCTTCACTGTACGTCGGAGTTTCCATCAGGGTATTGCTGGGCTCTTTGTCCTGGATCGCTGTTGCTTGGAGGAAATTGCCAGCAGCGTGAATAGAGAAAGAGAGGGAGAGAGGAAAGGAGTGAGAGGAGAGCGAGAGAGAGAGAGGGAGCAGCCAAGCAAAGATCGTGAATATTCAATAGTAAGTGTGCTTACGTAACCTCAAAACTGTTTACACAAGCGATATGGTTTCTATGGGTAATTCTAGTTCTGTTTTCATCCACCAGAGTGCGGACTTTCTCTACTGGCCATTATTTAACGAGCGAGATCCTTCAGGTCTAGTGCTTTGCCGAACCGGTGGCGCCCTCCAGTTGTAATCCACGTGAACGTGCCACTGCCCGTCTACACGTACTTGGCCCCAGGATGATATTTGACCCGGCCATGAATGACCTTATCGCGACAATGTCGTTACGTACTGTGTTGTCAGACTAAACGACTTCTGGACCCGGTTGGATTATGTCAAATAGATATAATATATTACCTCTCTTCCGGCTTTTGACTGCAATAACTAATTGCATTGTCGCTTCGGTAGATTAGGTGCGTCCTGGTGGCGCTGCTGTTCCGCCAGTTTTTAGAACGTCATACAGGGTCATTCAATTTCTTATTGCAGGCATAATAATAATTAAAAAAAAAAAACCGTGCATATTTCTACGCTGATAAAAGACTACAAGATTTTCGCACTATTGACGCAATTGATATATCGGAAAAAGAAAATGCCCGCTGCATATTCAGACTCTTTGTCTTACGGACACTTTGGAGTCACCCAGCTGTATTCTATTTTTGTCAGTTATCTTTGTTTTCTTTTTTAATTACACTCTACAACTGACAATTTTTCATCTGTTCATATGAAACGTCACTGGCACTAATTAATGCCTGCTCCAGCCCACGTATATCCACGGCAAGCATATTCCTGAGGGATGAAGTTTTTTTTTTTTTCTTCTTGAAGTGGATAAACGACCCTGCGCAGGAGTCTGTTTACTTCTGGATTATATAAAATAACTGTGGGTTATACGTTATATATATACATATATATATTTTTTTTATATTCTTATCGTTCTTCCATCCGGTCCCACAGGATGACTCACTCTCGTTTTCCTCGACGTTCGAATTTCCATTGTAAAATTATATCTGCTTTTCGTACGCGAATACGGAATTACGTTTTACGATAATACATTTTTATACGGAATACACGAATCGGACTGTGGTACGTGTCTTTGGTGGAATACGCGTTTCAATGCTTTGAGGTTACGGTACGATTCCGTGAAATTGAATGTAAATTTCAATTGGATTTCTCAATAGGTATTAAGCTTAAACCCTAACCCATCTGCGTGTATACTTCGGATATAGACTCGGATCTACAATTTCGGTTAAATTCCTAAAATACCTAGTTTCCGGTCTGAACAATAATATTACGAGAAAAAAATATTTAACGCGATGGCGAATTTTGACGTTGTCACTTACCGTGATGGGAGGATGGGGGTAGGGGTGAATATTATTGATATAAAAAAATGAATACAGAATTTCACGAAGGAAACCTAAATAAATTCTCTTGGGGTTTTTGTAATTTCCGGTTTCATCGCAACCCCAACCCCATTTACTATCCTCGGATATTGTTCGCTTTATGGGCACGATTCATGTAGGGTAATAATTTATAGGGTGAATAGAAGGGGCGAAGGGGGGAGATTGGGTGGGCCCCCCCCCCCTCCCCAATTCTTGTACACACTCATACTTCATTCACTTTGCCCAGTGCTCATGGGATTTTTTTTTCATCCCCATAGGGTAGTTTGAATTTTTTTTTTTTAATATTTGTACTTACCGTAGGGAAGAGTACACGTGCGTCGTTCATGGTATTCGATCGATTAGGATGATAATGCGGAACGTTTAGGGGATGGTGAATTATTGATAATTATGGCGGGGTGAAAGGAATTTAATTTACCATAACAATTTGGATCGCCAAGCTCGATTGTTTCCACGGGGAAGTTTTGCAAACAGGAAGTGGGCTGGTGTTACGTTTGATATCTGTTATCAGTCTTTGCAATTCTTTTGAATTTTATGACTGTTCCAAAATATATTCAGGAATTTGTTTTCTTTCGGATACTTACTACCCTCACGGGATCCGATCTCTGTATCTTCACTGTTTTTACTACTTTCAGCCACCCCAGGACCACTAGGAGCCAATCGTTTCTTTTTATGTTCTTCGAGGGCTTACGCCGGCCTTTGCGTTTTTCTTATCTGGAGTATTTCGTATAGTTTTTAATTTTTTATTTATGTTCTGCGTTTTTACCCTGTTTCAGTTTTCGTTCCCTTTGCTATGGATTATTTTGTTGTTATAATTTTTCAAAATTTTTTGGTTTCATTAATTTTCATTCGTTTGCTCTTATCTCCTTTTGTACGTTTCAATGTTAATTAACATCTCATTGTATACGCAGTGTTATTCGTACAGGTTCGTATAGGATTGTATACAGATGGTAAAGTATCTTTAATGAAGAGAGACGTGGATGCTGGGTCGAGGAAACAGGATTGATTGATTAAATTTTTTTTAATTTTGCCAACGCGAACGGTTTTTTTTTTACGTGAACGAATAAATAAGGAAGGTTTTTGGAAAAGCCACGTGATAAGACGTAGAAATAATTAATACTTTTTTTTCAATAATTAGTAACATTTTCTTAAACTATTCAATTAACAACTTTGTCTATTCTTATTTCAAGAACACGAGGTATGCAGGCCGGGTAGCATATGGTAAAAATAAATTTGAAAAATTATTTTTTGAATTCAAAAAGTCAATTTCACCTCTATGGTCATTATGGTTATTAAGGAAAATTGTGTCACCCGTTATATTACGCGAGTTCAAAGTTTACCCCTATAGTCGACTCGTATACTCTTCGTCTAATGTATTATATATGCTATTAGTCGTAACTTCAATGCGGTTCTCCACGTGTCCCCGGAGACACGTGCTGGGATCGCTGTAGCCACGAGTGCCGCAGGGTGTACCGGGTGTTTGAGAAGTATCGACGTACCGGTATAATGCCATGTATTTCCTAAGGTCAATGGTTCTGAACCATTGAAATCGATGGTCGGAGGTCATTGACTGTACTTTAAGGTTAACCTAACGAACCTCACGTAATTACCAGTGCTAATGTTTCGGACAATCTGCCACGTGAATTACTAGCTTCCGTTTTCCTATGGATACTAAAGCTTCCTCAATCGGTACTAATTAGCTGGGCTAATTATGCTGCTATTGTTGGTGGCTGCTATTTCAATTAAGGATTTCAATTTACATTGTTGGAAATCGCTTTGTTAGTATCTGCATTCTGTGTAAAATAGAAAGATTCGTTTGGTATCAGACATTCCGATCGATTTTAATTTATCGATTATATCTATAGCTGAGATTGATTATTGGTGTCGTTACAAGGTTCCCGTTAATTATGGTACGCTTTGTTATCTGTGGAAAATCGTTAATTGCTCTTATGGTTAATTAATACATGTTCAATTAACAGCCAATAGATGACTATATGGGCATAGACTGTATGGAGAAAATATACCTGATGGTTCTAATGGAAGCGGTGGGTGGGAGAAATTTAATCACGTAATTAGTACATCAGTTTGTTGCCTATGGTCAGTTCTCAAAATAATCCGAGCACGTTATCTTTAATTAACTGGTGATTAATTTCAATTTGTTTTGGAATGAAGGTCTAAGAATGATTTGATATGTATTTTGATTTTTGGTTATTCACGTGGTATGTCTTGTTAGTTAATTAGTGTATCGATTTACCTTTTTAGACTCAATAATGAGGGATGAGATCCAGACAAGGGTTGATGACAATTTGCAACGCGAAGCTCTTTATGGAGATTTGAGCCTCTTCGAGGCAGACGGCTTTCCTCCTATTAGTCGAATGCAATCGCCCGCGGACTTGCATGCAGTATTCAGTAGGGATTTTCTGGGATATTAACTTCCAAAATTCACTGGGATTTCCCACTCTCGGCCGAATCCCTATTCGACGGGTCTGGAATACATTACGCGGCCTCCATGAATAGGAAAACGATTTCTACATAAAATCCACGGAGTCTTGTTGGTTCCTTTTTGAATAGTTGATATTACATATAGCCAATATATTACACGTATGGATGATATGCATTACGTATATTATACATACATATAATGCACTATAAGTTATTGCATGGATGTGGATAAAAATGGATTCTTTTTTTTTCATAGGCTCACCTGTCTGGAAACTCTTTTAAATTCATTTCCGTGCGCGGATGTATGGGTTCCCGTGGAACAGCCATTTTATGAAGTTACACTAGTCGTGTTGGGTCTTCTATGAACGTGCCTGATACAAATCGTCGAAAAATTGCGTGGAACTATTCGTTCCCCGTAACGACGTATACTTTCCAATAATGGTTGAAAATCCCAGGTGGCAGCAGCCGTTACAACCACAAATACCCGAGGCAAATATGCAGAGCGCGAGAGATTCATACGTCTCGCGATTTTCCAATTTCCAGTTGCTACCCTGTCGAGAGTAATACATTATGAGGATACGTGCGGAGTGTAGACCATGTAGAGGGACATGTTGTCGGGTGAGCGTCTCGCGTAAGACTGGATATAGTTGAGCTCTGCGCATGCGCGAAGATTGTTGTGACTGCGCGCACAGTTTGGCTAACGTTTCCACTTGCATTCTTCTTCAGACCTTCGTACGTGCTGTACGAACACGCCGTTAAGTTGATACGACGAAGTAGCGTATTGACGTATCGCAGTTTGGGACAATTTAAAAAGGAAATCAATGTTAAAATATGAATTTATTTTAATCCATGGAGTTATCAGTGCGACAGGTACACGTGTTACTGGATTTTAGTGAAACATTATTCGAATAATTAGGTGGAGACTGGAGACGGTTATTTTTGTATCCCTCGACGTACATTGGCTGTCCCAAGATGGCGGCTATGCCTTTCTTCTTACGCTATGGAAAATTTTGTCCATCGATTTTTGCAAAACTTTGTCTAGTTATTCCTCTTTTATATTTACTTCCATCGTCCACTGTGAGTAATGTCAAGTATCGGGCATTGCGATCCTTTTCATTCGAATGCCTCTGGACTTCGCGGGTTCATTCATCGCGATCCAAACAATTTGCAAGAATGGCGGCATTCAGGTACCGCAAAACTCAACTGGAAATTCATTCGGTGTGGCTCTGGTCTGTCTGCTCTCTCGTGATAGAGCATTAGGATATTGCAGTTAACCATCATTTTCGTTAAGCACTGTTCACACAAACCTACTCTCGCCACGCTGGCTTTCCACTCATTTACGTAATGCGACCACGGTGGGATTGTTCGCTATTTGTCAAATCGTTTCATCGATCCTGACTCCATTTTCGGTATCGTTCTGTATGGCGATGTGAAATCTTTTAAATTATCTCGCAGAGCCTTTTAAACAAATATCCATGACGGATAATGAAATGGAAATTTTATCGTGGACGACAAAATGGCCAACTTCACCTCCTTAAACTTTATCAACTTCAGATTTACAATTTAAGTTTCATTTCGGCTTTATATAAAAGATTCAAAAATAAGGACACCTTTTACACGAAAGAATATTCGCAAAGAGTATTCCAAGAAATGGCAAATTTTTTCAATACGAACTGAATGTGAACTTTGTTTTTGCGATTCTCTCCATTTTCAGCACTACGTATTTAACTTTTAATAGCCAAGACTTTGGCAATTTGACTCTCACGACAACTTCCGGTAGACCCGGTCGATTTATTTCCGGATTGGTTCACGAAATTTCATTTTCTCCTCGATTTGAATAAAGCGCCCTCGTAAAGGGACGAAATAACTCCTTTGGGGATGATCGCGTTGGCGGCTGCGCGATGTCAAGCAGGTCAAGGGTTGAAGTACGACCATGGGGTGGCGGGGGGCGGGGAAGACGCAGGTGACGTGAATGAGGATGTTGCGGTGACAGGAAAGATCTACAGGGGTGGTCGAACCAATTTTCTACCCCGGAACCTTCCCTTCTGCTACAACCCTTACTCGGGACTCCCACGCCAGCCCTTCGGGAATATGCATATCGTTACGCGTTCTCCTTCCTCTCGCGTGACTTCCTCCGTGATCCTTGATACGACCCTCGGGCCCAGTTCCTACCCTTAAAACCCACCCTTATTCCTCCTTTCGATTTCTTTCCTTCAGTTCTCTCTCTTCCTCCTCAACTGTCTTCCTCAACTGTGTATACCCTGTGTATCCCACCGATTTTCTGCGTGCGTTTCGGAGGTCCAGTCTTTGTACTATAGTGCAATGCCCACCCGAGTGTCCCTTGGATACAGTTCTCGACCTTCACGAATCAACTTAACCAGCTCTAGTGAGGACTCTCATTTGTTAATTGATGGAGGGATTTCGATTTTATAGCTCTGATTCGTTCTGCTAAATAATCTTTCTAATCAGTGCCCACCTGAGTGTCTCCCGTTACCTCAACCTAGCATCCTGAGCACCCGTGCATTTCCGTAACCATTCGTTCCCGCACGTGCATCCAATTGGCTTTCTCGATTTTACGCCTCCCAAAAAATCCACAGGATCCGTTAAGCTACCGTCTCGTCTGTCAGGTTCCGTCTCGTTTTCCCGCAGTTGAGGCTGCTCCACCCCAACTCCCACGTCATACCAGCTGATCGTCAGTTCCCGGTGAAACAAGAATTGGCTGGCATGCGGATGCATGGGCAAAGAGTGGACAGCCCAAAATGACGTATGTAGGTTAGTTCTCGAATTTTCGTTATCGGCTTCGAGTTAAGAGAATACGTTATAATACATATATACACACACTTCACCAAAGCTACAGTGAATGGAGCAAGAAATATTGGCTTAGCAAGTCAACACATAATCCATATACCAACATATACGTATATACACGCACACATGTACAGTACAGTGACGTATGCACTTACGTAGGATAAATCGACACACGTAGGAGGAAGCACGTACGCGCTTACCGCCGGCCAAGTGAAAAGGCGGGGTTGTGGTCGGACAGGGGTTGATTTACACGAATTTTTTCCCTTCATCCCCTATACCCCTCCACCCTTGGAAAGAAGACGACTACTCGTAGTCGGCCATACATCAGCAGCCGTACTAGAGAGAACGGCTCGGTCTTGCTGACCCATACGTTATTTCACATAGGGAAAAAAAAGAAAAGAAAGTCCCCCCTCCGCCCTAGAAAATCACCCTTGGTAAGTTAACGACGTCGAGGATTAAAAATGGACGATTCTACCTAAGCATCATATACGTGGGGGGGGGGGGGGGGTGATTGGATGAACAATTTTTTTTTTTTTCACTAATTCCAACGATTATACCTCCTGCACTTACGCTTATGCAATTTCCAGCTTTGCTGTGTTCCTACGTTGGAATTAACATCTGTACCTAATGAATGGATGTTTCTGTCGATAATACAGAAGATACACGCTGGCGATGATCTCATGATAAAAGACACCAACGTCTGCTGGCTCCTTCCGTTTCCGGTTTAAGGCCCGAGGCATTTCAGGGATTTGCAGCTCGCATGCCTTCCGTGGTTGGTGCGCATTGTAGCCATACGTTGTACATACCCTAGATGAATTTTCGCATATGTGCATAACGGGTAGTATGTGGGGTACTGTACTACGTGTTACCTAATAGCATGTATATATGTACTATGTATGTGTGTATATATATATGCCTATTATCTGCATTGTTCGAACATCGTTATTGGTACCACCTGATATGTTACGGTAGATATGGTATATATATATATGATTGTCGATCGTGTAGTTTGAGGGCAGGAAACATAAAGGGGCATTCTCAATGGCGAGCTGATGCGTTAAAAAGAAGTTACTACTTTGGGACATCACGGCGTGGGAGCTCTATGCTAATCTAACCTAACGAAACATTTTTTAAGCCCGTGATGAAAATTCGGGTGTCGTGGAAATTTGCTTTTTAACATATTCGGTGTGAGAGCCTCATGCCTCTCGAAACAGCTGTTACGCTGAAAATTCTTTGAGGACAGACCTCAAAACAGCCGCGTTTCCTCGAAATAGGCAGCGCGTTGACGAAATCGTTCCCAAAATAGCCCAACGGCAAATTTATACGTATAATGCTAGGTTATTATATATACATATGTGTGCTTTTTACATGTAGCTATATTTATGCGCACGTGGATGGTATTGTGTATGCATATGGATTCTGGAATTATGATGAAAATATATACAGTTATGGTTATGGGAAATAGCGGCGTAGGGGATCATGGGAAATGACATAACGTCAATAGTAATTCTTTACTGAAATCTCAAATCGCCCCTCCCCTCTCTGTGGAGATGGGGTTGATACGCGGATGGGTGGTCGATGTTTGCTTGGGACGAGGAGGAAGACTTTTGACGAAGATTAATGAAGAAAATGGCTGAGGCTGACGTCGCTCAAGGAATTTCGGGTAAATTTAATTTGCACAGTGGGAACTTTGGTAAATTCGGGGATTTTCGTTGATTTTTAATATTCTTGGTACCGAGGATGTGTCGACTTTGTCACCTAGCTATCGAAATTACATCTTTCAATCTTCTGACGCTCGGCCCTCTATCGTTTTTTTGGGCAATTAAAGATTTTTACCCGTTTCACGAATTTTTACAGCGCTCTCCCATCCCGTCGCATTACAAGGAATTCACGTTCGACGAGCTTGCCTACATTTTTTTTTCGCGTTTGCTTTTTACCCTGCTTTTTTTCTCTTCGGTTTTTGTCTTCTTTGGTTTACCGAAAAAAAAAAAAAAAAAAAATGAGGAGAAAATATCAACTTTTTTTTTGTCCACTCGACTCTTCTCACGGTTTTTTGCCCCTTTGTCCTGCTTCTGCTTCTCTTTCTCTTACTTTCGTTATTCCTCTCTTCCCTCGTATCCCCTCTTCTCTCTCTATTTCTCCCATCATCATCATTATCTCTCTCGCTCAGGCTCTCAGCTTCACGAAATCAAGCAATCCGCATCAAACTAGACTCCTCGTTTCCACGGAATTTTGGGATACGAGCTTCTCGTCGTGACGACGCAGCTTCTTTACGATCCGACGTAGGGCTAGTTGCACTGCCGGCAGTGCAATCTGGTATAATAGCCGACGAAACATCAAAGGGCGACTGGATTAAAAAAAAAAAGTTAAAATACAGTTTTTTTTTTAAATTTTCATTTCAAATTAAAGGTCTTGATTATAAAATATCATAAAAGTAGATGCTCGTTATGCTGATTTTTTTCTCGACATAATGCCCACCCACGCCCATTTCACTCATACGTCAAATTCACGTCATGATTATGTTATGCAAATTTAAAAACAATTAATTTGTCAACAACTTATTTATTTATCCTTTGACTGACAGCTCGTACAACTGCCACGTGGATCGTACACAGACTAGACCCACGCTTGTTCGAGAAACACGTGTGTATCTGAGTCGCGTAGAAAGAAATTTTTTCTCAACCCTCGTGGGTGGCGATCAAAAAATATCCTACGGAATAAAAGGGACCAATTCACATCGGTCCCGACGCCAATTTCTCGAGTGGATCCCGTCTATCCATACGGATAGTGGAAATGGCGGATTGAAGTTACTAAGGGTGGGCACGGGGGTGGGAGCTGTCTTGATAAAAGTTTGAAATCCGCTTGGCATTCCACTCGGGGCTGGCACGTACATCTCTTCTCTCTCTCTTTTTTTTTTTCTTTTCTTTTTTTCTTACCAAAGATCAAACTGTCTAGGGGTTCCGTCTCTTTACTATAGAGGCTGTAGCTATCTATGCTAACAGCCAACGCTTAGGGGGGTTATCCCTTTCGTCGTTCGTCTACTTGTCCAGGATCCTACGGGATCGTTACTCCATCTATGGCTGCCAGTTATTCTTTTATCTAGATCACCCTTAACGCTTTTACGTCAGACGCGCGACGCGATCTTTACGGTTGCGGCTTAAGGTCCGTAGAGAAAGATTAACGTCGTTGGCGATGGCTGTTTTTCTTTTGGATTAATCTTCTTTTTTTTTTCTCGGGCCCACTCAGCCGATACGAACCCTAAATTCGTACATGCTTCAGACGCTACTGCGAATCGTTTTACTGTGATATGTGGGCTTAGTTGGAATTTCGATTTATTAAGGATCCGTCGATCGGACTTGATCGAATGTTCGGATTGATTGATTTTTTTTTTTTCAACGATCTTCTTTAGATGTCACTTTTTTATTTTCATGTATCTATCTTTTATTTATTTTTTTTTTCTCTTTTCCGGCTCTCCCACTCAGGGCGGTATCTTGCGAACGTGACACGACCTACTGATTAGGGGCCCTGGGCCGTTTGTTCGCTTGCTGTCGTCCCTTGTTAAAGGCGGCTTTAAAGGAGTCTTCGTGGATGGGACGTACAGGCAAAGGGAAAGCAGCAAGAAAAGAGAGAAGTAAAGGATACAAAAAAAAGGTGAAAAAAATGAGCCAGGCCTTTGAGAGATCAAATGTTTACGTAGTCGCGAGGGCTTATTAGTTTGTCTAACTTTCAAGAGGCCGCGGAAAATTTGTGGAAAATCTTTATGCGGATTTAAAAGATAAAGGCAAACTACTAGACTTCTTACGGCCAGTGAATATTTACAATAACGTTATAGCTATAGCGGTACGTATAATTGCGAAAATTAAGTCATTTGAAAAAAAAATATTCCTTACAATACTGAAGCTGAATGTTTTTCAGAATTTCGTGCCAATCATTTGCCGAAAAAAAAAAACTAATGGCGGTTTATCCTTACTCAGGGTATATGTTATATCTCGTAATTGAATAACGATTCGGGCTACTAAATTTCAGCCACTGGCAGCAACCGATTATTGTTATCAGCCCGATGGCTGATAACAGATCGGTCGATGCCATTGGCTGAAATTTGCTAAGCCTGCTTCGGTCAAGGGATATACCCTTGGTCACTACTTGATATCGTCCCTCATACAGTGACTAATGTGCTGAAATATAGTTTGATTCTCTTTATTTGTACTTACAAAAATTTGGTATTCTCTAAGGGAAACTAAAATCAACCCTTTGGTTTTAGTCTCGGCTCCAAATGACAGGTAGATTATTAACTGTAAGTAGCCGCTTAAGGGGATTCGACTGTTTCCTATATATGGTAGTTTTATTCATTTCCCGATTAAATGTTATTATAATAGTTGGAATTATTATTATTATTGTTGTTATTGTTGTCGAGAACTGCCAGCGGCAGCTATATTATTCGTTAATCAAGAGTTCATCAAAATTCACCCCAATTCAGCCCTACTTCGGATTTGGTATGGGTTTCTTCCTGCCCTTTGCCCGTAACGGCCCCCCTCTTTCCTACACCATGCAATTCCCTCACGCAATATCAGAAAATAATATAGGGTGCCCATTAATTTAATCCTGTGCCCAGAGGGTGAGATTGAGCGGTTGATACAGCCCTGGGACCGTTGAGGGTTGTTTGTCGGGATACGTTTTTCTGACAAGGGTTTTTCTTTTTGTTTTCAGAATACCTGGCATGCGTAGGCTGAAGGAGGAACCAAGTGGCGAGTGCAGCAGAGGTGGGACTGCGAGTTTAGGGGTTGCTACCCCTAGGTTAGGGGTAGCTGCTAACGGTACGAGAATCTTCCTCGAGGAAGGCCTCGTCGCCCTTGTGCGGATCGAGGGCCGGTGAGCACCGGCACGGGGCGAACACCCCTATTGTCACGTTCAACGGCCAAAAACCCTCCCTTCGGCAACCGTAAACGAACAACAGAACAGGTTGGTTAATTAACGATTTTACGATGCTTAATTAATACGCCTTACAATTGGCACCTGTTACGGAGTCTCTTTTGGCTTACGTGGCGAACGATGGGCGGTTAACGTGGAGACGCAGTTAAAATTGAACTTTGACCTTTCGCAGTGAAAATTCTGGAGCGAGGGGCGGGAAAAATAATTACGTGTCCGTATGAGGGACCAAAGAAAAAATCGATATTTTCACACCTGCCAACTTCACTCTGTTACACGTACGTGGTAAAGATATTGTCAGACTGTGGAAGATGCTGTTTGGTCCATTTCGTCTTTTGTCGAGTTTTCAAAGCGATCTCGGCCGAGATTCGACAACCACGGTTTCTCCGAGTAGTGAAATCGCTTTCGTTCACAGACGGAACAAAGCCATGTTGATTCTCGATGGACCAGTTTTGCTCTTGGTATTTTATCTCTTCTGGGCTCTCTTTTTTTTTTCTCTTTTTATACCACTCGAACTTCAAAAGTGCTTGCACCTAATACTTGGGTTCTCATTTCCGTCGGCTTAAGAGAGAGGTTGCCAAGGAAAAGACATCGAAATCTATTTATCTCGGTCCTGTGATTGATCTTGAGAACCGGAAGTATCGATGATGCGTAATAGAAAAATTTGATATGGCCATTAGTATTTTGCCAAAGGTAATTAATGGTTTTTCATTGATTCAATTTGACTTGTCGCGCACTGGCTTTGGCACAGAAAAATTGGCATTTGCCAAATTTTCGTATGGGCACCTTTAGCAAAATTGATCACTCGCAACGATGTTTTGCCAAGGAGAACCAGAGCAAAGTAATTTTAGATTAATGATGACCCACTTGTTATCATTGATTACAACTCGCGGAATGTCATTGCTGATAATGAAATTTTTCCAAGGGTCTGTCACCCTTAGCAAATGCCCTATAGGCCATTACTGAGCTTGCTCGTTATCGCTTACCAACAAAATTGTCTTTTCTCAATTGGACATCAGGCACGGGCTGATGATCAAGGGCTCGGTCACTCTGCACCTGGCTGTACGTTCACTAAGTATTCTCTAGACCAAGACAGCTGGGTACCAACCTGGTAGAAATTTCATCGAGCAAGCTCAGATCCCTCTCAAGGTACCCACTGGGCCAGTCTGAGACTAGCTAGGGACCTTAATGGCACCCTATATTCTCATAATGGGATTTCCACCAGGACACCCTTTCTGAGAGAAAAGGTGAGTGGAGTCTTTTTGGAAAACCCTGCTACGACCAATCAGTATTGCTCAAAAGCAATGATAAAATTTCGATTTTTTTTTTCTCGATACATCATACGTTAACGATAACACGGATCATACGTTAAAATGTGTGTGTCGTGGGTCGTTTGGCCGTGGAATGACGTCATGGCTCGACGTGAAAACACTTTAGAAAATTCGTGAGCGTCTTATCAATTAGCTCGCTGATCGTGGAAAAGGAGCCACGGGGGTGGCGGAGGGGGCCATTAAAGAGGGTGAGAAATTTTGTAAAGAGGGATCTTGGACAAGAAGACGAATTTACTCGCGTTAACTCCCAGCGAATACGTCACCGACGCCCTCGAGCGTCGCGACGCGAAAGGATGGCGGAATAGCAGACGGGGGACTGTGTCTGCTCACTTTATGCCCCTTCGCCACCCCTAAATGAGAACGAGCGAGGACGAGGAGAGGAATTACATTTTAAATGAGCCGCTTAATGAAATCTGCTTGCAAGAATTAGGAAGTTGCTTGAAACTACCCCCTAGTCGGGGGTGGCTCCAACCCTTCCTTGGCTTCGACCCTAGTCGTGAACTTGCGCGCGTAAGAAAGGACGATCCCTACGTTAATTACCGTCTGGTTCCTTTTGGTTTCTTCGTATCATCCCTTCTGAGCCTTTTCGACCCGACCACCTCTCACCCCTCTGTATCTTGTATCTTCAACCCCTATATTTCGATCGTAACGCCACGTGGCAGTTTGGAAACGATTCTCGTCGGATAAGGGATGACGCGTAGGGGGAGGAAGTTGCGCGTACATTTACGAATCGTAATTTTACGTAAATTACGAATTGTAAGCATAAACGTAATCGTTCTATACGATTACGTATGACGCGAGGCCGAGTACGGTGATTTGTTATTGCGTGAATCCCATAGGGGATGAAACTTCAGTTTCTTCTACGGGGCCTCATCGGCCGTTAAATGCATGGGGCCTCGTAAGGTAATGCAGATATAGAAATATTCGTGAATTACGTGAGAAATTTTTTTTTTAAATTTTGATTTTAATTATTTTAAGAAACGACGAGACTAAGTCTTTATTATTATTCACTATAGTGTATAACAGTATGGTGTAGCACTCTCTGGCTATGTCCTACACGCTATGGCTTACCGGACTATACCATAATGTACAGATATGCTACGGCCACGGTATACGATGGGAGAGGGAAAACCAAAGCTGCAACTTTGTCCATCGCTCAGGGTTGTCGGAATGATGAAGCCACGTTGCCAGAGAAATCAACCCTTTCCTGGCAACTCTACGTTGCGCCCTCGCCTATTTTCCATTCGTACGCGACCTACGGGTGGCTTGAGAAAATTCGAAAACTCCCGGCACCGCAATAACGTCGCAGTCCTAGAGAGGCGCGTGCTATAGTCTCTGTCGAACGTTCGATATCGAACGTCACGTACCGGGTGACTTTTCTTTTTGAACTATTAATTTTCCAATATCAAATTTTCCACCTTGTGTCGGGGTTTGGGGGCTAGTTTTTTTTCTTATATCGTACTGCTTCGAAAACAAATTCCCTAGGCACTCGACAGATCGCACCCAAATACCTAAACCCTTATCCCCGTCGTAATCGCACCCTTCTGTACTTCGCGCAATCTGCATGAGTTTTGCTCGCTTTGCTTTTCAACCCTTCCTCGAGAGCCAAAGGGGAGGAGGAGAGTGGGTGGGCAAGGAAGTCGAAGATTCTCAACTTTCGTCGAAGTTGAAATACTTTGCCAAACAGTCAGAGTTTTAGGGCTGCTACTTGCTGAGGGGGTTTCAAAGGGGATGTACAGTGGTTGGTACCATTGTCAAAGGGGTGAAAGTACTTGGTTTTACTAACTAAAATTTATACACTGTCACTGCTGCGCGAAACAGTCCGACACTTTAGGGGATGAAAAGTTCGTCTTAATCGTATAAATTTCTCAAGCTAATTTTAGCATGGACGAAAACAGGGGGTACCAACGTTGCAGTCACCGGATAAATATTATACTTGGGGGGGGGGGGGGGGGGTAATTGGTATATTTCAAACGATAATTTCAGTTTAGCGCCCCATCCCTTATTTATGTTTATCCCCCTCCTCGCTACTGATATCTCACGATTACTTCACTCTTTAATTAATTGCGATTAATTATTACGGTCTAGTGATTTTTTTTATGTAGGTATGTATATTTTTTTTTGGAATTCGAATCCCTTTTTTTTTATCTCGACATAATCCACAAGGGAATTTCATTTAATTCCTGTAACACGCGTGTGTACCTATATGCCTCGTTACTCTAATGGCTGTTTATATATATGGCGTATCGGTATGATTATTTGAAATTTCTTTGATACGGCGATTATTATTCATGCAAATTTACCATTCAATGGGAAGACGAGTTTTGCTTATGGATTTCCGTTCAAATATGAGCACCAAAGGCATATTCGCGTAAAAACATATTGGAACTTGTGTTTTACCGTATTCCTGTGAAATATGGAACTTGTGCGTGGAGATCGCACATAAACGTGCAGTATTGGTAGTTTTCAGTATGTATTGGTAGTTTTCAGAACATTTGGACTCATCGGTTCCATATTTTGTTGGTTTTTGGAAAAACGCTGCCGTAAATTGGTTGCTCGGTAACATTAATTTTTAATTTTCTAAAATGGATATGCACTGTGATACTGCATTCGTTCCGAGTGTAGGGGTGCCCGTCGGTCCTCCGACATTCTATACGGGTGGAATAACTATTCTGCAAGAATATGGCGTAATGTCTGCACAGTGGAAAGGGTGGTGGTTTAGCTTTTGAATTGTTACTGAATTAATTGGAGGGTTCTTAATCTGTCATTTATAAAATGATTATTAATTATTATTTTTTTATAGCCTATGAAATCGTGCGCAACCGTCGAAGCCATTATTGCTGGATGAAATTGCATAGAATTACCAGAGCTCATTGCAGGGCTGAAATTGCACCCCAATTCTCGTCGTAGCAATCTCATAGCGTTTACCTGGAGTATTTTGCAAAGGGGTTGGCACGCGTGACTTGCCGTCGTCCAGACGAGAGCGACCAGTGCATATGCACTTATCATCCCCTATATACAGAACATTGAGCACTTTGTCCCAGAATATTCAACCCCTGCAATCTAACCGGTTATACATACAAATATCATCCCTTGTAACGATTCGCAATTACCCATAGTACTTCTACCGAATATCGCGCTGATAGGTCAATTCGTTTGAAACCTCTACGACACGTGGATCAGTTAGGGGATGAAATCGTTAAATTTTATTTAGATCCAGCGGCACAGTCATAAGGGATGAAAGACGATTACGAAAAATCGTGCTGGAACGAAAAAGGTGAAAAAGTGAGCTGAGATAATCGGCGGGGCATTTCCACCCCTATATTGCTGTCAGTTATTTCGCTAATAAAGGGTGCAACCGGCTTGCAACGAAATTAAGGGATGTTTTCGTGCTTCTGGCTGGTTTCAATCGCGCGGCTGGTAAATTTTCTGTTTTATATATACATATATGCACGCACACGTATCCGAGCAAGCGGTAGGTGGGGGTGGGTGGGTGGTGCGCGATTACTGGTTTTCGTGTATAGGGGTTGGTTCGAGACCATTGTAAACAGAACCATTTGTCAGCTGGGAGCATCATTCCACCCCTATACCACTCTGCTCATTCTGTGGTTCCCTGTGCCACACTACTAGCCCTAGCAACATTCGCACAGAAAATCAACCCCTAGTTACTTTCAGCAACCCCTGCCCCTTTGCCTCACGTGTATCCCAGGCCGAGAGAGCTTCTCGTCTACGCTCTTTAAGCTTTCGAACAATACCCCGAGTATAATGCCCGCTAACTTACAACCCTTGGCGAATGGAACTACTCCCACCCTCCCAAAACTACCCCTTAAGATCATCCCAGGACCCGAAGAGCACGAGCACTGGGTTAATATTGCGTATCCAATAATCCCGAAATGAAATTGTTCGGCTTTGTTCGGGTTCGATCGGCTTTTGTCTAAGGGATGATTTGAGTATTGTTAAACCCAACAACCCCCTGCCCCTTCTTCGAAAGATACTAAGGGTCGAGTTTGTTTCCGTTGGCCTTGTCGGAAACAAATCGCAGATTCCATTCGAATCAAAATTAACGAAAACATCCCTTAAAAAGTTGCCGGTTGGAATTTCAATTTACGTACGAGAGAATTAGGGGTTGTTCGGCTTTTCTTATGTTTTGCACTCGCGGCAGGAACTTTGAGCTTGTATTTTTTTTTAGTACATTCCTTTTGTCTCGCAACCCCTATATCGACACTTCCGCCCTTGACTCGGCACATAAAGTGTTTAATGCCGGCGAACGTTTATTAACCCCTGACTGACATTTATACAGCAGTTTTATTTATTTTTTTTTTACAGGCGGTCAACCGCCCAACCCCTAACCAGGATTTCATGACGGATATGACGTCATTACTGTCCTCCGTAAATAAGCGGAAATTTTGAAAAATCTTCAAACGAGATTCAGGGGACTCTTTTGCACCGAAACCCATAGGGAGGTGGCCCTCGCTAAAAAGCACACTTTACTCGCTGAAAAAACACGTATATCGTTAACTGTATGTCCAATGGATTTTTGATTTGATCCAAATTTATTGTAACATAAAGTTTATAAGGTACCGTGATAATTCGATATTAATAATGAAAAATAAATAACATCGCTTACTGTTGTAAATATTTTTTTTTATAGGACCCACCCCTGCGCGTATGCGTTTACGTACGCATGTATATTTCAATGATGCAGACTAATTTCCTTCGTGATTAACTCGGGCTGCGGCAAGGATAGCGGGAGGGGGTGGTTAAGTCGAGAACAAAGGAGAAAATAAGGATGGCGCGACGTTAGCAAAAAAATCCTGACCTCTAGGGGCTGTGAAATAAAGCCCCGGGACTCTTGCTTGAATTCCTTTGTCCGTGAAATGGTGCGAGAAGCTCCGTAAAATTCTCTAACGAATTCGCCATAGCATTTCAAGCCCCTTGCTTTACGCGGACGCTAAAGAGGATGATTGGACGAGGGGGAGTGCGGGGGGGCGGCGGGGGAGGGGAGGGAAATGACTCGAGTGCGTGAGCTGGGGCTCACGTGTCCCTGCTTCCTGAGAGAGATTGGGATGGGGGATGGTCGGTGGCCTAAAAAGACAGAATATGAGGGATGTGTGTAAAGAGGGGTCCAAAGGGGGGGTGGTGGTGGGTGGTTGGAGGATTGAATTAATGAGTCGTGGATAATTCTTATAAATTGTGAAGAAAAGAAAATACGCTTGCTTGATAAATTTCACGTGTCAGCCACTCCTCTCGCCCATCCACTGTTTCTGCCCTTTCGCCCCTTCTGCCCCTTAATTCTACGCCCCTGTGACGCTGTAGTCGCTCACGGCTAGGAGAGCTCGGAAAATTTACGTAGAAACGGGGGATCGTGTCTACGTCGAATTTTTGGCGTCCGGGGGAGGGGGGGTAAGAAGGAAGTCAGTCTGACAGAAGCACAGTGTCGTTAGAGGGAAATATGGAGAGTCGGAGGGAGGAAGAATGGATTTAAAAAAAGTAAGGGTGGGGTGGAAGAGAATAAAATATAAAAATAAGGACTTGTAGTTTTCGAGCTTAAGGGTGGAAAAGCAGTGCTTTGGACTTCGGGATGGTTAAAAGAACGCGACGAGAAATTCGGCTCGGAAAAAGAAACGACGTCGACGTCGACGACGGAATCTCGTTCCCATCCATCAACGTTTCCGTTGCCGTAATTATCGCAAGGATTTCCGGCTCATCGTTCATCCCGCCGTGTTACTTCCTTTCGACTTTGCGATTCCCCATTGAATTTCATTTGGATTCATTCGTTCTGTCCATTTTTGATGATCCGTTGACTGTGCCAGTTTTTTGTCGTTGTTCCCAAACAAAATCAGGTATCTCCCGTGTTATTGTTCGCGGTCGTTCCTTGGTTGAAAATTTTTTTTTGAGTTGACGAAAAAAAATTTTTTTGTCTTTCACCCCTTATTCGCGTTTTGGAATTTGTAGCATGGACGATCGGGTGCATTCGTAATCATCCCTTAGTGGCAGAGTTTGAGTTGAGGAGAAAGAAAAATTAAATGATATTTAGCGCATCGGTTTTTTTTTAAGGGATGAAACTCTTTAAGGCATTTTTTTATGCACGTAAAATAAATGTGCGCTTCGCAGAGTGCCCACCCTTAGTTTTTATATGTTCCAGTGGTTTTCCTGGAGTTTGTTATATTTCGTATTCGGATGCTCCGCCAAGGACTTCCTCCGGATCCTTAAGGGATGAAGAAATGCTCTTTCGGGAGGGGTGGCAAGAGTGAATCCTAATTGTCATTGCCAAGGGCTGATTCGAGATGCTTCGACGAGGCCGATGGCTGGCAGTCCGGACAGGAACTTTTCGTTTTATTACCTCATAAATTCGGGAAGCATTCTTCGGGCTAATAGATTTTTCTTATGGGGTTGAGCCCAGGGGTGACTGATGGCCGGTCACCCTCAGGGGTGGCAGATTCCGGTTAGAGGGTGGAAACTCACTGCGTTGTTGGGATCGTTCGATTCTCCCTGCCGATTTGTCAAGGGGATGAAAGTAAAAAAAAGTTCCACCCCTTCGTACCAAAGACAAAAGAAAGTCCAGCGCCATTTGTTTTCCTGGAATCCCGAGCGGTGGCAGCACTTGCATAGATTTGTACTTTCTTCGAGTGATCCCTTATAATCCTTGCCACCCTATATGTGTGTGTATATATATATTTTTTCTTACTACCCTATACATCGAATCCAATTTATTATCCTCTTTCGATTCTTGTAACTGTCGATACTCACCCTTATAGAAAAGATCCAATGATTTTATTGTTATTATCGTTATTATTACGTATAGCGATTTATGGTTGATCTTAAATATTTTTTTTTATCGTTATTAATAATACTGAGTCCCATTGATAATTTACGTACGATATCCAGTTTTGCAACCCCTTAATTATTTTTACAAGGAATCATCACTTCTAATACAGTAAATAGTGCATTTACTGTAGTTCTGACAGGCGTGCAGTTTCAACCCCTATACTACTTATTCCAGTAGTGTATACGCTGGCATAAACGTCACAGGCTTGTTTTTCTTTCGCTGGCTAAGTATGGTGGATGAAGAATTCTATTTACTTGGTAAGATTTCCTGGTGGGCAAACACTACCTGAGACTCCTTACATAGGTATATCTATGGGGTAGTTACCGTGTCTGCGCGAAAATTCGAAAATTTCACACGAGCTTAAGTCCAGGCTATTTCGCGGAAGACTGCCCCCGTATCTTTGCTGGTTCTTGTTTATTTTCACGAAGGACTCTTTTACCCTCTAGAAATAAATACAACCCCAACCGTAGCACGTACCTACCACCTACTGCCCGAGTCTGATTATCTCGCTAGAACTGAGATCGCCATTGGGGTAGAACCGATCAGGATCATCCCTTAAGTTTCCAGCCCGAGATCTGCGAACTAGACGTTGCCATGACTCCTGGGTTATTTTTAGATAAGCAATTTTGATTCGGACTGTCAAAAAGAAAGTTAAAATACAAATTTCAACGTCGAATGATAAGGGCGTGCCGTTAAACGTTGCAAGAAAAATTTTGGAAAATCCATTTTTAGTTGTAAATATTGAATTGTCATCAGATGTTTGAATTAACGAAAATAATTTCGTCATTTGGCTAAATCTTTTTTTGAAAAATTTTTTCGTGTCATTTGTTCATCGCTACCAGATACGGAGTGACCTTTCACCCCTCGTGCTGGAACCTTTAGCTACCCTCTTACCAACCCCTAGATACGTACAAACACAGTTGCGGTTTAACTCCGAGCAAAATAACTATCCGCTTCGAATTCTCCCGCCATCCCGTTTCTGCTCTCAACAGATCCAATAGCTTCCGGTTGGACAAGCGTGCTAAATTGGGCAGCGCTACCGTACACACAGATTTCGTTAAGTTTCCAGCCCTTAACTTTCGTTGAACTTTAGCCAGGATCCTCTTTTGGCTGCTAGACAAAACAGCCCCAAATCGTTGAAGCGTCCAGCTGTATAATTATTGTGAAAGTCAGATAAACCGGTCGGTCATTGTTCTTCAAACTGTGTATGTGCATCCGCCATTTTCATCAGGGTCAACCTTGTCCGAACACTTAAATTTTCAACGTTTGGTGGTTAGCAAACCTGATTTTTTTTTTTTTTTTATTGAGAAACAATTTTTTGCCGATTAACCAGTGTTCACTAAGGACTTTGAAAGTTCGTCAAAGTGATGCGGACGACAGAGTCGCCAGGCGTCCCGCAGCGCCTCTCCCGGATCTGCGCTGAGTCTGACGTGTCCTGGGAGACTCGGCGAAACCACGACGAATCCTGGGAACCAGCTGGGTCTGACGGAGCCGTTTAGTTGGCATCTGTTTCTGTAAGCTGGTGGCTCTGGTCGGATTACGTATTCAGTTATTAGGTCTTCTGTCTTTGCGTCATTGGATTGTCCTTGTGACGTCACTCCGATGAATCTAGACACACGTCGTATATATGTATATTTTACACACGACGGGGATTCCCCTAGTATTTCAATACGTTTATGAAAATTATGAAGAGAAATGCTCTTAAATTATATTTTCTTTCTCGTTACTGCTAATCACTATATTTATTTTACTTTGTCTCGTAATTATCATACGATATATGTATAATGAAAAATATAAAATTTTTGAAAAATCATCCATCTCTCAACTTACTGAGACACAGCGTCCGGCGAACGTTCAGACGTTTCCGGAATTTTTTCGAGTTTCGTCGATATCAAAAACAAATTTGGATTTGGTACTGAGGCGGTGCCGGTTTTTTTAAGGATTTTTTGAATATTCGGAATGTCCAGGGTGACTCCCTGATTGCCCTGCACCTTCACCGGTACCACCATGTCGCTCATGGGTTCCGGTACGGCACTGGCGATTGCTGTGAACATTTACAAAATTTGAAAAAAATATATATATAATACAAAAGTTAAATATCGTCAAAAATAATTCTTACCCACAGATTTATCAGCCGATTCATCGTAAAATAATTTGTGAAATATATTTCCCGGCTTCGCTTTACTCAGATCGCTTCCTTCGCTCTCTGACATGAGGAGCGCGGCTGCCACGACTTCCGGTTCTGGCTTCGACTCTACCCCCTCGGGCAGGATTTCCGGTATTGGCTGTGACTCGCCGACCAGTTCCTTTAGCTTTGCCTTTAGATAATTTCGACGCTTGTCGCTCGCGCAGGCTCTTCCTCCTCCTGCGTCTGCTCTCGTTCATCAAAGAAAATTCTTTAGAAACTTTGAACTTCAAAGTTTTCCCATTTTCACGTAAACTTACCTCCTATGCTTATATACATATACATATATCTTTTTTTTAGCAATTTTCGAACAAAGATCGTACCAGCGAAGTAAATTTTTTTTTAAATCTTTCTCATCGGTATAACTAAAATACTCTGTTCGCCGATGCAGTCGCCGTTTGGAGACTCGTAAGTAAAAAAAAAGAAAAAAGAAAAAAAAATTGAAATGAAAAATGAGAATGAAGAATCGAACTCTCCCCAGAGATCCAACCATTACGAATGGAAGTCGAACGTGAAACGATTTATAGGCAGTCTCGACTAGAAAGCAGAGGCACATCTATCAGTGACAAAAGTTCCTTCGCGAAATCGCCGCGGTAAGTTTTCCATCGAAATTTTCACATTTTCTTGAAATCGATGACGACGACTTTAACCGTTAAGCCAGAGCGACCCGTGAATTCCTTAGAAAATGTTTTCCTACTTGGTTTTCGGGACACGTGAATTTTTATCTTTCAAACGGATCGCTAGCTTCCGGTATATCGCGCGATTATACGATAGCGATAAGAGAATAAAATAATTCTAATTTTTTTTTTAACAATAAAATTTTCTTCATATCACGACAAAGTACTCACGATCAGCCGGTTGATAAATCTGACCCATTGTTACAGTAGCCATGTGATAACCTTCCTCATCCTCCCATCGAGTCTTGCTTAACTGTAAAAAAAATTGATAAAATTTTTGCCCAAAGACTGACAAAAAATGATATATCCAGGATTTTCGTATTTCCGTATTTTTGACGTCAAAAGTTTGTTATCATAAACACGTGATCGATGGCCACGTGGTCTCACTGTCTTTTCCATTGCGTAAATTTTTTTGTTATCCGTATTGCAGGGTGCGTCAGGGCCCTCTTCAGCGTTTGCTGCCCCGCACGGTACCTTGACAACCTTTCCGCCGACGCACACAACGTCCCTCGGGCCGGAGGATTTTTGAATTTTTTTTCCAATCTTACCCCTTTCCTTCCTGTCGTTTTGCCTGATAAAAATATTTTCGAAATTTTACTAAATTCTCCACGGAATTTCCCCTTCTTAACCTTTACTCCCTTCGACCCCTTGCCACTTTGACATTCCTTTAGATTATTGAGTCCTCACATGCAAGGGGGTAGTGGCTTCGGGGGTGGCTCTGATTCCCGGGCAGGGCAGGTACTTTTTCGGGCACGCTGTGATATGGGACGGGCGCAGGGTGCCCTTTTACGGGACACCATGGACACACACGGCCTTCTCGTATCATCCCTTATATCAACCTTTTCCGACCTCTCTTCTCTCCTTACTGCTGCTGGAATCTGCGGAATGTACTTCTGGGGTTTGGGGCTGCGCAAACAAAAATTCTCAGACATTCCCTTACAGGTTTTCTTTTGCTTTATTTTTGGCTTATATATATTTTTTTATTTTTCTCGTATAAAGCTCCCTTGTGTCGCAAATTAGATTTAACGTGCCCGACACAACCTCTAACCTTCTTTGGGGGTTGACTCGACTCGTACGGAAATTCCCGTGCAATTTTTTTTTGATAATCTCTAAGATGTATTTTGGAAAAAAATTTTTTACATTTTATTCTACGTTTTCTTTTTGTACTTCCTTACCCTTGACATCTTGCGCGGTTTACTGCTCCGGGGGGGTGGCCACCCGGTGATGGCGGTGAATATCTACAGCAGCATTCCTCTTCGTAGTTGTTGGACGCGTCGCAATTGCACGACATTTTTTATTCTTATTCTTTTTCGTTTTGCGAAGGTACTTGGATTTAAAAAAAAAAAATTTCAAATTTTTACGTCTAAGCAATTTTTCCAAAATATCTGACGCACTGACGTATCCTACGAACTGAAGCTTACGTTTCGATCTGTTACCGTGAAATTGGTAAGAATAAAAGAATCGCATTCTCGAAGCTTACTTCATTTGTCGGCCGATCAGAAATTTTATCTACCACGTTTTTGTAGCCTAAAATTTTTAGCGGACCTGCATAATACATATATCCGATATATTGATATACCAAATCTTTAAATACAATATTGCCTATTATCGCGAACAATGATACAAGAAAATGTCCAATAATCCATTTCGAAAAATATTGACAATAGAAATCAAAAATATAACCATAGTTTTCGACATAAATTCTAGTTTTCACATAGGATCCGTTCTTGATCATTTTTTTCGGAATCGGCTGAATCAATCGCAAAAATAAATCCAATTTTGAAAAACGCTCTGTACATTAATTCCAATATTCCATAATGAAAATCCCGTGCGATTCTGCGTTTGTTCATAGCGCTGAAAGAAAAAAAGAAAAATTGAAATTGAATACAGGATACAAACGACGTCTTCCATTTCCCGAGGTACCTCTCAGGACATAGAGATTGTTGATAAAAGCAATCTTACTCGTACGAGCTATTGAATCCCCTTAAATGACAGGAGGCCCTCAATTGTCACGGAGCTTGGATAGGGGTGCATCGAGCTGTCTTTAAGCCGGAAGTACCTGTCATATATTGATATAGTCGAATATCTATCATCCCTTAATTTTTTTTTTCTTTCATCCGATTTCGCCTCGGCAACACCCTGCACATCGTGCCAGCCAAGACAACCCCTATCCGCTGGCGAATGATTCATCTACTACCCCCTGTACAGCCTGGAGCACCGGACGATCAATCTATATCTATCGCCAGAAGCTGGTTACGTGGGAAGCAATTTCTTTTCGTGATATAACTACTTGCTAGTTTCCTTAGTTTTCCACCCCTAAGAGATGGGTATACCTGGAAGAAGAAATTCCAACCCTTATTGTATGCCGAGAAATTTCACGACGTCGAATACTGGACTGGATGAAAGGGAGAAAGGAAAAATATTAAAAATATATTTTCCACCCCCTCGATTTTTCTGGACCGGTAATAAATTTACTGTCAGAAATAAATACTCCGAGCAATACGTTTATTATTATCAACCCTTATGACGGGTGGATATCAATAACCACCCCTTGGGAGATACGAGCGTTGGGCTTCTCGCTCGTTCTTCACTCTTTATTGGTTTTTAGGTGAGGAAAATTAAATTTAAAAAAAAAAGAAAAAATTTTTTCAACCCCTAATCTACTGATTCGTCATTCCATTGGGATAAGGGTGGGTAATTTTTTCTCTCTCTGAATCCTATCGTATGCTTTGGGTGTGATGATTGCAAAAGAAAATATCCTAGTGCACCTGTACACTCTTTATACTTAGGGGTGGTTTCGGATCTGCTCATTTTTTAAGCATCGCTTTTACAGTAGATCCTTCCGATTGTTCGTTTCGATTTTTATATCGCTGTTTTATTTATAGGTTAGATAAGGGTGCAATTGACCCTCCAGGGTTTCACGATAAACCAGATTGCACTAGGCGCGTGGATCCAACCCTCTATCAATATTTATAGGAACCACCCCTTGTGTCTACCTAAATCCACTCATATTGAGATTTTCGAATTTTCCACGGTACCGAACGATTTTTCAATCTCAGATCGTACCGACGATACGTTATAACATTTTTTTTTTTTCAAATTTCTACTAATCCCACCTAGAATTTATTATTCAAATTTCCCGCTAAATTGCCAAAGGGTACAAGGCGCAAGCTAGCAGACTACGTAAACTACAAATTACAAGGGTAGCTCAGCGTCAATTAAGCCAGTGGCAATTAATATCAATAATAATAACCAAAGTTTGATATGGGTTCGATAAAAAAAAATTATACATTTTTTTTTTTCAGTTTTATGTAATCGCCTATACCGATAATACCGGAAGAGATGATAACGTCCCTCTTATTACAATTGCGATTGATAGTGCAGCGGTGTACGTAGAACGTGGCCTGGTGTAAGGGTAGATGTGAATTTCTCGTAAGGGGTTGTTTAGTTAGTAGCATCGTTAGACGAGATATTTCTTCGTCCATTAGGGAAATGAATTCCCTCCCCTCCTTCTCCCCCTCCTTCACCCCCTACTACCCCTTTAATCACCCCTCGTTTCTCTCCACTCCCAGATAATCTTTCAGCCTGGAAAGTTTTCACTGTCCGTCCGAAAACCATCTTCCACCTTTTCATCTCTCGCGAGTCTCTATACGGGTAGACTATTTATTAATTTTTTTTTTTTCAAAAAAATTTTGTTTTTCCCATTCTTTTCCAGATAATTATTTGATTCCTTGTTCTATACAGTGTATCGTATATTCCTACAATCATCGTCTTCAATCTCTCTTCCTCTCCGCTCCGTATGCATTTCATCCATTTATCGCATTCAAATGTCATGGCGCTGTCGTAATTGACGCACTGCCAAGAACCAAAATCCACGCTTTGTTATGACGGCCGCTCGGCGACTCGTTGACGAGATCTACTGTACGCGCGGCAAGATCAAAGGCACGATAATAGGCTCAATGGGATAAAATTCGAATCAGCAAAGTCAATTGGTACGTGATCCATTAAGGGAGGGTCGTTGTGCGAAATGAATTTCGAAATTTACGATTCGCGCGATACGCTTCCATATTGAATCAATTGGCTGACTGGCCGCCGGTGGCGCCATCTGTTACGGCGTCCATGTATTTCACTGGTGACTCTTTGCGCAACTATTTCACAATGCAATGACTTTTCTTTTTCTCTTCTCTCTGCATTTTTCTTTCTTAGATGCAATTCGAGGTATTGATTAGTCGATGTTATCGTAGCTGTTATATTCGAGGATGGTAATTATCTTTTTTTTTTTTACATTTCATGAAACATATTTTTACCGTGATTACACATTAATACCGTGGAATCTTTCGTTGTATCATTACGAATAATATTGATAAGGACGATATCGATGTACTGATTAAAATTGTCAATATTATTTCATTACTCGTGAAAATATTTCATCCCCGTTGTCTGAGCCTACAGTGATATACGGAATAAAAATGGCCGAGTCGATTTATCACTTAAATTTTATCACGCAAGCCTAGTTAGGTACTCCATAAACATATCGTTCAAGCAGCAATAATAATTCAAGCGGAGAGCAGGGTTAAAATTTGAGGGTAACAAGGGGGATGATAAAAATAATAAATTTCAAAACACACAAACATTTATTCGGTCTTGTACGTTTCAAACAAAAAAAATAGAGTTTGGTGGTCCCTGCAAAATATTTCACATTAATTCCAACCCCTGTCCGATTATCCAGCGTACGCTTCATCCCTTAAAGTTTCCAATCAACCCTTTATAATCTTTACGACCCAAAGGTCACAGTAATCATCGATCTCGAAAAAAAAAACATCCCTTATCTGCTGCATGTCCCGTTTACAACCCTTGCGTGACGCTTCAGCATTTCTCGCGCAAGGGTAGTTTCATGAGATTTTATTTACACCCCGCATCCCTATCCTCGTTCTATTTACTACCCCAAGACCCTCGATACGTAAAAGAAGACAGCAGTCGCAGAGCGTCCTGAGAATAAAAACTTTTTTTCTTTTTTAATGCCTCACAGTAAAACGTCATTTCTCGTTCCATTAGGGGGCGAGTGGACGAACCACCCTTAATGCACGGGTTCAGGGGGTCGCGATAGATATGGCTGGGTGAGTGCATTCCAAGTGCATTCGAGTATAGGAAAGCCCGTTTTATTTAGTGGGCACGCGAACAACCCTTAATATACAGGGTGACCATTTAGTACGGAGATAGACATTTTTTAATACTACCAAACTAACGTAAACATCCCTTATACGTATGAGATGTTTATGGACCCACGCAACAGAGGCTAAGGGTTGCTCGGATCTATGGGGGTGGATTGAAGGGGTGGTTCCTCGTTAAACCAGTAGAATTCTGGAATTCGGATTATTTATGGGAAACTGTCTGGTCCGTCGCCACCCTTGTTTTGACGTGGGCAGAATATACCCACTGGCTACTACCACCCCCAGCCACCCTCCTCGTGCACGAAACCTTTGTCAAAGGGTGGTAAGACCTCAATCAACCCTCTCTTGGCACTCAGTCTCCATTATTCCTCTAGCCTTAAATGCGGTATTAAACTTATCCCATGAATTTCCAGGCTCGAAATACGAAGGCGCTGCTGGCTCTTGGTCGTCTACGTATTAGTATCCATCTAAGGGATGAAGTAGATGGATTAGGGGGTGGACGTGTGATTTTTATTGTTCGCCATATCACTGGTACTTTGTCCATTTTTTTTGTTCGTATGTGTGTGTTTTTTGTGAGACATGTGGATAGGGGTAGTTACGACTTCTACGTATGGGGGGGGGTGGCTTTGCTGTTGATATTGAATTTCGGGGGTCGCTTTCGTGGGAAATTCGGCATTTGCTAAATTTCCAGACTCCAGTGGGGACTGAGTATCGAATGACTGAAGGATATCGTAGGGGTAGTTTGAGGATCTAGGCCAGACAGAAGGGCGGTCGAGAAATATAGGCAATGTGGTTAAGCGATAAGTTTTCGAGTTAGGGGACTTATTTACATTGTATACCGTAAGTGGATGGCGCCTCAAAATTTTTTTGGGTAAAAAAACAGTAGGCGGTCAAAAAGGGTTATAATATCGTACAAACATTTTTTTTTGCCATTTTTGCGCACGTAACTAAAGCTCGTTCGTGAACTTACGTAATTAATAGTGTACCCAGTTTTTTCGTTCAAAATCAAATATCACCCGTATGATTAATCTGAGTTTTGAAAAAGAAAAAGAAATACGCGCACAGTTATACAAATAGACTCGTGCACCGAGAGGGTAGCAGCGAGACTATCTGATTTTAATATCGCGTTGAAAATTGCTTGATTCGTTTTTTTTCCTCACCTCCATAGCACAAAAATATCTCGCTGCACTAGCTTTGTTCTGCTGTAATTTTTTTTTTTCAAAATTATTTTTCCCTCTATTGCATTCTCGTGCAAAGAATTTCACGAATCGCAAATATTAATAAACTACGTCGCGCCTGCTGTACCGTGTACACAATCGTTATTTCACTATTCGATTGTTGCTCGTAGTAGCAAAATTTTCCCTCCCCTAAATAGGGGTTGCAAGGTAGTCACGTGTTCGGCGGACGAAGATATGTAAATGGGACACCAGTGGAATACATAGTTGAGCTCGTATCGTTTAGCATATCCGACCCTCTGAACTGCCATAATAAAGTACCGTTACGAGGGACGGTTTTTTTAAGGGTAGAAAAAGAAGTATCCGGAGGGTGGGTCACGGACACTACTGACATTGCCGATTAATTAATAAGAAATGGAGTTTCTAACAAGAGGCTCATTTCAATAATCGGATAGTGCAAGCCAACGAAGGAGGGTTGCAATGAATATACGCTTGAATTTTCTACCCCTATTTCTCATCAGAATTCTGCACAGCCCTTATTCTCCCTCCCTTCTTCCCTTATATTCTCGATCCTTTCACTTTACCCTATTTTTCCTACAAATTATTGAAAATCAACCCCTTTAGTTCGGAATGCATTTACCCCCCCCCCCCAATTCTACACCCCTTCTTTTTAACCCCTAAACCCACCCTTAACCCGTACACTGACACCATCCTATCTCCGTGATCCTACACAGGCCATATAGCTCTAATCGGAACCACACGCCATAAGACGCATGGTGTTTTCGCTGACAGCTATACATTTCATCCCTGTACCCCTAGATCTCCCACTTGAATCCTCTGCGCACCACAAATATCATAGTGGGACTAGGCCGCCCATGATGTACGGCCCTGCCGTGTTGCTCCCTCACGTATCACAGCCCTTGAAGCGCCAGTGGCTCTGAAAGTATTATTGGATAGGGTGAAAGATAAAGAGAAGAAAGAAAAAAAGTAAAAGAAGTCTGGCTTTAATTGAAATCCGACCATTGTTACAAGGGTGACTCGACCCCACTTTTGTTTCCTCCGATAAGACGTCCATAAGGGATGAAGATGGTGAGGAAAATGTAATATGCAAAATTTGTTTGTCTCCCAAAATCAATGACCACTTTTTTTCTCTCTGTCCTTTAGGCACACCCCGTATGTATTATACAGCTTTTCTTTACGTGAAAAAGTCATTTCATGACATATCGAATCGTATCGAGTGATCGTTGTCCGACTTAAAGTCAATTGAAAAAGTGACATATCTGTTAGTGAACGGACTTGTCAATTTCGAAAAACCCTATGTTCAATTTTAAATCGAGTGGTTGATTTTGGAAAAACTTTTTTCTTACTTTGAAAGAGAAACGCGAGAGACGCTCTCTTTTATAATCTGAAGGCAATACATTATTAGCGTTATTCGTTTGTTCTCTGATGACGTCATATATGGTATATACCCTGTGTAACATATGCAAATAACGAGATTACTGTCTGACGCAAAGTACTTGTACTCACACGTGCAGTCATACGTGGCGCCTATGCTTATACGTAATAGGTAAACACACTATTGCAATACACTGCGCTGTATATGGCGGTGTTTACAGACTATCGACTATGATATACAGGGTGATTAGTATTTTTGTATTTCAACGACGTTCACTCAGCGAGTTATAAAATGGGTCTACAGGTCGTTTCAGAATTTCGTATATGTAGGCATTGGACGTTTACTTTTGTGTAATTCTGTACTTCAATTTTTTTTGAGTATACGAAAATGTTTTTTTTTTACTTTTTTCAGGGAGGGTTTTTTTAAGGGCTGTTTAGTTTGAATGGAGCTGTAGTGCTCTGTCACTGGCTATCGGGCTGTCCCGGGATTCTCTTTGAAATTTGAATCCGCAGTCTGTCAATTATTATGGTATGACGTTTCTATCAGAAAATACCTCGTCGTTCTATTTGTAAATTGAATTCGATCTGATTGGACTACGATATGTTCTTTACTAATCGTACGAATCGGCTCTGTCAATCAATCGATTTACTACGGAACATATGGATTGGTTTGAATATCCTGAAGTTTAACAGAGCTATTCGAATTATATGGTAGAACTGGTTTCAGCTGATTTATTTTGAATAATGCTGTACCGTGTACATGGTTAGTTAGAAATTTTCTTCAGATTTGAATTTGAGACGGTAATTTTTTGTTTTTACGAACTTCTGTGGTATAGTTTTCAAAAGTGTGTATAATTTCAAAATTTGTATTTGGTGCTCAAAAACGAGTTTTTGACTCTTTCTAATCATTGAATCAGCTTCGGGTGGTACATATGATCGGTTTTTGATTGTATTATTTAATGAAAATTTTATCACGTGACTTTTTTTTTTGTTTCAGGTATGTATACGCTAGAGTCCTTTGGGATCCACTATGTGAGTCAATTAATTAACTTAAAGCACGAGACTAATGAAATTTTTACCTATTTTTTAATTAATTTAAGTATTCTGAGTTTTGGATCTTTCCGTACATTGCATTGTAGGTTTTTTTTTTATTTTTTATTTTTTTCATTCGTTTCAACTCTCACTATATATTTCCCGGTTGTGAGTGCTTCCTATCAGATACAAAAACAGTTATCCGTTTCGAAGACTAATTTTTTCTAATGAACTTTGCTTCACGGTTGCCTATTTCAAAATTCGATATTCTCAATTTCGATGATGAGCAGTAGGAGATACGATTTGAAGTCGCATCTCAAGAGTTTCAATTACGATTCTCAGATTGATCCGAGCGTTTGATTAGATTTCCATATTAGCTCAGGACGGTTTTCCTCCTTCTATCTCTGGGTCAGAGTTTCACGTAAATACAGACGTCCGAACCTCCTCTTCCTCGTCCTTAACTAATCCAATCGAGAACCGTGCCCGAAACACGGCAGATTACCCGGTAGAACAGCTTCTACGGTGCTGCCATCTATTTTGCTGGTTACTGGACGCGAACCAATGAACATGTGAACCGCATATGAACCTCAACGATATGTGCCACTTGCGTTCACCAGTTTTGGCTGACTGGATGGCTGACAGGTTCCACCGATTCACTGACTCATCGCTTTGTGGATGCTGAGTGAATTTCCCAGAAGGGTCAGATGACCGTGTAGAAAAGCCAGGTTCCGGAATGCAGTCCGACATTACGTAAAATTTAAATCCCCGCTCAATTTCTGATTTTAAGGATTTTATAGAATTTTCGAAAAAGCACGATTTTGTAAAACAATTTTTGTTTGTTCAGCGAAGCAAGCTCGTGTTTGGAATAAATGTTTGAATTTTGTATTACTGTACTTCGGATTCTTTTTTTTTTTCAAATTTTCAAGGTTTTTTCTTACAATTTTTTTCTTGTATTTTTTTCTCTTATCATTCACGTGCCTACCGGGGGAGAATGAGATTGTTAAGAGTGGGGGGGACGTCTAAAAAATTCATACTCAATTCGCGAATAAAACGGTCTTATTATCGAGTCCTGGGCGTCTTTAATAATTCCATGGATGGTCCCAGCATCCCTTAGGATGTTATCTTCCTTAATTCGCTATTTTTTTTTTAATGAGTTCAGTATTGTTGTACACCTTACGAGATAGAATAAATCAAATTATAATTAATTCCAATTGAAAAAAGGGTTAAGCGACTCACCCCCATGAGGCCGGACAATATCACCGTGAGGTAGATTTTTAATTTTGTAATTTTCCAAAAACTCACCCCCTACCGAAATCACTCGAAGAACCGTCCGCGCGTATCATCCTGCCTGATTTACCACGCGAATTTCATCCCCTACCAGTAAGATCAAAGACCCACGCGATAGGACCTCGAACTTTCGCGATATGCGAGGGGTAGTTTTTTTCCAATCCAGATTCAATGCCCCAAATAAAATACAAACCCACCCCACTGGTGATAACGCATGTGCGATACGCTTTGAAAACGTCAAGCATCCCTTACGATGAATGTCAGGGGGCAGTAGCAGCGACAACGCCAATCGCTAAGGGATGAATGTCTCAAGTAGATAAGCTACCCAAGTAGCCAGACGCGATAACGACGGTGCAACTGTGCAGAATGCAAAGAAGATTAATCGACTTGTGGACGCGGCATTACCAAGGGGTGAGTTTTGCAAAATCCATCTGGCATTGCGACGTGTGCACGTTGCGCCGTGAAAACCACCCCCCAAACCTCACCCCTACTTTCAACCCCCTCGACCGACCTCGCGGCTCCTGCCAGAGTGCGCTTAGCGTGATATTGATCGACGTACGCCACCCACCCTCACCCCTCCCCAAAACCACCCCCCTCCTCGTACGCTCCTACCGGCTGCCATTCTCACTCACCCTTATTCACCCGGACCCCCACCCGTTCCCTCCCTTCCCTGCACTTCGTCGCTGCTCTCGGTCTTTCTCCGAACTACCCCTAACCGTGGAAACACCTCCCGCGACCAACCCCCGTCATCTGGAAAACGAGCGTCGCCGTCGCGACGCTTCGCTTGTCGTCGCGATCTATTTTTTAGACACCTTTTTCGCACCCCCACCCCTCCCTCCCCCTGGTCCATGTTGCACCGAAATTTGCATTCTTCTCGATGAACCCTGAACAACCCTTAATATTTTACTGAATTTAATCTCACATCGGTTAACCCCCCCCCCGCCCCTTGTATTCAGTTTCATCCCTTATCGGCTGTATATAGGTGTATATATGTATTCATTTATTTTTATTGATATTCTTATCAAATTTAATGTCTCTCTTACAAAAGGCTCAAGGGGCTCGATATTATCCGATACTATCATCCTCCTTATAATCGTCTTGTTTCATGTGTCTGAAAGTAGGCGAACTCGATTGAAAACTTTTATTCGAGGCTCGACTAGCAACAGCTTCAGACAGATTCGATGGTCTTTCTGTAGATATAGATATAGGATACAGGTATAGAGACTGGACAGTCAAGTCGATCCACCCTTATTGGGCTGCAAACATTTACGATTCCACGTACAACGACGCTCTTATCAGTTTCACGATAGGAGATAACACTTCCTCCGCTCCTATAGACTACAACTGCTTGCAATCATATCAATTCGTATCACTTGGTTTTGATTGAATTTTCTTCTTTTTTTTTCCTCGACGGCAACGCCCAAACACCTGTGGCCTGTATTTATTGCTACTTATATTTATCTTGTATTGTTTTGACATTTTTCTTTTAATTTAAGGATTTTCCAAAAATTTCGAATATACCGTCGTGATTCGTTGTCGACTGAAACAGTCTGTACGGTGGAAACTACGCGAACTCCTCGCCAATAGTCGGACAAAGGAACCGCTGGAACTTTTTGAAGGCTTCCGTCATCGCGAATCAATACTCGTTTAAGGCTCCTTTAGCTTCCTGATGGGAGCGCGTTAGTCCGTATACTTAACACGTATGTGTGTGTATATGTATATACATAACAGTAGATAGAGTCAGTACCCAGTCAGCCATCTCGAGCGTTTCCAGTCAGCGTTGACGTTACTCTAGCGTTAGGCTCGACATAGCGTTAACGTTACGGTTGCCAAAGAAACCTCTATGCGATTCTATCTTAACGAAAAAGTTCGCTCTTATTTTTTTTCTATTTTCAATAGCCGCCATTATACGAATATCTCCTTTCCGTTATTCATTTATTTCATTTATCCGGCACACGTGAAACTCCAATCCTCCAGAATTCCATTAACGTAAAAGCGTACGCATAAATGTCAATTAGGGGTTGTATTTTTTAATTTTTTTTTTTTAGAATTTTTCTTGTTTTGTATCTCGTGGGGATTTCCTTAGTGAGTCGTGATACGTTATTTTTTTCCTTATATACGTGCAATTGGTACCCTTGAGTTTTTTCTTTATTTTTTTTTTCTCAAAAGTCATTATCAGAAAGGTCAGACTGCCGTACCTCGCTAACTTCATTCAGTGCGAAGGCCTGTTGGCCCTCTGTGTCGTTTGTTACCGACTGGCGTAGCTCCTGCCGCGCCAGCCAAACAAAGACTGACGTCGACACAAAGATGCTACAGCGGAGGGACTGAGGGTTCGAGGGGGTGGCTGGAGGGATGATGCTTCGAGAAGTGGAGTACGAGATTGGACGTAAGAAGGGTGCGCTGGGGCGGGGAGGGGGCAGGAGAGGGGTAAAAGGGGATGCTGCAGTGAAGCGAGTGCGCCATTACGCTGACAACACGTCACTCACCCCCTTCGTTCGCTAGTCGGACGTCTGTCGGCAAAAGGACTCACCCTTATTTTTTAACGTCGACCAACCCCCCCCCCCCCTTTCGCCTCGACATTCCTCATTCTCTTATAAGATTCTTACATGAGTTCCTATTCTTGGCCCCTTAGCTCGCGCATTTTTTATTCACGCGTCAAAATACGATCTCGACTTTTCATCCCCCTTGTCATCGTCCAATAAACCGAATGCGTCATGAGAGGGGTTGGAAACACACCCCCCCCTCTCCCCCTCGATACGTATAACCTCCTCAGATCTCCTTGTTCGTCGTGCCTCCTTTCAGTCTGTAACTGTGACGCCGCTTGGGGGTGTTTACGCATTTCATCCCCCTTATACAGTGTACTCTCGAGGGGTCGGTGTGTACGCACCCTTAAATTCCGGCAAGTATCAGTTCGTCCATCCCCTAGCCTCAATGCGATTTAAAGGATGCTCTTGGAGTGGTGGCTTCCTCGTGATTGAAATGGATTTTATTTTTTGTATCTTCAGAAATACGTCTGGCTATATGGGGGGGGGGGGGGGTTTGTCTACTGCCATCATCCCTTATGTATTTCCATGGGAGCGTGTGTATGCATGAACAAGGGTGGTTAAGGAATTTCACTGATTCCAACTTCGACGATCGCAACCATTTGTCACCCTTAAATCCGTAAGAGTGCTACCGCTTGCTACCAACCCCTATTTCGAGATTCACTCCTCAAGGAGACACCCCTCGCGGGAGATTGCTACAAATATCGATAGCCTTTGATTAGGGGTGGGTTTTGTTAAGCTGGCCTTCTGCTCGCTACCCGGAATCTTTCCTAGGCGCGAGACTCACCCTTGTCCGACTATACGTTCTTGCTTAATGCGCCCTCAAGAACAGTAAATGTTCGACTGGGGTTGTAACGCTAGTGGCATTTCTCGTGCTTAGGGGATGATTGCGTGTCGAGGGTCGCGGAAACATTTTACCTCGTTTCTATCAAAAGGGTGAAGGAACAATTAGGTTAGAGTGGAGTGCATTGCGTGTCGACCTGCTTTGGGAATGAAGCTACCGCCACCGCCACCCCCCGTCTCCTGCTAGGGGGTTGCCACCCCCTCTTCGGTACACGTGGAGAATTATTTCTTATCTCGCGACTAATTTCATTAGCTGTTTGGCTCTTTGCCTTGTCGATAATTAAGAAATTGTTCCTCCAATTTCTGGTACCACCTTCGTCCCTTATTTTTTTGTTTTAAGCGATTGACGGGTAAATAAGGGTTGTGCGGTGAGCGAAATATATGAAGACGCATATGATTTTTTTCACATATTTGCAGATCTAGAATTGCTACCCCCACTTTGCTCTTTTTCGAATAATTAAATTCGACAGTAGACACTTTCATCCCTTAAACTATTATACGAAGTGCACACGCGCGCTTCCTTCGTATATCTACGTGTACTAAGACTGAAGTCGCAGTCGAAGACTGAAAGGGTGTCATTCCTGCAGGGGTAGTTCCTCTTGTAACACGTCAGAAATTCGTTTGTTTCCCAGTAATATCGTAGGGGTTACTTTGACGACGGAGCCTATGGCGTCTCTGTCCTAGTCAGCCAAGGGGTTGATGACGGTAGATGAAAGGGGTTGTTAACGTGAATTATTTCCCAAGCGATTAAATACATTGTTCGACCCAACAAACTCATCCCAGAGCAGTCGAGCTCTACAGTTTGCACGCGCGGTCCCATATTCCGTCAACCCCCCCACCCATAAGGAAGTTTAAAGGAAGTTCGCTCGAATTTTTCAAAAATGAAAAAAAAAAGAATTGTCGTCGAATCCTGTCTCACTGAAAGTCCACAAAATTTACACTTCTCCCTCTTTTCCATGATCGATTCACAGAGGGTGGTTTTCCTCCAACCCCTTTCATATATTCCGCCTCGTTGCCAAGGCGATGGGCACTGTCATCGGTATTTCCCTTGTCGGTACATATATATACGTATATACATGTAAGGGTTGGACGCGACCAGAAACAAGGGTGGGTTTGCTCGTTTACGTTAAGAATTAATAACGGTTCGTTCCCGACAACCCCATTTGCTACTATATCGAGCCAGGCTTTTCCTTGTTCCTTTATTTACTTTCATCCCCTTTACTCGCCCCGATCTTCTCGGACCGAGATATGCTTCGCTGTATTCCCAGGGTTGCCCGCGATTCCCTTCCCGACAGTGTTGAAGGAGAAATAAAAAAAAAAACGTTTGGTTTCGACGTAAAAACTACCCCCTGAGTTACGAGTCGTGTTACATAACGGTACGCTGAACCCGCGGATAGGACTGGCATTAGGACCAGGAAAAAAAAAAGCTTCCTTCAGCTACGTCGAGTCAAGACCCACCCCCTGGCTGAGGAGTTGAAAATAGAGGACCCTCGCTGTAGAATGGGGCCCGAAGAAAGGTCGTGTGATTTCGGGGGGTAGGACCAGGGGGATGAACGGGGACAAGTATCTCAGGACTCGGGTGAGGTCAACCCCATCTTTCGAGGGTCGCACTGAAAATATTAAGGGAGTACTTTTACTCGTCATTCGACCGCAGTTGTCGGACGTCAAAAGCAAAATTGACGGAAGATGTGGGTTCTATTTAGGGGATGTTTTGATCCTTTGTTCGGGTGTACACTGTTGTGACCTCTCAAACGTAACGTGATGAGCTCAAGACCTCAGATCTGATTCGTTATTCGGGTTAGGGACAGCTCTAGAAATTATTTTCAAAAATAGACTCAAATTCGGACTGGATACTTCGAAAGGGTTTGGATATCCATTGGTGATTAACGCTTTTTTTTTTTATCGCTATTTTTTCTGCTGGTAGCAGTTGCTACGAACGTAGCTGCGATTTGGCTTCTATGCAAGAGTAAGGAACACTTGAAGTTTGACTTTGTTCCTTGTGAAATTTTATTTCGTTTAATAAATTCTTTAGGTAACGGTACTAACAATAAGACGTCACTTAGCTAAGGGATGTTAGGGGGTGGCCGTATGCTACGAGATTACTCACTCCCTGCGAGTTACATTTGAACTTTAAAGCAGATTCAGGTAGAAAGTTTTTTTTTTTTTTTCGATAAAATAATTGTGCTGATTGGGGTGATATTATTTTTTCGAAAAAAAAACCGGTGTGGGTTGTCGCTTACGGAATCATCCCTCCCCATGACAGAGGGGTTGGATTCTCGTACCATCCGTACACGATTTTCTTGTATGATTCCTGCAGAATCGCAGAATTGTTCTGAAAGAAACTGCACCCCCTAAAAAATTGTCATCCCCCTTACGTACGCAATTTCCTTTCATCCCCTAATACTCCGTTGGAATCGTCGATATCACGACGATTCATATTCTCGAAATGTTCACCCACGCGCCCTATCTTCATCCCCCGACGGACTTATTCCCAGTGAACTTACCCCTGTTTTAGAAACCTAACCTAACTACCCGACAACCCCTCGAACCAGCAACCGGCCAATTCCTGTGCGCAATTTAAACGGCCCCTTTGGTCCATTCTACTCGATTAAACTTTCGAGGCTCCTTTGCAATTTTTTTTCCCCATTTTCTGATGTCCTCAACCCTCTCGTCGCGACCCTCTTTCAATTTTCTTCTAAGCAACCAGCCACCCACCGAGTCACCCAGTCAGTCAGTCCCGTTGTCTATTATATTTGCTATTTTCAAAATCAACCCACCCGCCCTCCCAACATGTCAAAAATTTGGAGCGAAACAATAGCGCTTTTTATTTTATTCGTCAGTTTACACTTTTTAATAGCGAAACTTATTTTTACACAAATTTATTCTTTTCACCGACCTCCTTAAACCAACGCGACAACAGGATGGTACACGGGGGTGCAGAAAGTCGGCGCGAAGGGCAAGATAAAAAAAAAAGAGAAGAAAGAAAAATGAACTAAAGAGAATAAGATAAAGCACCAAAGCTCCAAAGTAAAGCGGGGCTCTCGGGGAATGGCTAAGGTACATACGTACTAACTCTATATACTGTAATACCGTGTATAAGCTCGAAAGAAAGGGTTGAAAATATTCCAGAGAAATGCGCCTTGTTTTTCTTTCCTTCTTTTTTTTCCCCGTTTCCCTGACTTCGGCATCTTCGTCGTTACACTGTACGATAACGGTATCTCGTTATCTTCTCTCTTATGTGGTACACCCGGTACAGTGAACACGATATATATGTATATGTGCTTAGACACGTCTGGCTTACAAAAGACAGAAAAGGAGCACCGTGAAATTTAATTACCAGGCAGATTAATTAATAGATAATTATTATACGTAATCTGTGAATAATCTATATCTCAGTTTCCTCGCGCTTAACGATTGAACATAGCGGAACAGGATTTTCCGGCTGGTGGTAATTTCGATCGCCATTTTGGAAACCCCCAAGCGTACTTGATATATAATACTGGAACGTTTTAATAGTAAGGGTTGTGAAATTATTTATGCTTGCAATAATAATTATTATTGTTATTGTTATTATGCATTCTGGTTGCATACGCGACAACAGTTTGACGATCATTTATCCGTAATGACTCGGTAATGTTAAAACGATAATGATTTATTCCTTGATTGGATATTATTATTATTATCATCATCATCCGTGCCGTAGAAATATTATATTCATTGTACGATGTTACCCATGAAAATTGCTTACAGGTTGAATGTAATAAAAAAAAATTTTTTTTTTTATATTATATAATAAGTTATTATGTATATCTTGAATATTTTTGCCGCATTGTATATATTTGGTATTTATGTTTAATGTGTATTTTGTGTATATATATTTTAACGTACCGTTCGAGGAGGCATATACATCTTACATGTGAATTTTCTGTACGTTATGGAAATACGTCGTGACGTAATTCTACACGTGGCTGTATTTTCGCTCTTTTTTTTTTTTTTGAAAAAATAAAATATTTTCCAAGAAAACATTTTCTCTCAATATTTGGGTTTCAACGTAATTGCAGTTTTTGGGGGAGGGGGGGGGGGTATTACTTGGTCCATATTAAAAATTTCCAAAAGAATAATTGGGGGTAGCCAACCCTTGACATTGAAGGTAATTCTGTTCCTTTTTGCTAGACGTGGCCGTCGACGACTATTACCAAGGTGGCAGTGGGATAAGGGTTGAAAAGGGTCGAGGACGAAGGGGTTAAGGTTCGTTGAAAAAGTGGCTCACCCCTCAGGGGGTGAATGGGGGTTACCTCCCCGTTGAAAACACCCCTTTCCTCACGTATTTCCAAATAATTCGTATAATTTTTCTATGGCTTGGGGTTGATGCGGAGGGGGTGTTCAACCCTTATTTCACTAGGTCTCTGAATTTCGCGATCTTAATTTTCATTCTTTGACAAAAGTCCCTTGCTCGTCTATACGTCTGCCTGCGTTCACGAGCCTGGGGTTGGTCAACCCTTATAAAAAGTTGGTTATAAATCTAGGGGTTGATGTATTTTTTTTTTTTTTTTTCTTAAGAACCGGAAACCAGTGAAGAGGGTGACATTTTTAGGGACTAAAAAACTACTTTTTATATATATCTGTGCCTTCTGAGTATAATCGAACACGAGGAGACATTTGGTTGGTAGCACTGTATTCGAGAAACTTTATATAGGTTTCCCCATGCTTGAAAAGATTTTAGATGCCCATGATGTCACGTCAATATATTAAGCCGTATGCAGTGTACATAGTATGTACCTATATACATATATAGATCATACATATTTTATTACCTTTTAGTAAGCAGGGTGAGGTCTAGAAGGTACAGTAAAATAATCTCTTTGTCAATATGAATATTAATTTACAAAAGGCGGATTGTCGGCTTGACATCAGGAGGGTAAAAGGGCTTGGAAGTAGTTTGCCGGGTTATAGGAACGTCGTCACCATTGCCTGTGCCTGGTCGAAATCAATTTTCTGAGTCAGTTAATTGATTCCTTGTTGCACGGATATCGCCGCTGAAACCGAAAGTGAATTCGCTTATTTGCTGGGCGAAGGGCTCTTAAAATTAAGAAAAATAATAGCGGGACGTGAATTTACGTGCGAGTGTACACGAGCCAAGATTCGCGTGATAAAATAAGAATTTGAAAATTGAAAAAAATCCATCCATTTTCTTTTTCTATTATTACCAATCCTCAATTATCACCTGAAGAAATTTTGATGATTAAAAAAAAGACTCTGATCATTAGACACTCAATGACAAAGGCTGATAAGATTTATCAAGACTGTCAGAATACACACGAAAATGCTATAGCATCGGTTATAAGTTATTTCGAATAAAGTATAGGCCAGTCTTAAAACGTATCTTAAGATACATCGAGAAACACTCATTAGTTTGTAATATAAGTGAAAAGGGACTCCTTGGGGTTGCATTCACCCCTAAGTGACTCCAGGGATTTTTCTGAATCGCCAAAAAGACAGGAACCAATGGGATATTCGTTTATAAGGAAGTTTTCGAGTTTGGCGGGAAATTCGAAAAGGTTCGAAACTTTTTAAAAAGTTACTTCGCATTGTCTCTTATGTAAAGGAATGTTTAGGATAGAGTTTAGGGGTCTAAGATATTCGTCCCCGCAGAAGGTTATCTCGGTATAATCCACTTGGCTATGCCTATATATATATATATACACACACATATATCTTATAAGGAAGTCCCATAGTCGGACACCGAGGCTTCTTAATTAATTAGTGTTAATTAACGAACGTGCCCGAGAGCCGCGAGGCTGTTGAATAGTTTTAGGACTACCCTGGAGGAGTTTCAATAAATATATATATACATCTACACACAACTTACATAACTGTAGCATAGTACATAGTATATGGGTTCTGCATTGTATACATAAATCTATATACCCAGTGTTCTCAGATATCCTAAAGCCTTAGCGATGCTGCTGGACCAATGAGACTAGAAGATTTTTAATTGATCAATTTTTTTTTTCACTGATTAAAACTTGATCTTACGTTGAGGATGAATTTTTCCAGATAAACAATTACTAGCTATCGTTCACTTTGTCCATTTATAACCAGCTGCACTCATTCAGGGGTCGCTTCTAAGGGTGGCTAAGATTTGTTCACCCGATAATAAATGTTAAATTATATGAAATAATATTTCATTTTATATCAGAATTATCCGATCCAAAATTAGCCGGTCCAGGTAAATCGTCACCAGCAACCATTAATTTTCTTTGCGGTTCATGATCAACTGCATTCATCCCTTATCTAAGGTATGAATTGTTCACCCACTTTCCTTTGTAGGTGAAAGGAGGCAGCATAGGAAGCCTCCATGATGGTTTTCCTCGAGGGTATTGTTGGGTGGGGGTAGTAGTGGCTGTTGAATGCGGAAATAAAAATGGTCGCATCCTCGAAGACCCAGTGACGCAAGCCGTCTTCTGGAACAGGTCCCGGAACAATGGGAACTAGGAAATTTGAAGGGGAGGTCGAAGCCGTAAATCGCTGTACCGTGTTCTCCCTCTCTCTCTCTCTCTCTCTCTCGCTCTCTCTCTCTCTCTCTTATTATCTTTTTCTCACTCTTCTCTCTTATTCTCATCGCCGACTACCAGCCTCTCTCGGACTCCCTTTATGGCTATGATGGAGGAGACTCATAAGCATACGACTGGAGCAAGGGATGCTGGGCCTCGAAGATATATCTTTCTTTCCTCGTAAAACTGGATTGATATTGATTGAATTCCCACCGATCCAATTTACCTCAGGAGTTGGGACGCTGCTGCTACGAGGATGCCAGGACGTTCCAAACTCTCGAAGCTAACCTCAAAACCTTGAGACGTCTTTCTTTCTCTTATATTATTATTTTTTCTTTCTCTCGTACTTACCCGTGTAATTTCTTGCTTCGTATTGGTCCTCTCGTTTAGAATGAATTGACCTTTAATCACATTGATGCTTTAATACTCGAAAATACCAAACATACTTTAGCTCCTTAATTCATGTCAGTTTTCGGATATTGAAATTGACAAATTTTATATTTGAAATTGAATATACATTTTTCGATTGATTTATAGTACAGCGGTTTGGTTTTCAGGAGTCAGCGCCGAAATAAATGTGACAAAATTTTTCAATGCGATAATATTGATTGACAGATAATAAGAAAATTATCAATTTTTCGGGCGCACATTCTCTAGGAAGAAAAGGCTCCTCTCCAACGGAACCCGTTAGGAGGAGAGCAAATCGCGCCCCGAGGGGATTCCCCGGACTCGGTATAGGCACAACGAAATAGGGGCAGCTCTTTGACAGGCGGCTAGTCACCACGACTCGGAATAGTCGTGAGCCGCCATTGGGGAGCACGCTGTGCGCGACAGGATTTCTATTGTAAAATCTTGCGTTTATTTAATGGTAATAAACGAAACGGTATCCTATTCGATACGTAGTCATTTCGCACGCCTGTCCGCCGATTCCGAAATTCTCTCTTGTCGCTCCCCATATGCTCCCCTCTACTCCCCCCCCCCCCCCATATGCTCCCCTTTTCATTGCTCCAAGGCTGAGCCGCCGGGAAATTTGGAAAACGGCCTTGGTGAGGAGGGATGGCAGTGCCGGGAAGCCGCACCTGACGCCCAGTAATTAGATTTTCGGATCTTGTTTTCCATTTTAGCAAGTTGGCAGCGGCCACGGATTATTTTTTGGCGACGCCGATGTACCGCATACGTCACAGTATATATATGTATGTAGGCACGACTGTCCATAAGGATTCTCATATTGATTTCCACCTTAATCTCGATATACTGATGTGGGTCTACATATGTGACAGCTTGATATCAATTGCATAGGACACACCTGCTATCGTGATTCGCCATATTTTGTAAAATTCGAATCCTATCGTGGCTGGCACTTTTTTTTTTGATTTATGGAATTCCATTGGAAATTCCATGATAGTTCGTGTTACCTCAGTACCTTATTCGGCTGCACCGAAAGTTACTACGTAATATCTCGGACTGCTTGATAAAATTTTTGAAAAATTTGTAAAATTATGAAATTTTTCGAAAAAAAAATTTCTTTTAATATTTCAATTTTAACCGAAAGAAAAATTCAAGGATTAAACGCGAACGTGGAATAAGGGGGACTATTTTCTGTTTCATCCCCTGAAAAAATCACCCCTGCTGATCTGCACCGATCGATTCGCTACCCCTAACGGGTCAGACGTTTAACGAGCAAACCTGTCGTTAGGCAGGGAGAAAGGTTTTTTCTCCCTTTTTTTTTCAAACCCCCTATTTTTCCTTCCCAAATCGACTGCCAATAATGACAGCTGTGTATGACTGTCAATTGACAATGACGGTACATAATATGCTTGAATATGGTATACAAGATTATTCAGTACAAATACAAAATCTGAAAGTCTATCGGGATTAGGTTAGGTTAGTCCTGTATACCTTCAACGTCAGAACTCTTCGACCTCTATACTCTATTGTTTTCTATAAGACTTCAATACTGGCAATAGAATCCTTAAAATTATATACTGAAACAAAAAAAAATTTCAAATTTTTTATCAGTATAAAAATTACCAAAAATTGTATAGAGCGGTATTTCTTTGGTGCAAGTTGTAAAATTCGGGCAGCCACGTTCGTACGGTTCATTTTGAATATTTGGAACAGTATGGCCGACACTTTTTTTATGACAAGCAATGTAAGCAATTTTTTGTTTGAAAAATTAGGAAATTTGAAAAATGACTTTTCTAATTAGCGGGGTTGATGTTACGGCACTGTTGTGTTACGTAATACTATTTCACTCGTGTAACAATGGGGTTGTATTTCGTTTGTTTAGTCGTACAAAGCAACGGAGGGTGGTTATGCTATTCTCAGTTTTCTACATAGTTTCGTTTATATAGTTTATGGTACATACATATAAACTTGTGTAGCCAGTGGTTTCTCCTCAATCCTCGAAACATCCTGTACTTTTAGTAAAGTGGGTCGGCGGCCATTGTTCGATATTATTTATTGGATTCATTAATAGCCGGGAGCGCATGTGGCGCCTCTGCGGAATTTCATTGAATTAAATTCAAGAAAACGAATACGAGTATCGTTCCATCGGGCGCCACCCTCATTAACTCAGCAATTCTTTTGCGCGACAGGGTAGTTTTTTTTTTAATAAATAACAAAAATTGACGGACGAAATACAACCCCCACCCCATACCCAGACGTTCTACGCCGACCTCTGATTAAAGCAACTATAATAATTCGCACAACGTGCAGAATTGAATTTACCAAGTGCTAAGGGATGTTTCGCCGTTAAAGTCAATCTCGAGAAACTGCCGATTCCATAATTTCGTACCAACCCCTAAGACCGCAAATACCAACCCCCTCGTCCGGATAGGTATATACGAAAGACCCTGAGAGTCAAGATGTAACGGGAGGGGGTTGGTGTGAGAATCATGGAAGTTCGCGAAGAGGGATGCAAACAGGGTGACTTGCTATCAACCCCCATTAGAGTTACAATGAAATTCATTATTTGATAAGACTAAGCCGGGTCGCCAAGACCTTCGCGTATTATCCCCTTTGGCTAATGGCTTCTTATAGGGGTTGGTATATGCCTAGGTATTTCTCCAACCCTAATCTGACCTTGCTCGCAAGTCATCCCTTAGTACAATTCTGATACCATTAAGGGTAAACGAACCTTTTTTTTTTTCAAAATCTAATTTCACGAATCTCACGGGAAAAAACGAAAAAAAAAATGGTCCTCCAACCACGAATCGACCAATGAGAATTCGGTAATACTGTGACACCCCCTGTACAGGGGTGCGACCTCATTAATTTTCCTGCTGCCAGTCTGGTGGGGAACTTGCGCGAGGGCACTAGTACGTAACTAGGTACTTATCAGCCACCCTGACCGCCGACGGTCCCGGGACCATTTGTTACCCCTAAATTGGTAATTTTAAATATTGCTTCCCGCGCGTTGCACCCTCGGATTTATCGCGACGGAAGAAAGTCGAAGAAGAGGTCCGAGGGTAAAGGCACCGCCCTGTCACTTGTACTTTTTATTTATGGGACACCATAAGTACGGCTCTGTGCTCACCGCTTCTCTCTGCCACCCCCTCCGTACGCTCTCTTACCAACCCCTGCGATTTATGACGTTTCGGAATTAATAATACACTCAGCCACAGCCTCTTTCACCCGCATATTAATCTCCGCTAGCTTTCTTATACTCAGGGGTGGCTGTGTGTGTATATATATGTGTGTGTCCGTATGAGCTAAGGGTGGTAATACTGGTGGTGGACACCCTTGGAAAAGATGAAAATCCATTCGCACCGGCCGAACCCTCGCGCACCCTCGTCCATGGGGAAAATCTTGATTTGCGACTTGCGCCATTTTGTTCACCCTTCCGTCCATCCCCGACCACGTGGCTAAGGGTGATTTTTCTAAAAGATTTATACCGCGCCCTCTAAATCGTAGACACGTGGAGGGTCGAAGGGACATATAATTAAACGTATTCACTACGACTTCCGGTTTGTGAAATGTGTAGACTGTTTAAAAAAAAAAATCTTTAGTAAGGAATCGACGCTGACGATAAGGTAATTAGTGTTATAATTTTTTTGGGGGGGGATTTTACGCCATTTTGTTTTCACCGGTTTTTTTAAACGTGATAAATTATTATATAACTGTATCTACTTGGTACTGTTAGGGGATGATTTTGTTTTCGCGATTGGTAACAGACCGGAAGTACCTGTTTGATTCTTTTTTATGAATCCGAACTAATCGTGGGAACTAATTTAATTATTTTTTAATGTAAATTGAAAACATTTTTTTATTAATTAACATCCATTCATACCTGTATCGTTAATATTCTTCAATTACGTCGTTTAAAAGTCATTGTTCGGCTGTAAAAAGTTTTCCAGGGATTTTGTTTCGAATTCCGGGTGAAAAATTCGATTTCGACGGGTAAATAAACGACTGATTCAAAATATGTAGATAATTAAGTATCCAAAGGTAGATCGTAAAGTTTATCGTGCTTTCAGAATTTTCGCAATTCCCGTGTAAAAGCACGATTCGCTTGCTTTTAACTTCGTGCCGGTCTGAAACTGGGACGGCGCGTCGATGTTATATTCTGGTGTTTGTCGAAAACTACCCTTAAGCTTTTGTTCGCGTGGGTATTTCGAGTTTACGCGAGCAGAAAAACGGCTTAGGTTTAAGCAAGGGGTGGTTACGCTCACTGAAAATTCCCAGAGGTCCCCGAAACGACAAACCCTTCGAACTGTTAAAAAATGGGGGTGTAACTTTTTCATCCCCTCTTCCCTATACCCCTCTCCCCCCTCCCATAAACTTCAGTCCACTATTCCCGAAGAAACTTCCTTTCGAGACAGTCCGAGTACTTTTTTGAGGGTTGAACAAGAAAAAAAAATATCGATCTCCGTTGCTCCACTGGCAGCATCCCTTATAAAAATCATAAACCACCCCACTTGTCGATCCCTGGCCACCCTTATTTTCCTACCGATGAATACGTGAGTCGCATGTGCAAGCGATCCGAGAATTCCATTAGAAGGGGGTATAGGTCCGTAGGGGTTGATACTGGGTGGATAAAAAAATCATCCCCTCCAAAAGTAATTCACCGAATACTAAGGGTTGATTTCTAAATGCACTTTCATCGATGCAATTTTTATGTATTCATCCTCTTGTAATCCTCCCGTTCTACCCCCCCCCCCCCTCCATACCCACCCCTATATCATACGTTGAACCATTATCGGATTTCGAACCCAAGAGGTTATTGGCAACGATGGGTCCGCGAATTCGATTAAAATTATTACCAATCCACCCCCTCGCGTATTTTTAGGGGTGGCAAAATCTCACAGCCTCATAGGCAACCCGAAGAAAAACTTCCCTCGCTATCGTGGACTGTTTTTTTTTCTCTCAAATACGCATGTACACATCGGATGATAACACCACTAATCTCTTTACCGGATGTAAGCAGACAGACGAAAATTTGGTTCCGAGGTTTTCGCTCTTTCGTGAAAACGACGTGGGGGATTTGAGGGGTGTAACGGTAGGGGGCCTGATAACATCCCTCGAGCTAAGGGATGACGCTGCTGCGCGCCCCTCTTCGGAAATTGCGTAACCACGGTCTGGTTAAAATTTCATAATCTATTAAAATTTCATAATCTCCTACCGGAAAAGGGTCGATTCTCCTCTGCTTCTCCACAGGACTTGAATTACTGTCTCTACCAGACTTCCCTTATGCTACCCCTCAGCATCCGTAGAGGGTTGTTACTCTTGACTATTCAGACCCCCGTAACGCGAAGCTCAAACTCTAAAATCCATAAAGTTCCCTAATTCTATCTCGGTCGGAATGTCATTAGAAGAAAACACCTGGTTTACGTCTTCCGGATAAATTCTTAATGCGGTATTAATACAAATTTTACAACCCCTAAACTTCGTACGTGTATATGTATCGTTACAGCTGCCTCGCTTACATGGGGAAAGTCGTATTTGCGGAAAATGACAGGTACGTTATCGTACGTCCTAATTCATCTGTACTGATAACGTTTATCTTAGGAAGTGCCTAGGGGTGAGTTTACTTGAAAACGTAGGAGAAATTTTACCCCCCCCCCCACCCTCTTCGCGGTTGAAAATCCAGACCTCTCTGTATACTCTAGGGAGGATACTCTGATTTCACGGTAGTCTAGATCTAGAGAAACCAACCCCCGTCTTCAACCCTTAAAGCTCCTTCCGCTTTCTCGGACAATGTCTTACGTAGTCGGGGATTGTATTAAACTAGCTGCGGTCGGTGACGTTTACACAGAGGGGTTGTTATTGCAGATACGACCAATGCAGATAGGGATTACGATTGAGGGATGAAGAAGATTTTCACGAATTTCGGGTAAATTTAATCTTGTCCGGAAGCTTTCGTTATCGAAGCGGAAATTAATAAAACTTGGTAGTGTAAATAGGGGATGAAAGAGAAGGGGTTGAAAAAATAAGGGTCGAACGTCGAAGTAACGGAAAGAGGAAATTTTAAGTGAAACGAGTAGATATAACCTCCGGTAACGTAACAGACAAAGGAACTCGCGGGACTCTTAAACTACCCCTAATAGATTTTCTTCTTATCGGCGACGGGGGGTAGGTTAATCTGGAGATAGTCTGAGAAAACGTTGCAAGGGGTTGTTACTGTAAAAAAGGGGGGGGAAGGGTAGTAAATGTGCGAGAAAAACATGGGGTGCGATTTTCTGTAGCATTTGGTCGGGTAAGGGTTGGAACATTAGGTTAAAAGTGCTTTGGGGTAAAGGCACCCCCCCGCTCGAGGGGTGAGATTGGGCGATAAACATCGCGCAAAAGATGCTTTCGTGAGTGCACGGGGGGTAGTTTTGGATAGAGTATACGTAACGTGTATATACAACCCTCTGGATGTTGGTGGCTACGTTTATTCCTACCCCTTACTCGTCAGGGGGTGAATCTAGAAAGCCACCCTTAGATATACGCACCCATGAAATCTTGAGGAGTTTACATAGGACTCCAATTAAAATAGTCAGCGGGACTCCAGAGTGTCTTGGCGTCTCCCAATAATAACGTCATATATTAGGGGTTGAAAATCCCAAGTCGAGAAGCGAATATCGTAAAGCTCGTAACGGCTGTACCCATCGCGAGTGTAAACGACCCTCGAAAACTTAACCAAAATCTTAGCTGACCAGCGGCCATCCCCTGTACCGAAATATTTTCGAGATCAACCCTGATTATTGTATGAAAAAAAATTTGTTTACCCAAAAAAATTTTTTTTAATCTATAATTTCTTTAATATTACAATATTTTATACAAAATTTAATCTGTCTTTGTTTATATCAAACGTGTATCGTATTTACCGGAAGTCCTGAAGAACAACACCCCCCCTCGATAAGAGATTATGAAGAGTTTCCGTGAAATGGGATTAAAAAAGTTGGATTGGATTTTATCTCCGACGTCCTCAGACGGCAGGACCAGCTGTCCTATTTTCTGAAAATTAAAATAGAATTAAATTCACATTATATATCTTTTGTGCATTATATATATATATGTATATATATATACATGGAAATTTCTCTCCGACCCCGGAAGTCTCACTTCGGGATCCTTTACGAGGAACCTATCACCAGTTCCAATACAAAGCTTGTTTCCGTTTTATCGAGTCGGTTGAAATAAAGCGTCGTTGGGAATAACGTCGTCGCGACGTCCTCGGGATGGCGTCATCACCCAGACTCAAGATATATGTATATCCCACGTTAAATCCACTTTGTCACTTGTACCCAGAGAGGGAGAGAGAGAGAGGGAGAGAAACTAGTTCCGGCTACCATACATTCTTTTCTAGAGTCCCGATCGCGCACCAGGATAATGTTCCTAATGGCGAAAGCATCAGTTCCTACAAGAACATTTTCACAGACACTTGTCCCTCAAGAACGAGAAATCTTTCAGGTACCGTTTCAAGCGTCAATTCCTGATCCTTGAAGTAAATCCCGAATTATCGGAGTCCTTCTCAATGGGAGTAAAAAGCTTCATCCCCACAGAAAGGAAGAAATCGAATGGTTGCTCCAGGAACGCCGCCATGTTTTCATCATGATTTTTATCGATGCGGATAAAAGTTAACAACCATCTTGGAGCTTGGGCTGCCCCAAAAGATACCTATTGATGATGAGATAAGGGGAGGAAAAACGAAAAAAAAAAGTGGATTAATTTGTTAGCAGATTTTTTCTTTTTTTTTTTTTTTGGACAAAAAATTAATGAATAATGGGTCGCTAGATTTTCTGTCTTATATCTTACATATCTATATATGGTACATAAAGACGCTTAGATATCCTAATATATATATATATCGTAACACTGCCTGTCGGCAAAAACAACTTTCTTCTTTCATCGTGATATTTTTTTCTTCTCATAGACGTCCAAGCATGCATTCACGATCGCTCGTGGCGACATCTCCACTCTGCGGGAAATGGCCGAAACCTGTCGCGAGGCTGTCAATATCTGTAACGTATCTTAAGAGAGTGACAGTCGACTGTCACTCACTAAAACTTTCTTTTCCGGTACGTGTCGCGCCTTCGTTTCCGCCATTTTCATTTTATTCGCGATTGTACTCGAAACCGCCATTTTATAATTCTAATTCCCAACCTCTTTCAAAAGAACTGCATAAAAGGGCACCGCAAGATGGCCGCGAAAAGTCAGTAAAATTCTAGGAAACAATAAAAGGCCATAGGTCGTGAGAAAAGATAGGCAGTTACGAGCGTAGAGTTAATCAAGCGAAAGAACGAAGAAGAAACAGAGCCCAATGAAAACTACAAGTAGAGCAGAAAGTTGAAATAGAATCTGGATCCCCCCAATAGAAACAGCCAGTCGCCAGAAGGATTCAGGTTAGAAGAAAGAGGAAGCCATTTTACTTTTTTATCCCCTCTTCATTCTTCCCTCAAGCAAGCGAATATTATTGATGAGAACTGACAGCTGCGTGGCACGTACATCGTGAATATTTCGCCTACCAGCAATCCGTACTGCCCCCCCCTACCTCCCCCCACGCCACCACCCATCCACCTTTCTTTCAGCAGTCCCAATACCAACTCCCCTTTATTCCTTCCTTCCTTTTCCGAAGGGGACCCTCTTTCCACTCGGCCGTAACTTTATCCATCGCCGTCGCCCTCTGCCTCCCTAAGAAAACTTTTCTTACACGTTTTCCCTCCACAGGTTCCAGTGCAAGGCTTCCAGTATGGAGTATCTCGTTACGCAACGGAAACTCCTGCCATTCAATAAGAACGTCGACGTTCACACGTGACGCGAGACGATAATAAAAATCTAAAAATTCGTCAAAGTAGTGACGTGGGGAGAAGTCTGTTATGTAATTTCCGAAGAATAACCTCTAAAAGGGCACTAATTAACAGCGAATTATCAAATTAGACCGAGAGTGCAGTCGTAGTTGAGGCGCAGCTTTTATATTGAACAGTGCAGCTGTACGAATGTCAATTCGTGATTACACGTGTGTTTACGCGAATTAAGCAAGAATGTCAAGTCTTTATTACGGTACATGCTGTACTGTAGGTTGATCACTTTGGTAGGCAGCTTAGATATGTCTTTATATTACGTGCCCGTGAGCTGCGTGTAAATCGAGGACGGAGAAATTGACTTTCAATACTAATTAGTAATTAGCGGTGAAGCAGCTGTGCCCGACAGCAACAAAGTGGCTTTAAATTATTTATCGAAGCACAAGACACGCGGATGAACCACTCGTTAATTATTTTCTTCTGGCTGATCAAATGCGACGTAGGGCAGAAGGTTGATGCACTGAATATTGTAGGCATTGTGCACGGTACGTTCGTCGAGTAGACGCCATGTTTATTAGTACACGGAGAAGCCGTTGGCGCTGCGCGTCGCGCGGCGATGTAGAAAACTACCGTGCGGCTGTTTGTTGCTGTTTTAGAGGCTTTTAAATTGGATATATTTAACGATTGATTGGAGATAGAGAAAGGAAAATTGATAGTATGACGATATACGTGTAATTTACATACAGGAATATCTATAACCCCCATAATAACGTATGGCAGGTTGTGTATATTACTCGTGTGGTAAATCTTGTTTATTGAGGTTATGATGTTTACTGTAATTGATGGGGGGATAATGTTTGTTGACGTCCCTGTGATAAAGTGAATAATATAATTCTAAGGGTTGCTCGTAGAGTCATTGATTTTCATGAATCCCCGTAGGAACTTTATAAATTTAGTCTATTTACGTGAAGCGTGCAAAATCTTAACTTTTTAAATTTCCATATGAGGGTGAATTTTGAAAAAAAAAAATATACATATTTTTATCCATCTTGTTGAATAAGTAGCGTGGGTGAGTCTGAAATTATTATTATTATTAAAATTATTATTCTTTAATCTCGCAAACAATTCTGCAATTTGATGCCTGATGTGCACTGGGAGAAGACAAGGGTGCGTATGCGTGTTTTTTTTTGGGGGTTGGCACAGCACAAGGGATTTTTTTTTTATGTAGGACGTTTCGGATGAAATCTCGTTAAACATAATAGAATAAGCGATAAATAAAACATTGCCTGGAGATTTTCTCTTTGGTTCCCTTGCCTTTACATTCCGCGCCGTGGTTTGTTAGGGGTTGATTCTGGAAACGGGGTGAGTAAACGAAGTGGGGGGGTTCGGGGGGAGTGATGGGTATATACAAGGGGCTGTATTGAATGTTCGGGAATTCATCGGTTAGCCGGTATTGAGTTGCGTTGTTCTTCGAACGGCCGGAGGAGGGTTTGATAAAAGGGGTTGTTCCGCCGTTATCCACCTATAGGGGTGGTAAAGGGATGCTGGTGCAAAAAAGGGGGGAGGACGCCCTGGCGTCATGGCGCTTTGAAGGGATGAGCTCTCGCGAGAAAACTATGATAAAGCCACCCTCAATGGGCTTCCTGCGGCCAATATCGCCGAGCTTTTCGTATTTCACCCCTTCTTCAACCCTTAGCAACTCTTACGTAAATCCTCCACCAGCGGAGAGCGCAATCCATTGCCAAACAAAGACTGGCCATTTCTCCCCCCCCCCTCTCCGGAAAATGAAATTCGTACCAACCCCCCACCCACCCCCTCACGCAAATTTTAATTCGTTTTTTTCCCCTTTTTTATCCTCGCTTTTACTACCCTCCTTTTTTTCATCCCTTCGGCTAACTATCTTCTGATTCTCATGGACAATCCAACTGCATAGGCCCTCCCGCTATAAATGGCTATATTTCAACCCCTCGAGACTGGTCTCTATAGTCTATACAAATTTTGCCGCAAACCACCCCTTAACCACGCGGAAGCCCGAGTTATAGGAATTTTCACGAATCGCGAGTAGAAAATACTTCGGAAATCCATTCTCTATTTTTTTTTTCTTTCTCTATCGTGAAAAAAATTCACCTCCACGATAAATTCGCTGCTTTGTGCTTCGCACGTAGGTTATACGTATTCGATGGGATGGTAACGAGATTGCCGGAGGCTGTTTATTTATTTTCCAAAAATCGAAGGTCTAACTCTTTGATATGAGATTTCTTTTTTTCTTTTTTTTTCTCAAAAAATTGAACATCCTAAAAAGATTTTCGCGTTAAAAAAGCGAATGGACTTTTTGGAAAAAAAATTTGTTTATTAAAAATATCACGCTTCTCCTTTTTTTTTCACGCGTTATCGAATCGCTTGCCGTTTTATTCGAATTCTTCGATAAAGACATCGTATATGTATGTAACACATGTGTAAATATATATATGTATATATGTATCCAATTCATGGAATCTGTTACTCTACTCAAGATAACGTCTGGAAAAGTTTTCAAGACATATATGACTTAACCTTCTCTTATTTTCCCTCTCCCTCCTTACCCCTCTTCATATTCCTTGTTTTTCCCTTCCTTCTCTTTTTTCTCTTCACCCCCTATTTCTCCTGCCTCCTTATCCTGTTTCCTTTCTTTTCGGTGAGGGATAAAGGCGGTATAAAAACTAAGTAGATATACGACTCACGTGTCCGTGTAGAAGTTCTCTTAAGATTACGCGCCATTTTGGTTTTTTTGAGGGGTTTTCGTATGTGGTGAGAAAATTCGAGTAACGAATGATTTTTCCTATTTTTCTTTTTACATACTAGGGAATACGTATCTGAGACTGTGTAGATTTTGCTGTCATTTGCTATGCCGTTTCAGACTCATTTCTTCTGCTTCCGGTGACGCCATTTTTTTTCTTTGAAGATTAAAACAGCTTCTGGTACCTCTGTGAAGTTATTTTTGAATATTTAAATTTTTCAAAAAATTTTTCCATAAACTTCGAATGCGGTCACGTCGATATAATACGTTCACCGGTGTCTTCTGTATAAGGAATTGAGGACTGGAAGGGTTGAAAATTGTGGCCAGAGAACCCCTTTCTCAAGCCATAAGGGAGTGCTTGGGAATGTTTATAAGGGTGCGACAACCCTCGCGATCTTAACAGCTGCGACGCCAGGCGTCGCGCCACTTCGCATATACCTACCCAATGCAATTTGACGTTGGCTACGCGTAATGGAGTCCCAGCTGTTTATAAACGTCCTTACCGCATCCTTCAGCATCCCTTAGAGTCCGCAAGGTCTATAATAATCCATAAAGGATCTTCAACACGGAAATAATCAGGATGAACATAAATAATAAAACTCTGCATTCATTAACTAACGCAATGACCAATCGTACAAAAAGTTTCTTATCAGCTTAAAAGAAAAGCACAAAATGAAAATTCAAAAAACCGACAAAACAATATTTATATACATTTCAGTCGCTCGAAAGTCATTGAAATTACGTTGGCACTGATTCGTACGCCGTAGGCGTGAAAAAATTTCATCCCCTAAGCAAGGGTGGTGTTGAAGAAAATATTTGTAAAAAAAAAGTCAATCGTGTCCATGCGTCAGCTTTGGAAGGAATTTTGAAAATTTTTGAATTGTAAAATCAAAAATTAGGGGATGCCAAATAATTGAACGGGGTGGGTTGTGAGCCAGTGTTATTCGATATGCCGCTCGTGGTATCAGGGGTGGTTTAGTATATGGAAAGGAGATAGTATAGAGTAATAGGGAAGGGGTTGGTATTTAAATGGGATTCAGTTTGGACAGCAGCCAAACTGCCATCGGTTGTAGCAGCCATTGTGACAGTAGTGAAGACTGGATCGTCAGGTTGGATTAATCAGAATGACAATGACAATGACAATGACGATGACAATCGAACCATATGTCGAAATCTATCCACCACTTGTGCAGACCGTTTTGAATGAATGCCAAAGCGAATAAAGAGAATTTACTTTGGGACCTGAAGGTGTCTTCACACTGTATCAATTTTTCGCGATAATCATAATATCATGCAACAGCCAGCTTCCACCAGCCCATTACAGATCGCTGTAGTAATCGTAGGAGTATAGTAACGGCCGCGATATTTTTGGAAAATTTTCCAAAATTTCTCCATCTACCAAAACACTCTACCGCGATAAAATTTACGTCAATATTTAATTTTAGTGAAATGACAAATTTTTGTTCTATTTTTTTCCCCCTGTTTTCAATGGATCGTGATCACTGCTTGTTCGCGTTTAATCCCATAAAATTCTCCACAGGTTCGCTTTTGCGTTTCAATGTTTGCAGCGCCGCATACTGTCATCCTACTTTATACAAGAGAGCTTACACGTGTCACAGCCCTTCTGTATGTATATTCCCCAGCACGTTTTACACCCTTAAACTGCGGATAAGCCAGCTATCCGGGGGGGGGGGGGGGTGATTTTAGGAAAGACACGTGACCTTTAATTTTTTGGATCATATCGAATATCAATTTTTGGTTCTCGCTAATCTAGTCCAAACTCAGTGAGAATGTCCCATGCATTCCAAATATCCAAAATCGACTCAATTTCACTATTTGATTCCCGGCTATACATATATCCGAAGCGAAATATTTTTTTCCAAAATTTTCTATTAAAACAATTCTCAATCCTACTGCTGAAACGAAGGTGTCCATGTGAACAATTTTTATCTACATTATGAGCCAAGTAAAAAAAAAAAAATTGAAAGGGGTTACAGTACGGAACGTAACGTTCCGCGTAAAGATGGGTAAATGCTTTTATTGCAAGAAACTCGACGTCGCTGGTTTCCATTGTAAGAAAAGCTCGGTAGCTTAGAGAGCTTTTCTCTTAACGATGTTATACTGCCATTAACGAAATCAAACGTGGTACCTATAGTGCTCCTATTGCTCTTCCTACAGTTAAGTGAAGTGAACGAGTAGCTATAGATATACACCCAGTGTATTAAGTACGTTAACGTTCGTATGGGTTATGCGTAGTGTCAAGTTTCTCCGCTAGTCGACGCTGCAGTCTCCTTTATTGGCCATCTTGCTTTTTTCTTCTTACGGTTCGACTTCCTTCGCGCTGATGAAGGAAGAGACAAATCGTCGCGAAACGTGTGTCCTTGGGGTAGCGATTTGTGCTGGAGTCTAGTAGGAATGACTAAAGGTGAAAATAAATAAGAGAGAGAGAGAGAGAGAGAGAGAGAGAGAGAGAGAGAGAGAGAATGAAAGAGAAAGGACGACTTGAGATCACCAGGACGTCGAACGTCCTTCCCCTGTTGAGTTCTTCTACTCGAGTGGGACTAGATTTGACAAATGGATGTATCTGGCCCGTGACACGTAGGCTGGGAGTTACGATGGTGTGCGTGTGACACGTGTGGGCTCACGTGACCTCAGTTTGAATAGGGGTTAGAACGTGCCAGTGGTTTAGTGCAATACGGAACGCGTAACGGACGTGTTTTGGCATTACGAAAACTTCTTTTTAATTCGACCCTGAAGTATGTGAATTTGAATTTTTGATTTTGGCGGGAATTATTTGAAAATTTGAAATTTTGTACACTCGATCAAGACAAAAATGAAACACGTGCATTAGATTGTTATAGAAATTTTGAATGGACCTGTATGACGATTTACGATGAAATTAGTATTCTATATATTCAAAATGGCGGCCGGATGAGAGAAGGTTGAAAAAAAAAGTCTTGTTCACAGTGGTACACTTTTAACGAGTTTCAGCGTCAGTTTCGATGGGGGATGAATTATCAGGTGGTACCGGTATAATCATTCTAAAGCCACCCTCATTGACAACCCGCCACCCCTCTTGCCAGAACAAATGTGTGAAATTTCCTACCGCGTCCCTTCGACCACTTTTCGCGTTTTGCCATACGTAATTTCTGGTTTACCCTCTCTGAACTAGCTGTCAATTTTCATTTCTGCCTTGTACCTGTTTCCACCCCTTGTATATACAATCCCTTTATCCCAAAAGGGATGAAAGCTTGTATGCACATCGAATCGAAAAATTTCACCCCAGCTTGGACGTTACTGCCAATAATTTTTCAGCAAATCGTATAGGGGCCTGCAAAGTGACTGAGGTCAACTTTCACCCTAGAATTCGCACCCCGTAATCTCTCTACCTTAACCAGCAGGTACACGGCAGCAGTGAACTTGTTAATTACAAAAACTACCGACAACGTCGGCCATTTCCCTGGGAACATAGTCAGCTACACGTGGCGCCTCTTACGGCGAGTTGAATTAAACACGAGAGTGCATCTCGTTACCAAGACTGTCCAACCCTCCGCCAACGCCTGGAAACTTTCCACCAGCCAGACCAATTAGGTGCCTGTGTGCGTTGGCATAATGAAAGTGACCGGAAGTTTCTCGGGTCACCGGAAATTCGATCCACGAAAAATTCTCCCCTTGGTCGAAGCCTGGTCATTTTTACTAGGGAAAACGTACAATTTTTGTTTTTCACAAATATATCTCAAATTGAGAATCGCTGTAGCAATAGCCGCGATATAATTAGCTGCGGCATGAGTTTTTACGATACAAAATGGCCGCCGCTTCCGGTCACGTATTTACCAAAAGCACCGAGTGCGTTTTATCTTTACGACGTCGATACTAGACCGACGCTCGACATTAGCGCCTCCATTTTTTTTGCGCTCTGATAATACTACCCCTTAAGGACGCTACCTCCCGCCCCCCTCGCTAGGGAATAACGGTTATTCAACCATTCGAATATATCCTCTGCAAGCTTCTTCCTCCCTTCTTCGGAATTGGTCTGAAAATTGAGTCTGGCTAGGATATACTGCTACTACTTTTCCTGATGAGCCGATGGCACCGCTGTGTCAATCTGAGGTAATGCCTGTCTGACCCATAATGGATTATTATCACTGTTTCTGCTAGGGAGCTATCTTCGCTTCTGGCCAATGAGCATTCAGATATCTGACCCAGCTGAAATGTCTGACTCATAACTGATGTATTTCTACGGTCTGATTAATATTCGGGCGTTACTACTGCCATTTACAAGCTACGTAAAACGGGACTAGGACACGGAGTAACGTTTCGTACGGGGTCTTCCGTTTATGACTTACAACGTAAAAGAGTCACCTGGACTTTATGAGTCCGTGTCTGTATGATATAGCGATTTGACTACTGGCCATCTTTTAACGACTTACGACTTTTATCAGTTCGAAGATTCCGAGACTAAACTGTTTTATATGTCTGTTGATATGATGCTTTTATTTCGACGTAGTATAGAAATAGCAGGTAACTAGTGCGCCATCAATGGCGGGTACTGCAGAAGCCGTTGTTACACGCGTTTATTCGTCGTGACAGGCGAGAACGCAACAGCAGTTAATTCGTGGTTGATTATACGCGCGCGTTTTAACATCGTGTAACGTTGACGGATACGTGATAGGATATATTGTTGTTATCGGTGGATCGTGATGAGCGTCGCGATTATTAGGAAGAGCGATGAATTGGTTGATATTCCAATGAGACTTGTCAGAGGAGTGACGTGATCTAGAATAAAGGATATAATATTTAATTATATGAAAAAATGATAAAAAAACATAAGCAAACAAATTTGCATTGTATAAATATCTAAGGTTACTGAACGGCGGGAAATTAAAAATTATACGGTTTTTGGTTTCAGATGTCCTGACAGCGGGCCCCGGGCCACCAGGATGCCGACGGACGACGACTATGGCCGAAGAGAACGTCTCCTGTTGCACCAGCACGCCACATCGCAATACGACAGCCAGTCGCCATCACCGGCGCCAGGATCAGTCGGCGGAAGTAGCAGCGGAAGTTCGGCAGGCCAGGTCGCCCCGGGTACCCAGCAGGACAGATCGACGGGCACGGGGTCAAGTAATGTCGTCCAGGAACGTGTTAACGAGCACGTGGAAAGCTCCTACGGGGGAAGAACGTGCGCGGAGAAACCTGAGGAGAATAATCGTGGACAGTACGTCGTATCTCATCAGTATCAGAGACAGAATGGACCTGGTGAACGATATTGTAGGTATGTCCAGGACAAGCCTGAGTCCTGCAGTTCCATGGAGTCAAATAGATTCCAGCAGGTCGACGTACGTCCGGACGGGGATTACACGAGTGCACCAGGTATGCTGTCTACGTCGACCTCGAATCCGTTCTCGTCGGAGACGTTTCCGTCGCCGCCTTCACCGGCACCAGCCAACGACCGCTTCATACCGCCACCCCCATTATCGCCGACCCCTAGCGAAAAGTACGCCTCGAGTCAGAGCCTTGCTGGCTTTGGCTCTGCTGATCGAATGCTCCCACCTGGTTCACCCGGGGCCAGGGATCGCTTTGGGACCGCTCCAGCATCTCCCATGCCTTCATCCAAGGATCGTTTCACATCCGCTGAGCGACTCCTGGTTAATCCATCGCCGATTCATGAGCCCAAGGATCAGCAACGATACTCCACTGCGTCCTGTGGATCACCGATCATGGCCGCTTTACAATCTGACCGCTCCTTTGTCTCATCCAAGGACTCTGGAAGTTGTAGATACGCCATCTCCACGGACAGACTCCTGTCATCCTCGCCGATACACGCACCGGTGCCTGAGAGGTTCGCCAGTAAGAGCGAACGCTTCCTGGCGGAGTCTTCCATCCACGAGAGGTACCTCAGGCAAGAGCCAGGACACCACGAGAGGTTCTCGACGATCTCAAGCACCGAGAGGTTTCTTTCGAGTTCGCCAAATCCTGAGGGTGCGCACCAGAGGTACTCCTCGACGGAGAGGGTCCTGGTGCCGTCTTCAGCAGCGGATCAGAGCTCCCAAACACAGAGGCGATTCTCCAGCACGGAGACCCGAGGGATCGAGTCTCTGTGCGGAAAGTACAGTCAGGAACGATCCGAGAGGTGTTCGAGTAGTTCGCCAGCACCTAGTGAATACGCCGCCAGGTTCGCTGCCTTCCAGGATAGCCTGGCCTCGCAGCAGAGGTTCGTCACTGCCGATAGATACACCGATCTTCAACGTTATGGACCCAGCAGAGGTGTTCCCGACCGTTTCGTATCGACGGAGAGGTTCCTGGCTGTCTCGTCACCAGGACACGACAGACTCGGTAACAACGTCTCCACCGAGAATCGTTACTCCACTTCCTCGGAACGACTCCTGTCCTCTGCGTCGCCGTCATCGGAAACAGGAAGGTACCACGTGTCCACTGGTACCAACGATCGGTTCTCGCTATCTCCCACGCCGGAAGCTAACATCTCGAGGTACGGTCAGAACGGGTCAAAGGTCAGCGACAAGTACCTGGCCGTGTCGAAATCCATTCAGAGTTACAACACTGGCGACAGGTATCAAGATCAATTCGACAGAACCAATCATCAGGAGCGTTACAACCGCGACCCTGGACTGGATAGGTTCTCCAATCAGGACGGTCGATTTTCCGGAAACGATCGCTTTCATGGAAATCCTGAGCGATACTCGCCAGCCCGCAGCACCGCGGACAAGTACCTGTCTCTACCGAAGCCTAAGGATCGCTTCGGTTCGGCTGGTAGAATAGTCTCGACGTCATCAGCGAGTTACGTACCCCCTACGGCGCACACCCCCGTAGAACGTTACGTGCCTCAGCCACCCCCAGAGATACTATACCCTGAGAGATACGTCGAGCGATACGTGCCACCTGCGGCGCACACACCTACGGATAGGTACGTGCCTGCAGCCGATCCTGGGGATCCTTACATGAGAAGAGACTTGGGCTTTCATCATCATTATCGGCTACCACCCCCGGGCTACCCTTACCATCAGTCCCATTATCGGTTTCGTGGATTCGCCTATGCCTCGCCTGGAAGACTAGGCGGAAGTCCTGGTTCCAGCAGCTCCAGTAGCTCGACTTCCGCCCAACGAGAATTTGCCACGTCGCCTTTACTCAGACCCAAGGTGCGAACTACCCCTGTTGAATTTAACACGGGAAGACACATGACCAGCGGAAGTGCACCAGTCTGCTGTACGGAAGCCGCTGTCACTCCCAATCAGAGGGTTTGCTGTGCTCCTGTTCGAAGATCCATGCCGCCAGAGGCGCTGCCTTCCATACCGACTCAGACTTCACATTCCTCTTGGTGAGTTTCTTCGTTTCTTTTTACCTTTACCAACTGCCAGCTTTATTGATATGTATAGTCAGCTCGTTGGGTGCCCTGAAAGCACACGGGATCTTTGGTTATTCGAGGTGGGGATGAAAGGGGTCAGGAACACTGGAAAGCCCTGAAAAACATTTTGTGCTAGGGGATGTGTTCCTTGCGGACTCTCGTAACTTGGAATTAAAGTATTTTCGCAGTGCCTCTTCGTAATCGGCTCACCTTCGTATTAAAGCTGAGAATTAGAATAGAGGAGCGCCCTTACGTAATTGAGGGTAAATGTTGTTTATGCTCGGAAGTTGCTTAGGGAATGAAAGAGTTCATTGGTTGATACACTTTTAGGTACAACGTATCTTTAATAAGCCAAGTTGTACCGGAAGCAATTTTTTTTGTCCTCGTTTCCAGCAACATATTGGGGAGGTTTTTTTAAAAGGATAGTTTAGGGGTTGGTGATTTATTGCCCTTATAATTTTTTTTTTTTTTTTGAAAACTATATTTTTATCAAAAATCTGTCTTACAGGCAGAAATCCGTATATTTGTCTCCTCATTCTCAATTTGCTTGAGCAAGTCGACCGAAGTAAATGCTTTTACGAATAGGGGTGGTTTTTCGAAAGCAATCAAGTTAATGGAGCATCGGGACTTGTTTTATTTCCTAACCCAACTCCCTCTACAGCTGACTTACCAACAACCCCATTCGCCTTGGAATCCACGGTTTATTCGGAAGAACTGGCAAGGCAGTCACCCCCACCAGGGGCAGGGTTCAAAGTCATTAGCAACCCCTAAAACTCTACGGTTACCCACCGTCCTCCAACCAGAATCAACCCCCATTAATTTCAACCCCACGATTTTCAGGAACCGATGTTCGAACTATATTTTTTTTGCTAAACACTCTACTTCCTTTTAACAGCGGTTGCTTGAGAGTTTTCAAAAATTTTCAACCCTTAAGAAACCAAAAAAAATAATACACCCTCCGCATCGTTCACTTGTCATTCTCTTCGTCGCTGCGTTAAATTAAAACATACAATCGTTATTACTCCTCATTTTAAAATGGCTGTTTCAAACCATTACCTGGTTATAACGCGGAGCAAATTCGTACGATAAATTGACGTCATTTTTTTCAATTATACTTTGTTAATATTTTTCTTATCTAACGGCACGTCGCTCGGCCATGTTGTGTAATCCCTTGTTCCTCATGTCCGGTCCAATTTTCGTTCAGCTTGTTTCGCTTTTAAAAGTGTTCAGTAAGTTCCACGTGTAAAGCCTCCTTTATCGTGTTTCCTCGTCCGCCGACCGTAATTGTGCGACGCTGCACGCCTCGTTCTGTGATAAAAATGGCCAAGCGACCAACTCGGTATTAATTTCTCCCAGACGACTCCCCAACCGTACCGGGCAAAGTGGCAATATGGAGAACCTGGGTATAATTTCATATGACGAGCCAGTTAAACTTGCAGTGTGGCATAATTACCTAACTTGCTGGGCGCGCAGTGTGCAATTCCCGGGACGACAATACCCGGATGTTTCCTTAGGACTTCCGTTTATATCTTGCAGGATTAATATCTCCTTGCTCCCTGCAGATTCCAGTGACTAATGAAGAAGTTAATGCCGAAAGTTTGTCTATTTATTTTTTAATATTTAATCTCATGCAACTAGTCCGTAAGTGAATTTTAATTATTAAAGAAATTTGGTTCTCAATTTTTTATGTAAACCTTGTCTTCTTCTCTTCGACCTGATAATTTTTACCACCATAAGAAAAATATAATAATAACGTGACACAAATAGTATATGGCAATTATTGTACGGTTAGCCGTTCGATTCGAATTACCATAGAACAATATCAGTAGATCGGTTAACTTACTCAGGCCCAATTAATGCTCTATTAATTTACATATCAAGGGTGCCTGAATCGTGACCACATGTGTGGCCAGACCGAGGGCAAAGGTCAGCTGGTTATATGAAAGTAATTTAAGCTCCCTCTTCACTGACCCTGTCCTCCGTAATCTACTCGATATTATTAAAGCTACATAATATTGGTACCATGTAATAATTGTCTTCGGTGCGAACGTTACTCTTCGACTTTTATTTTTTACACCGGAGCCTCCCTTATCGGTGACCTCAGGGGTCTAGGGAGTTTGAATGTAGTCAACGAAGAAGAGGTCCAAGTAGAGCAAGAAGAAGAGAGCTTGTATCAGCATACGCCAAGGCTCTACCATGCTTGCCAACCCGCTGGTTCCATAAGAAATTATCCTGTGGGAATATTAACAAAAAAAAAAAAGAAGTTACCCCAACAGCCACAGAACAAAGGGTAAGCAAAGAGCCCAGGGGTGAATAAATATCTTGGAAGCTAAACTCACCCTTAAAAATTCACTCCCGTATTTATGATCCCCACTGATGTTGATTCAATGATTGTTTTTTTTTTAAAGCAAGATGGCCTCCAGCTATTTTTGAATTTGTTACACGATTAACAAGGTCTTGTAAAACAGAAGCGGTTGGTACCACTTCTCTGATATTGCTACCTTCTCGTCATTAAGTACTTCTTGAAGACGGTTTAGTCGTACGATTATTGTGTATCAAATACCAGCCCCCTTTTACTAATTTTTTTTTTTCATTTGATTTTTCTTCTTGCGCGAGATCAAAGGGCGAACCTTTATATTATCATCCCTTTGGCAATCTGTTTCTAGGTAATTCTTATAGGCTGTAGGATCTGATTGAGAAGAATCCGATACCCTTTGTACCTCTATGAAATCATAATCCCTAGGGTATTCCAATCTAGGGAAATTCATCTGGAAATTTCACTAGCTCAATCCGCTTCTCCATTCGAGTTCAATACAGTCAACCATCTTGAATATAGCGTAGCTGTTCCATATTCTCGTGAGCTCATTGTCACTATTGGCCAAGGGTTGTTCCTTGGATGCTTAACTGGACCGAACATAGGTATCTGTATGTAACGACCCAAACAGGGATTTAGGCAAATCCAAACAGGATCCTCCTTAATCCTATTCGTACTTGAAATTTTCTATAACTCAAAATACTTACGCGTCAAAGTATCAGATAAAATAAAGTACACAAATTAATAGCACCGCGAAAAAAAAAATAGCGTATGAACCATAAAAAATACTTAAAGTCAAAAAAGCAAATTACCTAATCGAGTAAAAAAAAAAATCAGTCTACCAAAAAGACACTTCTTACCTCGTCACCCACTATTTTCCTAACAACCCCCCTCGTAGGCGCGTTATCAATAGCACCAAGCAGTATCATCATAAACAGCAGCATCCGTGAATCCCATCCGTCATGGATGGCTTATCTGGAGCCATTCGCACCAGGCAAGGGCAAATACAAAGAACCTCATAAAGCACCCTTTAACCTCGCATCAAGCATACGTACCATACAGCATGACGGCCAGTCATAACCCACGACCCTCTCCCCATTTCCACTATCCTGACTAGTCCGACCTGGACAAAACAGCCATTTTAACGTTGTCCCGTTCACCCACCTGCATCCAAGTACACACGGCCAACCTAACCTCTCTCTCTCCCCACTGATCGACAGACCAGATCATGCGAGTCAGGTAGCATTCGTGTTACCCTCCGAATGAGAGTCACTGTACCAAACACAAGTAAAAGACTTACCACGATATATATTCGTACCACAATCCACCCTTAAACCACCCCCCGCGCACTATATGAGCCGCACGGTTTCCGCTTTACTACCCCATAAACTGCAGGACATGCTACGAGTGTGGTTTTGACATGGCGTTACCCAATGACTACGGTCACACCCAGGCACGTCAGGAACGACAAGAGCGTGGCACGACAATGAAGCATTCCATAGTTTTAAGTGGCGCTCCTTCTTAGCCTACAGCGCCAGCGGACGCTTGGCGAACTACCAACCATACGCCGTACGCGGCTACGGACGTTCCGGCAGTTCTAGAGATTTCTATTTAGTTCCCAGACTGCGTCCGTCGCTCCGCACGATTTCGACAGTTTGCCACTGATGCCCTAACCTAACGTCTACACTTGGGATACCTGCTACGATTTGGATCCCCTCGATGTATGTACATACGTCCACATGTGCCAATTGGTCCCCACGACACTTTAACGGTAAATCCAGACGGTTTACAGCAGCGATACGCTTCGGGTTTCGTTCTCTGGCCACTAGGAGGTTTTATCGTCCTGAAATACCGACCGCTGTCCGTAAGTCCGTTAGAATTTCTCCAGCCGTGTGGCGTTACGTTTTAAGAGTTTAACTGTCGAGCGAAGTGTCGTAAAGCAAAGCTGCTACCTTTGACGTCTGTTTCGTCAAGTGGAAGTTTGTTCCTGGCTGTATGTGACGAAATCGAGGTCGCCTGAAGTGTTCCGGTCCTCGAGGAGGATTCTTTGTTGCGACGTAAGTAGCGACGAAGACTATGCGCAGTAGGACGCGCGCGCAACTTACTTATGAATGTAAAAGGACGCTGCGACAGTTGGATGCTGCTTTTTCGTTGTAATAAATAGTAATGCAACCCTTAAGGGGTCTCAGGGATCGTTGCATCAGTTCGTTGTGTTGAGATCGGAGTGCTCCGCGGGTTTGGACGAGAAACTTTTAATTAGTTAGCGATCCTCTGTACGGGATGCTTGAGAGGGAGTGAGATACTCTGTGATGTAAATTGAAATTCTCTCTCTCGCTCTCTCTCTCTCTCTCTTCGTTACAAGTTTTCTCCTACAAATCATCGTAGTCAAACTATATCGAGTGGTTGCTCAGAAAATTTTGTCGTGGCTTTTGAATTTCGTACGAAATTTTCATGCGCAATAAAATTATTGTTACGATCAATTATTATTTTTATTATTGAAATAATTATCGCACGGATAAAATTGTCACTCATAAGTATCGACTTGGGTTCCCGGGCATCGTGACGTCCTAGTTATTTAAATTTATCTAATCAGTACTTGAACTTTCGCAATATTGCGAAATAGCGAAATTTACGTAATTACCCTAAAGCGAGGCAACTTTTTTAATCGCCGCGATTTTACCTGGCATAAGTGCATTATCGCTTCCCCGTCAGTCTCGAGGGGCTTCCGTACTAATTTTAAATGAACATTTGAATTTCCCGCGTATATAGTTATACCTTTGGACAAGGTAGTACGTTGGATTCAATGACGGGGTACACCTTTGGTATCTCCAATGGAAACTTGACTTTGTGAATTTTCGACTCAGCCCGCAGGGGAAGGAGGTTCGCGAATATTTCGCAAGACCGCAAAAGAGAGACGAGCCTTCGTTGTCGTCCTCTGCAATTTATTTCTCATTTCGCTCGAATAATTAGAGGCAGGGTACGCCATTATCGTGGAGGGTAGAGTTCCTTATGGCATTCACCGAACCTAACCTGCTGTCTCATTTGGGACCTTCCAGATCATATCAGAAAGGGCGTGAACGTAGTCTATACGTTAAAGATACTAAGAGTAGTAGGTATCGTGCCGATACGATCGGACCGGAAAGTTTTGACGCAGATGAGATCTTAAGGAGGATACAACGGCAGGATGTTGATGGGAGTGACGTCATCGATGACGTCAATGACGATAATGGGAATGATAGGGGGTCGATGGTAATGTTAATGGCGTTTGATAATAATGTCGGGAGAGGGAAACTGTGCCAAGGAGTGTTCGGTGGGGAGAAGGGGGGAGGGAGGGGGGGGGGTATCATGGCCGCCGGATTTTTTTTCTTCTCTACGACCCTTGAACTAAGCATTCGATAAGCCGGCTTAATTAACCTTTTTCGAGTATCGCAACCCCTCGATCGTCTCTCGATTAATCTGGATGACTCCTCGAAGCCGGGAGTACCGGCCTAAAAATATATTCAGGCTTTTCGACGTGGGTTAACTTCTACTGATTGCCGCTAGATGGCAGCCACGGCGCTTTACTTTTATCTCGTAAATTAAACGAAGGCTCCAAGATGGTGGGTGGTTAGCAATGCGGAATGGGGTTAACAATGCAAGTTTAAGGGTGTCGAGGGGTTGGATCGGCCATATTGAAATTTTTATCGTGACGAGTCGTTAATAACATGAATTTTTGGGATACTTGACTCATCTATTGGTAGTATACGAATATTTTTTATTTTGATATAATTATTTTTTATAATTTCCTCAAAACCACCGTGTTACGCATATACGTATGTGATATATGAAATTTCCAGGGATTTCTATGAAATTTTGTATAATTTACATGCCCACCGGCTATTTTGTCATGTAGACTGATTATCGATATTACCAGTACATGATAGTGTTTGTCATATGATGATCGTATCCCAGTTCTTGCACTGCTATCATGTTACACCTGGGATATCACAGAGAGTAGTATATATAAATATATATAATCTACATTCGAAATATATAAATATGTCAAAGGGCTGTTTTCAGGACACAGCACTCACTACGGCAAACCGATGTTTTTTCTAAAATAAATAAATAAACTTCGGGACATGTGGCTTGAAGTTCTAACCTGATATAATCTAAGGAAGCTATTTCTTAGCTTATCACAACTCCGAGTGTCGACCAAAAAAATGTTTTGAATTTTTTGGAAAATTCGGTGTGACTGCCGCTTAATGGCCCTGAAAGTGCACGTTACACGTAGAATATTCCCAGGTCCATCCTGAAAAATACCAAATGTTCTCATAGTTGCCAATACTAAAAAAAAATTCCTGGAAACCAACTTTCAACATATTTATCCACATATACAATCGCACAATAAATAACGCATACGGTACAGTAAATATCAGATTTTAAAAAAAAACTGAAAAAATATACTAGTCCCATACGCTGAAGTTATTTCAGAAAAAATTAAGGCCATGCCCTCTTTTCCGCAAAAAAAGTAAAAAAAACGTAAATCCCCATATAAAACCAAATCACGACCCCCGTACATTCCACTGAAGCAAGTAAATGAATAATCCCTATTAACACAGTATTACCAGTATCGATCACCTCTTTTTTTTTTCTCTCTCTCTCTCTCTCTATTAGCTAGTAAAATCCTAGGGAATTAATCTTGGTGCAAAAAAAAAGTAAAAAAAAAAAGAAAATTAAGCTGAACTTCCGCGTCTGGAGGATTACGCGGTAATACCTAAAACCTACCTCGACTTTGATGGGACTGTAACGAAAGGTAAGCGGCCATTAAACGTAGATTAATAGGAACCTAACCTAACGTTACCTTCTCTATATTTATGTCTTCTTATCCACATATATGTGGCATATACATATAATATATATACATATATAAGGAAGCCAAATATCATATGGCAAAGGTACAAAGTATAGCTGATGGCAAAAACTTAATAAGCTTAGCAGCAGGCATATATCCGTTAGCAGTAGGTAATGGGTAGTTGGTAGTGGGTGGGTTGGGAGGGGATGGTCGTCGTTCGTAGTGGCCTGGAAAGTTATAATCCAAAAAGTCATAAAGGAAAGTCCCATAAAAGCGCAATAAAGCCACGTCGTCAGAAGCTTCATCGACGAACGGCCACTTCATCGGTATGCCATAAACGTCCGTCGCATCGGGATTCGCAAGGAATTCCGGTGCCGTATTGTTGTTCCTCGACGAAGAAACTCCTTCACCTACGGTTGACGTAATTTTGTTCTTTCCTTCTATTTGTTCCGTGGGGAATGACGGTTGGCAGGCATGAAAGTAGTCGGAGGCCTAAAAGTATCGAGAGAGTTTGATAGCGAGGTGTAGGTATATATCTTGCTATTGAAAAAGATAAGAGGTTCTTCTTCGTGTAACTTTTGTTTTGAAAACTGTGCAGAACCTTTTTTGGTCAAACTACAGGAATACGGTTGGAATTTATATTTGTTTGGAATCCTTGTTTATGGTTTTCTGGTACTGTTTTTTTTTTTTTTTTTGAGAATTTTTCATTTTTTTCTTCTTCTTTTAAGTGGATCTTACACCGAATTTGGGGTCACAGGTGGAATGGATCTTTTTTTTTTTTATGAAATTTAAATGTCACTTTTTTTATTTTTTAATGATTGATGAGTTATTAAAAATTTTTTGATGTTTTTTTAGCGGCTTTTTTTCTTGCAGTACTTGGCATACTTTGTAATTGGCTTTATCTTTCTTGCAATGTTTTTGAAAATTGGCGATGTCGTTTTAGCAGTCATTTATGGTGAATATTATTGGAAACCTCGTGTTGATCGTCGTTCTAGCTCAAAATGACGTCCATCGACATGCTTTTTCGCTGGCACTAAACGGGCTGGTTCGGCATAGTCAGATAACACTAAGAAAAAAATGACGATCCCTCCAGGCATCGTTCGAGTATCAATGTTACGTTCAATCGATACGTTAAAACTGTTTGGCAAATCTTATAGGACTGTTAGATCGTAGATGGAATCGGTCATGAACCGGAAAGCGTCTTTCTGGTAGATACCCAGATTTTAAAGGTACGGATATAACCATTACCGGAATGTCTCCAGGAGGTCGTTACTTCCGACTCCATTTCGAATAATCGTAAAAAGAAATTCATTCTCAGTTTGTCCGGGTCGCGGGCGACTGGTCCACTGTCCTGAAAATTGAAAAAATAAATAAAAACGAAAAAATAATTATTTTATTTTCAAAATAAAAAAATTGCTATGTTGGTATAGAAAATAATGTCGAAAAATTTCTATATCCCGTAAATATATATTTTTTTATATCACCGCGCGTGGTATTTACTCGAACCCACTTTTTTGGCGTATTATCGAAAATCGAAATTCAATTGAACAGCAGCCATAAAAGTTTTTGATCTTTCCCCATGGCGAAAAGGGTTGCAGTGCACTCTAAATAACGAATTCGTCCATTCCTACCATCCTCGTCCATATAGTATATTGAGTAAAAGAAGAAGAGAGAGTTATGCTCGGGTAGAAATGGACTGTGGGTATATAATATAGGAGGGGAAGTTAGCTGTAACCGGGTATATGGCAGTTGCCAGTACGCAGGGACTATCGGTCCGACCTACATCCTAAGATCGTTGAAAATTTATGGGACGCTTATGGGAGCAAATGCCTCTGCTTTGGCTTCCACTTTGAATTCTTTCACTTCCGGTTCTGCCACTTCCTCTCCTTACGTTTAACATCTTTTTCTCTCTTCCTCTCCCGGCATTCTTAGTGTGTTACTTGCTTTTTTGTCTCCTTTTTTTTTTTCTTACTTCTTATCCAACTTTGCTCTTCTTTGGCTCTATGTACTTCCTGTATATATGTATATATGCCGACGGTTCAGGCCCTTCGCCGCCATTTTACTTCGTCTTCTAGATTCTTCTAACTCAACGCCCTCTTGGCCAGTGATCGGCCTTCAGAATTATTATCATGCAAATACTTACCCCTTTAACGTCCCTTAACGTTCGCCAGCCGAGTGATTTGGAAATTTTCCAATGGACCAATAAGCCACCCGGTATATACAGTATGTGTAGTATGTACGGTACTTAGGTACATTAAGTCGCTTGGGATATTCTAGATGCCATTTTGGCTAAGTTCGAAAGTTACGTCGAATGGCCTTTAGAATTTCTTATGGATTCGTTATGACAGGTTACCGTTGTACATTGTACACGTGGTTATGTATTATGCAAGAATCATGCTAATGAGTATTTTAATTGGTTTTGGTTAATTATTCATTTTTTTACCCTAAAAATAACGATATTTCTAATATTACGTCATTTTTACAACTTCACCAAATTATAAGCAATTAACGCTTTTAACGTGTTGGCGAAACTGGTGAAATTGATGGCAGAGTTCGGTGGGGTTGTTAGGGGGGAGGGGGGAGAGGGGGGGGGGTCGTGAGGATGGGTTCTAGAAAAAGTTGGCAGACGAGATAATTATTAGGGAAGTTTGTAGGATTGCTGGCATACATCCCAAGGGTATATGTATACTCGACTTAATTACACATTGCTTTGTATATATGTATAGGTAGGAACGGTTATATGGTGAAACTATAGCAAAAAATATATGTGGCCGTAAACGTAGTGGAGACTCGGCCTAAGCTTGATATTAGGTTTGGGGTTTTGATCGTGGACGGGTAAGTTGTAGGTAATTTCTTCTATCGGCCCCTTTTCTTTAGAGCTGGGTAAATCGTGACTTCTTGTATTATCCAATTTCTAGTGTTAATCGGGACATCGATCTTCGATCTTTGTAGGATACAAAAAAAAAAAAGTAATAGAAAAAAAATTGCCCATTGGCACTTTTCTTTTTGCTCGACGACAACCCAGACGTGGAATTAGGCGGAAAATAGGATTGTCTTGATTAGAACACCAATTACTGTCTTCCTAAAAAAAAAAAAAAAAGAAGGAAAAATAAAGAGAATTTCGGATGTTGGTGGATTTATTTGTTCTTTCAGTTTTTTTTTTTTTTGAGAAAATTTTTTTGACTTTTCAAACCGATCGCTACTTTGACTTTCGTTTTTTGCATGGTATATGGTATTTTCGAGTTCTCGTGAAATCTGTTTTGCGTACTTTGAAAATTATCGCAATTTTGATGATTTACTCTTAGAGCTTGTCTAAGCCCACGCTCTGTTTACAGCTTTCAATTGAGACCTTGTATATGTATAGCTACTTGGACAGTCAATCCTCATACCCGTGGGTAGATACCATTTTACCCGACAAGGGTGCTTCTATGACAAAGTCGAGTCCCCGCAGCCATTTTATTTGTCATATTTCAAAATAACAGTCGGGAATATTTTCAAGCACTTTGTTATTTTTTTTTTTGGTTACTCTCTTTCTTTCCCGAGCTTTTCTTCGGACCGGAGTCGCGGTGGACACGACTTCTAATTAACGAGAATCAAAGAGTAAAGTGTAAAGAGAAGTGAAAAAAAAAAGCATAGACGAGGAAAAGTAGCAAGGAAGGAAAAGAAAGTAAGAAATTCTTTCATGCTGCCAATACGAAAAAAAGAGAAAGAACCACGATGCCCGTACCGGGAATAAGACGTTTTACAAAAGAATGTGACGCTTCAGAGAAATAAAAAGAAAATTCCTTCTTCCTTCTTTTTTCCCCATCCGTTCCTCCTCGCTTTTTTTTTACTCTATCCAAACTTCTTTCGTAACTCGAAAAAAAAAGAAAATATATTAAAGTAGCATCGCGCGCAAAGTCGTCGACCGTAAATAACGTGACCTTGGTTTGAAATATACATTGCGTCATCCCATAATCACAGTAAATTAAAGGAGCGTCCACACTGTTACATACCAATGCGAGCTACAGGATTTGTTTACCGTATAAGCCAGTCAGTTCTCCACGTCACGGCACGAGGGTTAGATGGAAGGCACGTTGAGTCTGGGACCTAGACATGTGCGCGACCTCAGACATCCAGACCCGGTACTCCTGACTCCAAAAGACCCCAGCGTTGAACGGGGATGAAGTTGGATGAAGTCAACCAGCGTTTCGTATTCGTTGAGTACAATAGAAACGTCTACCTAAGTCTTGGTTTCTTCGCCTCCACGATAAAGTGACCCAAACGGGGTGGCCAACTACAGGCTCGAGGTCAAGGTCATCTGGTACCCGAAGAGCCTGGACCGAACCAGGGGACGAGCTAACCGTGAAAACAAAGACTCAATTTTGTGGGAGCCAGGTCAGTTCTGCACGGGGTCAGACGGGGTCTTCACAGAATCACGTGATAGCTTGATTATAACCCCCCCCCCCCCCCTGGTATCTTCGTACCTATAGAAGTTCCAGGTGGCTGAAGAACTACAGATGGCAAATCATCCAGCATCCGAAGGTCATGCTGGGAGCAATAAGATCCGTTCGACATCGGTCTGGAGTTGATCTGATCCTGAGCCCACTGTAGGAATTCAAGTGTCCCTTCCCTAAAACGAAAAATAATATTAAACGCGACTATAGTTACGCAATGAAAATTCGAATGTCTCCGTTCACGTTTGCTTGGTCTATGGCCAAAGCGCGTGGCAATAGCCGTTGGGTTAGGTTACCTCGAGCAACGGTTATCTCTTCTAGGAATCGACAGCTCTACCAAACTGTACAGCAATATGGGTATAGAGTCAGAGACCTCCTTTTGAAACCCTGCTACTGCTGACACTCGTATCCCCCACTTTTCTGTCTGTTTGTCTGTCCTCTTCCTCACGCTGTACTGCCGTACACGGGACTTAACTTTACAGTCTGTTTGTCCTAACCTTTCCTTACTCAGCGACTCGTCGAAACTTCACGGCTGAACGCGAGTACAGCGCTCTGCGTAAAATAGAGAATTTTATTCGTTACTTTTATCGCTGATTGTGCAGTGCAATATTTAAACGTAAACACGTGCCGATATACAGTTTTGAATGCGTGTTCCTTATCTGTTATCTTGTATCGTACAAAGACACACCTACTGTTATTCTCATTGTGAATCATCATGTTGCGATCGGAAAAATTTGGAGAATCGTTTCATGCGTTTCTCTTCGCACGCCAGCGAGTCTCGGTCTTGTTCGTATCACGGTTCGTGAAAAGTATTCGGTGCTGATTGCTCGTCAATTGAGTTCGGTTGATTTAATTATTATTTATTAATTATACCGCGTAATATTGTCGATGACAATTTATCTTAACGTAGAGTGCGCGTGTAACTTGTCCAAGAATTTGTCGCGATTTTATATCTTGGATCTTTGATATGTTTAATTTTATCAATAGTGCCTCCAATCACGCGATAATAATTCAATGATAATCAGTCGTGTCCGTTGCTATGGTGACTAACGCGTTAAATTATTCTAATTGTAGTAATACGATTTGGCGGAAAGATACGAGACTCTGAAAGTGTCTGTTAATTGTGGATTCAGTTTAAAATTGAGGATGTAACTTTTTTTTTATTAATATTGTTATCGGTGATTTTGGATCATTGCGTCATTCGTTGGGTGTTATCGTGGTTAGGCTTTAAGGATGACATTATGAATTTACTCGAAGTCAATGACTTCTCGAATTCGATCGAAAGTTGACGCTTAATACAGAAAGTAATCTGAATTTTTTTCAATGAAATTCAAATTGTGTTTAATATATATAATGACTGCGTTAATTAACACGTGCTGTGTACGTTGAATTAATTTTATTATCAGTGCAAGTGCAAGGATCAGTGAATCAGTGAAATTTGGATCAAGTCGAAAGATTGAATATTGAAATGAGAAAAACGTAAGGAATTTATTAAACTCTTTATTTATTTGATCGTTAAAATTAAATGGATACTTTTACCAGCAGTGGTTAATTATTCACGATTCATTATTGACAATGATAAAAATAAATTGGCGGGGAGAATTTTTAATGAATAATCACTGATTTTTTAATTGCAAAGTCATTTTTCTTTATTTATAATACTTTGCGTGGCCTTGGTAAATTTTTGTATCAAGTTTTCACGTTTACTTGACTTTGGGATTATTAATTTTGGATTTTAACTCTCTAGTGTCATTGTATATGTACGTTCCTTATGCATATATCATCCTTACGCAGTTACACAGTCAAATCGGCACTGGCAAATATGACGTCAGATCGTGTCACATGTTGATTCTGAGTCAGTCACACACGTGGTGTCTCATTCTGACTTGACTAAATGCATTCGGTAGCTAAATGTGTGATAAATCGTATAAAATTATACGAATGTTATCGATATAAATGTTGGCACGACTGAATGACATTTCAGCTAATGCAATTTCAATATGCGTGATACAGTAATACCGTATGAAATAATTATTCGTTAACGACCACCCGTTATACTAGAAAATATAAAGTTTTACGTATACCGGGTGACTGAAATAAATTTGTTAATTAATTTTATTCGCACTTAATTAAAAAAGCTCATTCGACTATCGGAATTCAGTTTTCTCATTAAAACGTCCCTGTACGAAGCATAGATGCTCAAAGGATAGTTTTGAGACGTAAGAGTAACCGAGAAAGTCCCTAAGGGATGAAATTCACCCTTCCAGATCAATATCGATAATCACGATAAAACGCATTGGCGTCAATTAGTTTGCCTTCGTTTAACGACGCCAGAGGGCTCCTAGAGGGAATCTCTATGTACCACGTACTAAGGGTGCAGGTCTGGCAGGGAGAGTCAATTATTAGTATCTCAATTAGTACTTGTCTGCATGGCTTAGCCTAACCCCCTTCAACATCTCTTGTAACGTTACACTGTATAACTTTCAAACACCCCTTGCCACCCTTGTGAAACAGTTCTACGATACATCGAGGTAGTCAGTGCGGAAGAAGAAATATAATTGGCTGTCGAGACGAAGCGACGTGAGAAACAGCGTCTCTGATTGGTTGGGAATTACCATGAAAATTTCAAATCTTTCCGATACACCGACTTTGAGGGAAATTAAAGCCGTACGAGGGTGAGTTTACACTTTGAGGGTCTTCGGGTCTTCTCGGGCGTGTTCGGTATGGTGCTGTTACTTTGTACCGGATTAAGACTCCAAGGGATACTGAGACTCGAGCTAATTTGCAAATGTCAGAAGCAGAGTCGGTACATTAAGCTTCTCTCACACTGCAACGACGAGATACGCGAGCCGCGATGCGCGTTCCTACTTTTTATCTCTTTTTCATTAGTCACGTGCAATATGCGTGCGCGCGCGCGTATCTGTGTAATAGGCATGGCAAAAAAAAAGACTGACCCTCCTATATCTTTAGAACCTTTCTTATGCTCAGTTTGAAATTTTTCAAAATAATCTCTTATCACTAGCTATCGTTTTCTACTTTCTATATATATATATATATATATATATATATATATTCATGCGAAGTAGAAAACTACATAGAAATTGCCAAGGATAATGACAGCCATATTGAAAATAATGGTCAAAGTTACATAATGCGATCAATCACATTTTATGATTTACTTCAATTCATGAACATTCGATAATATTGATCGATCAATCGAACGACTTCATTTTAGTTCTGTTTTTACTCATCGATGCGCTTCGACTTCCGTCAACAGACATTTTTACTTTCGGTCTCATTATTTATTCCCGTCATTTGAATATGTACTGGGGCAAACTCCAACCCCTTGGAAAGCAAACCTCCCAAGGCTTCGTGAGTTTACTTCATACCTCTCCCCCCCTCTCCCCCCCTCTCCCCCCCCCCCACTACTCTCTCTCTGTCGATTTCCTAGCGGACGCGTCGCCAACAAGCTCTGCTTCGTATAACCTAACCTCACCTGACTTAACCGCCCCTCCTGCCCCGATTCTGACACTATTTACTGGCTCCCCAACCGTGAATGTATAATCGCACCATGGTCCACCATGTTGTTTTCGCGAATCGCTTTACACTCATTTTCATAATAGATTCCCAACCGTTCGAGAATAAACTTCAGCACTTTCTTTGTAGGTTACTTCTTCACGAAACGACTTCAGCGTCGCCATCTTGAAACGCTTAGAATTCTTTTCGTCCATTGAAAATTCGCAAGCGCTAAGAAAGCGTTAGTTGTTTCTTTTGGTTCCATCGATCATTACCTTTTAACGAGTCGCGAGGAATAAATTTCGAATTTTCTTTCTTACGGTAGCTGAAAACGATGCTATAGTCAGTTCGGCGTAACTTCACCGGAATGAAAAAATAGACTGACCCTCCTATATCTTTAGAACCTTTCTTATGCTCAGTTTGAAATTTTTTAAAATAATCTCTTATCACCAGCTATCGTTTGGCACACCGATCCTATTCAAAATACGCGCTTCCCCCCCCCCGAATGAATTTCGTTAAGGGTAGATTGCGAAATGACACCTTGTTAGTAATTTTCTTAAAGGACTTCGGATGGAGGAGCTCGAGCTTATCCATTGACCAAACCCTTAAGCTACGTTCATACGTGAGACTCTTACCGGATGTACCAGCCCCCTTACCCCTCCCTCTCCTATTTCATCACTCTTCCCATCAGTCAATTCCCCATTGCTGTTTCTACTCTAGAACGAGTTCCCGAATAAATTAGAAAAAGCTCTTTCGACCATTCTGAATATTCAGTAGACCTTTCACCCTACCTTTTCCGCCCTAACCTTATTCTCCACTTCGCCCTTTTCCTCGGCGCGCTTCTCCAACCCTTCGGACTAAAGTACAAAGTCGCGTAGCTATACGAGAACCCGACACGGTATGTAGTTAATACATAAGAGCATATAAGACTACATAGTAAATATATGTTAAGAAAAAACTTACATACGGTACATCTACAATTACACGTAGCACATGTGCAATCACATATGTTATACATATATATGTAGAAAATGAAAAAAAAAAATTTTTTTTTCATTCTCCTCTTTCACTTACTAATTTGACTTCGTCCTTTCACACCCCCCCCCCTCCCTCCCTACCCCTTTCGGTCGGACTGCATACAACCTCATTCTTTGTTTTCCTCTCGGTAGCGACGGCGCGCGCGTTCACATGCAAAGCAGCCCCAATGCTCTCGGAGCGGGGAAATTTATTTCCCCGCCAGAGAGCGCCACTGTCGCAAATATAAAATTAGTATCATTCATCTACCACGGAGATACGCAGATATCGAGGAATTGTAAAATTCTATAATTTATGCGTACCTATATGTTTCTTTGTATTTTTATACGTACATTTTTCATAGGCGCGTATCAAAATGTTGAATGGAAAATTAATAAAAAATATACATACGGTATGTGAAATTTAATATACAGCAAGCTTTCGTAATTGCACTGTGACGGTACACTGACTGCGTGAATGTGATATATAGATACTATAGCCCTGTCAAGCTGCGGCTACTACTGAGGGCTGAGTTGATCGAATCTTTGTCAACATTTATATTGACTTTAATATGCATTTCGCTATGTTCACACCAGTTCGGTAATTTTTTTAAACGTATTGCAAATTCATTAGAAATACGTATGATTTTGATTTTAATATTCAAATTTGAGTTTGCAAATTTTATATATTAAATGTATATTGCAAGTTTAGAAATGTTTTTTTTTTTTACATTGTACACTGTGTATACGAATGTGCATCCTAGGACTGGCGTTCTTGAAATAATTAAGGGTTGGTCCCCACTCATCGTGATACTAAAGGCTGTTTCCATGAAGCTGGTAGGAAGGGGCGTAAGTCAAGTGCGGCAGCCAGACCTGATAATTAAAGTAAGAATTATTCGATATAAATTTGATATCAGTTCTTATCTGTTAATTATTACTATAACGAGGCACTTGTTTAAAAAATGTTTTTAATTTTCTCAGACACATTAGTCGACATTGGTGAATAATAACGAGTGCGTGGCTGTTTGTATGCGTGAAAAATTTATATCGCTAAAATACAAGGGGATGAAAAAAACTACCCTTGGCAGTCAATAGATTCTACGAAATATTAATTCACCCACCAGGGACGCAATTCGTTTTTCATTTAGGTTCGTGACGCTGGAATACTTATTTTTTGGAATATTTTCGAAAAAAAAAGTGCTTTTTGAAATGCACCGTTACTACGTTATATTTGTTCTCTGATTTCAATTGCCTCCGCAGTGCCTTTGTTCGATAGGCATGAGTATTCATCAGAGTCCTAGCTTTCACGGTTTTGATAAAAATTTGAAAAAAAAAAAATTACCAGCATTCTTGCGTCATGACCTAAGTATAAATACGCATTTTTGAAAAATATTTCAAAAATTCCTTTACATCGGCGACATACAAATATCATTTGTTCCGCGAATCGCAACCCTTTGGCGAGCAACCCCTTCCGCAGCTTCCGCAAACTCTCCATCCCTTCTCGCACGTTAACGTCGAGCATCGATGTTGACGACGAAAGAATTCAAGCATCGATGACGGTAATGGATATTTTCTGTACCATAATGGCCTTTTTATGTCGTGTCATTATTACGTTGGTTGTATGTTAGGTAGGTCGCCATTTGCAAACAACCCATACGAACGTATTTGCGACACGCGGCGACAACCCTTAGTCCTTCGTCACGTGACAATTTTTGAATTTATTTTCGTCCGTTTTTGAAAAAAAAATTTCTCCCAGCTATTTTCTAGTATTTTATCAATTCGGTTTCCGATTCGTAGTCCCTATACGTACACATTACGTGTGTGCTGCGTATGGACGTATTCAGTTGCTTGTTAGGGGTTGAAATAATATGAACTTGTGAACTCGACTTAAGGCTGGGAGGGACGAAGTTTCCCTTCGATCGAGACTTTTATTAGGTGTTCGTTCGAGCACCTCGAGCATCACTCAAGGCAGGTGAAGTCCGGGGAATCCACTTTTGATTGCTTTCTCTTTTCTACCAGTACTAGAACTTTTCTCGGACTACCCTTAGCGTCGACGGAGCGCCTCTGGTCCTGAGAGGTCAGGGGTTAATTTCGCGAGGTACTCTACGGACCGACGGGATTCATGTGGGATTTTTTTTTTGGTGGAAATTTAGTCGTCTCGTGAAAAGATTGATAGTAGTGTGTAGGTGTTTACTAGCTTTTGTGATAGTGAGTGATTACTGGGTCGCGGTAGAAAAAAATACCTGTCATAAGATCGGAAAGAGATTTGAGCTATTCAAAGTACCCCATAATTTAATGCATACTTTTTTTTTAGCGTTTTTCGTTTATTTTGGATTTTCGAATTTTTTGGTACTTTTTCGGGAAACACGTTGAAGCCAGAAGTGTGGCGGTGTGAAATTTTTTTAATTTGAAAATTTTTTGGATTTTTAAAAAAAATTAGTATGGAGTCGTATTTTTTATTGCGGGATACGCCTTGCGTGTACTCATTTTTCTTGTCTTTTTCTGCTCTTTCTCTTTCTCTTGGTCAAACTTGTATTTTGGAAAATTCTTTATTCCCCGTTTCTTCCTTCTCGAACTCTGTGTTCTGTCTGTATCTCTATTTTTGAGGTGCCACGATTTTTTCGCAATTTTTTTTCTCTCGATCCTTTTCAAACTTTCGTATTTACGAGCCGACAAACTTTTCCTACCAGTCACTTTCGCCCTGGTGATATTTTCGCATTCTACCTTTTCCACGCTCCCGGCGGCATTAGTCGTCGCGCGAACGCTTCTCCCATTGTCTCCGTGATTCCCATCACGTCACACATTCTTTGAACTACAAAAGGGTGATTTTAAAAAAAAAAATCTCTCTAAACAAAACACTTGTAAAATGTGAGATGAAAAAAAAAGAGCACCGAACACTCGTTGCTCGTCAAAAGTCTCATTGGCTTTTCACCCAAATATTCTCGTCGTTTTCATCATCCTTCCATCCCTCTAAAAAATACAATGTATACATACATTATAATTCAGTAGACACCCGTAATACAGCTAAGGGGTGAAAACGTACAGGGTACTATGGCCGTCAAAATATACGTGAAAAAAAATCCTATTTTTAAAATGACTTCCTGGATACCTGGCTGCCCGATTTTTCAAAATAGAAAAAAAACTGTTACGATCTCCCGTATTACCAATCTCCGTATAATGAAAAATTTTGAAAAATGTATTATACTTTATTATATCATGTACATCCGGGATGTAAAATACACGTCAGCTTACGGTACAGGCTATTCCATTCTATCGATGCTTGAATTAGTATTGATTTCTTTTTTGTTATTTTCTTTTTTCTTAGCTCCAGCAAACATATTTTTTACTACCTTTTCCGTAGCTACTCGAGCGGGACTACCTTTGACTCCTAGCAGTTTCCCTATTTAATGATCTAATTCGGGTAATATAATCGAACGAGCGAATTCGATTCGAAAAGGAGCTTTGGCACAAAGCCTATTTCCGAAAGTGGAATCACGCCTGGTTTCATTCGCAATTCAATTGCGGAACACTTCTGGCTATCGAAATACAATTTCACCAGTGGTTGTAGTAGACATCTCGATGGAAGTTACAATTTTATTTTTTTTATATCGATCAAAATTGTGGTCCATTTAGGATCCAAAGATTATAGGGCATTTTTGTATCAGATTTAAGGGTCAAAGAAAAAATTTTATTTTAATCACTCTATACATTTTTTTTTTCAAATTTTTTCACCTCTATTACTCCGTTGACTTTTTTCTATTCTGCTTTATTTTTTCAAATTTTTCTTCTTTGCTTTACCTCTTCCTTCTGGCCATATAGGCCCGACACCCACTTTGCGGTATCCTGCAAAGTTTTATCGACTTCCGGCTTTCGAGAGGCCATTAACGTCACATTGACCCTCGTATACTGCACGAAACTCTGCCGTTCAAAAAAGAAAAAAAAAATAACGGGAATATTGAAAAGAGATAAGAAAACTTGGAAAATTGCAACATTTTTTACATTAACAAAGACGTTATTTTTTAAACTCAAAAACTCGGGTCACGCTCTCATAAGCATCTCGCGAATTGGTCTTATCAGACTCTATTATCGTATTTCCCTAGTAAGTAAAAAAAAACTCCACATCATTGACTATACTTGCTTATCGATAATCCACTATGCGAAAATTCGATCATTTTTTGAAACGACCTATAAACGCGTCCTTACGTATTTTATAATCTCGTATAGATCGTGACGATTATTTTTTCGACATCAACAAACGCTTAGTTTTTCAACCGGATTCTTTTTCCTCCCTCTTAAACCCAGTAGCAATTGCAAAGTTTTAGGGATGTTTGAGCAATAAAGCAAAAAAAATTTTCTACCCCTCGTACATTTTCCATCTAGCACCCAACTACGGCCAAATCCGTAAATACGGAAGGGGGATGAAACTTGGAACAGGGATCGGTTACGGTCCAGTGGTGGGGGTTGAGAAATTTTCGCCAATCCCCTTGATTTATTTCGTAGCGAAGTTGCGCGCGACAAACAAACGGACAACGGGCTTGGTCTGCAGGGGTTGTGGAACTTTCGCAGGGGGTCCAGCAGCCAAGTGCCATCGGGATCCGGAGCTTTGAGGAAGGGATGAACGTGCATCCCTCTCATACGGAAGCTATGCATCAACCTGGCGCCAAGATCTACACCAGCATCCAGCACTCCTACCCTCTTTTGCCCTCCGGAACATCGAGAAATTTCATTCCAGTGTGAACGACCCCTTACCCCATCAACCCCCTATATACATATATATCGAGAAAACGTCTGCTAGCGAGCTCTACAGTATGCCGCCAACAATTCACTCTGGATGCATTTCCGTCAGCACCGGAAGTTCGGCTAATTCGCATTATTCGTCTGAGATTGATAACCGTTCAATGTGTCATCGATATATATATATATACAGGTACACTCTATATTTAATTTATACTATAGTAATCGATATATGCTATAGTCAATTTCGTAATTTGCTCTCTCGTTCCAAAAGACAGTCGTTCTACTGCATGATAACGATTTACGTATTCATAGTCTATGCAGATTCGTCGTGACGTTTCCTGGTAATTATTATTTTACGTGAATTCGGTAAATATACCAAATTTTCGTCGTTTCAAAATCACGTTAGCGAAATCCCGTAGTAATTTTCGAAAATCTATACCCGATCGCGTCTTCCGGTCAGTTCGAAAAAATTAAAGGGGAAGAAGCAATTGCGCGCGATCGCCGCCATCTTGCTTTTTTTTTAATCATATATTTCAACATGCATGTAATACGTGACGTAAAAATTACCGCTCGAAATTCCTTTCGCGAAAAGAAAAACACGAACGAGGTGGTCGTACGTGCCATACGAGAGACGCGTATTAATTGGCATAATTAATGGCGGACTGGGTCGGGATATAATTTCGAATAAAAATTTATTCTCACGGTCATTTCACTGCACGTTGAATATTTTATGAGAATTTTTGACTTTTTTTTTTGAGAGGACTTTTTTAAAAATTCTTTTACTTAACGCTGCGCGAATCTAGTATACGTGACGTCGTTTTGTTCAAAGGAACGTAGAAAAAGAGGTCCGCGTCGGTAAAACAGGGCGCGGCTTTATCGGCCGAGTTATTCACATTGAAATCTGCATAGCATATTAAGGCACCGAACCGCTCGAGAAACGCCCAATCCTGGTTTGTCCGGTAACAAGGACCTTAATTTGAACGCTTCGATAAATTAAGCCGTTTCACTCGTTGACCCAGGGGCGCGAAAGGGTTGAAGACTCCTTGGATTAACGGTAAGCGATGCCATCTAGTTTTACGAAGCATTCGAACCCCGACTGATCAGACGTAAAATGAGGGACCTGAGGTAGCCGCTGATTTCCGGGGAATAAAAGACTACCCTTGGATTCACGGGGGTAGGAGTACTAAAATCGTTAAGGGTTGGAATTTTTTTTTGGGTCACGGAATTAGTCCGTTTCGAGGGCGGATTTTGGTTGGCTCGAAATTCCTCGAAGAGGGTGGATCATCCCCCTGCACACAGCAACCCTTATTGGCTCTGTATGCCGGAACCAAACGAAACGCAGCAGTGTGCTCCAGTATGCGTTTGGTATGCGAATTGCTCTTGTGAGCGTAATTGAATTTGGCCGCCATTGCCGTTTCTCCTTGATCGCACTTGGCTGTTCCTTCCTGGACGAAGGGTGCTGCTGGTGTAGCTAAGGGATGATGGTGTGTCTGCTCGTACTACTGGCTAGGGAATTAAAGCCTCGCTGGGCTGGCTGCTTTACGCTCTCTTACCCCTTTGTGATTCAACCCCTACTATCGTCCTCCCACTAACCTCCCCCCCCCCTCCCCGTCACTCATTACGATCCTCAACTCTCTTGCCGATTTCACTCGTGGATTTTTTTTTCGTCCTAACCTTTTCACCCTTAATGTATTGACAGTCGCGGGCTGGTTTTCCACATCGTCGAACGGGGAGCCACCCCTGCTTCTCTGCTTTAACTGTACATAGAGACGGTTCCAGGGCCGATACTTGGTCGTTCTTGTTTACGAGGGTATTTGCCCGTCGCTACGTAAGCCGCAAATTCGACAAATTTATGCGCCTCTTCCACCCCTCGTTCGAGGCTATCCCACCCCTAGCGGCCAATCGGGTTACTTCGGTAGACGCCATTTTTCCAATCAACGCCCTCTCGACGACCTTTGGCGCCGCACCCTTATCCTCGTTCTCCACGTTACTATTTTCTCGGCTAGTGTATTTTTCCCTTATATCGACACTGCTGCCAACTGTAGCGTCCCTGGATGGGATTTTATGTAGCGGCGGTCGCGCAGACCGCAGATAGGGGATGAAAATCATGACTTCGATTCACCCTTTGATTTTCGAAACCTCACGGAACCCTTGGTCAAGTAAGAAAAACAATGGGACGTGCCTACTTTTATATGTATGGGTGTGTGTGTACGTTGTACGTGAGAAATTACTAGGAATCTAGTAACTTTTCTCTTTACGAGCCTTTTTAGCAGATAGCTCGATTTTACCTGTAATCCTAAGCTGCCGTGAGGTCCTGTTGGAATTTAATCAAAATTAAGGTCAGGGGTTAATGAGTTTTTTTTGGAAATTTTATCTTGTTCCTGGATTGTTTGGACCGTATATTTGTAATGAAATTTGGTACTAGCTTGATTTTCAACCACTTTTCGAGAACACTGAAAAGCTTGATCAATACCTCTTGTAGACTAAATACATATTTGGACGTCAGGGATGTTTTTTTTTTTTTTCACAGTTTCGAAAATATCCAATATCGTGAATCGTCCGTTGAAAAATATATTTTGATATTGAACAACGTGTCTGCAGATGGATAAGACTGTGTACGAAATATAAATAAAAAAGTTTCAGACGGATAGTCGTTCCGAGGATGCCTCAAAGAGGAATCAAGTTCAAGATCAGGATCAGAAGGACCATAATTTCTTGAAATCCGCCACAATGTTCCCCTTTATATTCCCTTGGCTTTGCAATAACTGCGAAACTTTTGAGCGACACCCTCGTCGACGCTTTAAAGTCAAAATCCAGCTGATAGCCACCTTCGACTTTACGAAAACCACCCCTAACGTTCCATCAACCCTCCACGAGGCCGTTATGCTCGGGCGATGGGTAAATACGGCTCGGACCTACTTTAATCGGACCGATATACCTACTACCCCTGAATCTCTTATATTGTTTAGTCGTTATAGGGGTAGTAAAAAAAGAAAGGGATGATCCCCTGCAGTGATTCTCAGAAACCTAAACACTCGAAGATATTGGCTAAGGGATGAAAAGATAGTCTGATCGCGATGCACTTCAGATAACTTTCATATTCCCCTTTTAAGGTCTTGATCTACGCTACTCCCTGCCTTCCATCTTGGATTCTGAATAAAACAGGGGTGGGCTTTACCTCTGGGTATAATTTGTTTCCAAGCAAATCCTTCGAGCGGTCGAACTGTCGAAATTACACTTCTGTTTGTCTTTGCGAGACCCAGAAGAGCCACCCAGCCCCTTTCGGGCTGTCAGCATTGCCTTTATTCATCCCCTTACGTGACGAAGAAACTACCCTTGGTTGAACCACTTGTTCCCTTATTCGAATGCATATACAGGTTGTCGATACGTACGCAGGGTTGCCAGAATTCATATTTCATCCACCTTTGCAACAGAATACAACCCCTCAGGTTCGATACTTCTGAAATACACTTAACTGAAGACACGAAGAGTCGCCGCAAGGGCAGGGGTAGTTTTCGTCGCTTATTTTTGGCTGATGAAAAGGCTGAGGGAATGCAAATAGAGGAGTTGAGTGCACGTGATTCTAAGGGATGAAAGCTATGAGGGTGCATCGGAGGTTTTCGATTGTCGCTGACGTACCAAGGTGAACACAGTAAGGGTGGTATTTTCATCGGTAAATATTGACCCTTTTATCAGAGTGCTATTGGAAGGGTAGTAGATAATTGATAAACAACAAAGCCCGTATTCGCCGTAGCGAGATTCGAGCTTTGATGAAAACGAAAAATTCATCCCCTGCGCGCAGCTGCCGTCGTCCCCTTTTTGTACTTTTCAGCTACTTGATCATATTCGGGGTGACGAGATAGAGTAACACAAGTGATAAAGAGCGCTAAGGAAGGAGGAAGATAAAAATAAGAAAACGCGTAGGGGATGAAGTCGATATAGAGATACTGCTCGAGAAAAATTCAAAAAATTGTCCCTCGCACGTTCGAACGCGGCCATGGAAACGCGACAAAATTGACGAGAGGGGATGAAAGTAAAATAAGGGTAGCTCGAGGATTAATTCTTAGAAAAGTCGTCATCGATCATTTCGCGTGTAAACTTCGTGAGTGTCTAAGCAAGGGAAAGAGGAGGGGTGCAAGTACGCTGCTCTTATATAGGATAAGGGTAGCTTTTTAGGGGTGATATTTCTCTACAGCTTAGATAAATGGAGCATCCGCTCGCTTTTACACACTATACAGTGTAAACCTATACCCAGCTCTCTTATCCCTTTGGACTGTCCAAATAAAAGGTCTAAATAAGTCCTCAAGGATTCCACCCTGGAACGTCGAGACAAAACCTTTAGACATGCCACGTAATAGCATTTTTAAGCCCCCCCCCCCTCCATATAAATCCGTTGAAACAAATAGATAAAAAAAAGCCTTCGATCACATTGGTAAGAAAAGTACATTACTTTTCTCTCTGACCGTATAGAGATTGATATTTTCTTGATCATCCCTTAAAGATATAGAGGCAAGGGATGATTTGTCGAAACCGTAAAATCAGTACTGAAAGATAATGCTGTGGTTTTTATATTATCTCGAAAACTCTATTAAAAAATATCTACCCCCAATGCCACAATCCACCCTAAATGCCAACGGAATCGTCCACGAAGGGCTGACAGGACGTCAGCTTACGGTAGAGGGTTGAATCAGAACGTTCGATGCCGTAACTATAGAGAAACCTTTATGTGCTCTCTAAGGCGCGCGCACCCCTTCTCGGCAAATGACTAAACCCAACTACAAGGGGATGTTTCCTTAGGAGGAATATGACGTCCCAAGTGGATCAGTTAAATAACTCAAGAGCGTAAATATTTTAAATATAACCCCCAACCGCCCTCCGGAGTACCATCCCCTAATATTCAACCCTACAAACCCTCTTGCGTTACCTGACGCCTAAATCACACTTATCCAAACACGTCAAAATTCAATACCCATCTCCCTGGCTACGGCCATCTTCGTCTCTCTGTTCGTACCCAGGCGACGGTGGCGCCACCTGCACTATAAATACTCACCTCGAGACTTTGTCGCTCTTTATCTTTCCGAAATACTTTTTTTCTCGATATTTTTTTTTATCTTTCAAATCTTCACTACTGAACTATTATTTACCGTATCACAAAGTATCCCAAAATTGTATCATACATCCTACATCAGCCCGTACAACTTCAAGGACGAATCACAAACTCAAAGCTTCGTGCCCGCAACTACGTCTTTACTAATAACGTAACTCTGATTCTAATACCGTGGTATCGTGTCGGCGTCGAAGTTCAAAGGACCAAAGTTACCAGAAAGTTTCCCCGCGAGAGGACAAGATTACATTCAGGTTGAGATACGCGGCATCAGGAAGTTGATTTGCCAGAATTTCTTACACGTGTCCTTCATGCTCCTAGTCGGAAAAGTTTATTCAACTTTATAAACGGAAGCGTCACGTGCAAGTGATCCAAGTGTTCAGTGCATACGTCCATACGTGCAACATTGATCTTTTACATGATCTAATGCAAAAGTCTTTAATGCTTTTATTTAGCTGTGCGAAAAACCGTCTGTTCTTTTTCTCATACATGCTACATACCCACTCTCATGTCTATATGCATTGACATACGTGAACATAGATATATTAAGACAACCTATATGCTCCACAGTGTAATCGCTGTAATCCCATACTGGATGCGAGTAATACGTATACTGTATATTTGTATACATTATGCTATAGTTTACGTACGTACGTATCACGCAGATAGTACTGCACCGATATTCCACCATCTTGAATTTCAGTATATTAATGACTCTCTTAATTACATTTTTTTTTTCAATTAACCATGATGCTTCTGTCTCGCTCTGCTTCCACTGATAAGCTTTGCTAATTCTGATAAGGGACTAACCCAGTTGCATTTCACTCAGAGAGAGTTAACGAGGGAAAGAGAGAGAGAGAGAGAGACTCTCTATGGGTTGTCGCTGAAATCACTGGAAATACAAAACAGTTTAATCGCAGAATCCTGACCCGATAGTAATTACGAAGCTGATTGTACATAAGTGACAATGATCGACTTGCTATTGGAGTGATTAATGATTTTAAATACACTGTACTGATCAGATAATGCAAAATGGACCAGTACAAAATGTTCATTCGATTAAGATTATCTTTTATCAAAATTTCAAGCTCTTATCAATTATCGGTACTCCACCAGGGGTTGTCTTTTTTTGTCGAGTCCTAGAGTCAGGGTCTGATTTAGCTTCTCGACAGTCAGGTAAATTTCGTTCATCCCTCTAATACCAATTTCTGTAGATCTTTCCGCTTCAGGTACGGTATTAACCCTCCAGACTCGTTTGTCCTTGAAAAGGATGAATCGCGCGACGTAAAAAATACGTGGGGTGAGGGGGGGGGCTACCGTAGGACATCACTTGATAATTTAACCAGACACGATAAAACACTTGTGACAAATAAGGGTTGATTCAGTAAGGATTACTTACTACGGTAGTGACTATACTGTCGTGCAGCGTGAGACTAACAGTGTGTAAAGCACCTTCTATCCCTTCTTCCTTTCCCTTTGGCTTAATCCTACAATGAGGAAATGTGCCAGGCGTGTAAAGCACCTTGATGAAGAAAGAGATAGAGCATAGATCAGTAAATAATATAGCGTGTAGAGTTCTGGCAAATTATTAGAAAACGATAGAAAACTGCATTAATTGTCATTTTTGTAGCGACGAGCACTAAATATTCTATGATAATAATGATTATTTAAAGAATCGTCAACAATCCTACTAGTCAGATGGCCTTATTATTTTATATTATTAAAGGCGCCCTGAAACTTGCTTTTTGACACGTCAATCCTGATGGACGGCTCTGATCAAAAGTTTTCGCCATTACTCGCTGGGGCTGACAAGCACTCGCACTCATTACCATGACGAGTATCGACGCGAGGTATTTGGAAGCTTGTAATCAAAGGAAATTCCTTTTTTTTTTTTTTACGTACCCCATCATTTTCTGTCATTAGTTCTATGCTGGATAAACGGAATTCCAGTGAAGAGTTAACAAGTCGATGTACGTCGTGAATGACAATAAACTTCCATTTGGCAATATCACAAATCACTTATGCACAAAGGTATTTCGAAATAATTCATCAGATTATAACGTTCGCGAAATAAGATTCTTCCGTTAACACGTACGAACGTACTGCGCATGCGTCGTCCACGATTGGGCGCCATGTTGTTATAACCGCTAGCGCCGCCAGTGGCAATTTCTAATACTACCCAAAGTTTGTCTCGCGGTCGATAAAGTCAATAGATCGATCGACCGCGGTATGCTGTTGATGCCAATACAGTAATCAGATATGTAGATAAGGGGGTGTATACATATATACTTTAGGTGGATGACTGTGTGCCATTAAAGGGAATTCCAGGCGTCACGTGCATACGTTAATGATGGTATTTGGTAATTAGACAGAAGCTCTCTCAGTACCGTCTGTTTCTGTCTGGCTACCCTGACTTGACTCTCTACCCTCCTTACTCGATTTCTCTCGCCCTCTCCGATCATCCCCTATTGTAAAAGGATGACATCAGGCTCCGACGGTCCTTCCTTTCCTTTCCTTATAACTGCCTACTCAATGAGAAGATGTGCCAAGGCTCTGCGAGGCTCACACAAATTCTAAAGGGATAGTCCCGTCCTTAGCAGGGGAATTCGCGCCGTGGCGTCTTATCGCGTTTTGCCAGACGCGTGCAGGCGTCATCTGCCGAGTTAGCGGCAAACTAATAGAAACGTCAATGCCAACACGAATAATAACATAAACTGGCTTTGAGCATCGTTCTGGTTTTCTTAGGTTTATATCCTTTTGTATTTCCCCCTTGAAGTCCTTGAGGTATATACCCATCGCGTTAACTCCACTACCACCCATTAAGTACGCATCTCACGACTAAGGAAGTGACATAACCTAGTTGCCGTAGACACGTGGCGCCACTCTTATTAAAAAGGCGGAATTTGCGCGGGAAATTTGAATTTTACAAGATACCCCATTCATTGTTGTACGAATGACGTGTGTACGTAAGGATGAATTATTTATGGGGGTTATAAATATTATTGGTAGGGACTAATTTTATGTTGAGGAGAAAATTTTTTTTTTGCTTTAATCGTCATCTTTGGTCTACTTCCGGTTTTCCTCGCGGACACTTCCGGACAATTGACCACTAATGATTTTAAGGGTTGCGTGAATAATTTCTTCCAGGTCTGGTAATTCGTACCCTAGAAATGTCTCTTGCTATTACTACTACCCCTTCTTTGTATGGCTGATAGGGGTTTGTCTAGCAGCTGCCTAGTAGTTCAACGTAATCTAATCCGATACGAGCAGTTTTATTTTTAAGGGTGCATATACCACGTGACATGTATATACATTTTTATTAACGTTGTGCTCATCTCACGTAAGTCTGATTAAATAAACGTTTGGACGTTACTTGACTTCGGAGTTCTTCTCGTCAAGTTTTCTCTATTCTTTTTCTTTTTTTTAACTTAATCTCTCACTCGTGGATATGTATCTCTATTTATGCTTTTGGCTTGCTTAGCGAGTACTTTTTTTTTTGTAACCCGGTATTATTTCTAGGGGGGGATCTTGTTCCATTTTGAAACAACAGGACAGCTCGTGCGCTTTCGTGCTTAATTTACATTACGCGCGCGTAAAAATTATATCAATTATGAGAGCTTGCGCGAGTATTACGTTTATTATTATATTCGTGACTCGATTCGACGCTGGAGATAGTTGAAAAGAAGAATATAATAATTTTTTGGGGATTTTTTCATAATTTGTCATTGCGACAGATATTCACTATATAAATGTTATCATGAAATTTGTGAAATGAAAATAATTTTATTTGCACAGTCGAATCGCTTTTTGCTTTATTGGATATATTTTTGATTAAATTAAAGCATTGAAAGTCATGGGGTGATTTTTCAATATAACACGGTATCCATGTCAATGGTCGACGTGTAACATTTTCAGTGAGAATAAATGTAGATATAGATATATAAATATAGATACAATAATAATAACGCGCATGTACTAAAATCCAATTTATTTCCATTATAAAAAAATCCAACTGTCCGTCATTTTTCTGACTGTCGTACTAAGATCCTCGAAAATGGCCTACTTGTAAAAATAAAGCAAAAATTAGCAGGAGAGCGAAATCGTTTAAACGAAATGTCAGCAGCAGCCGTGAAAATAGCGTTTCCGCTAGAATCAGGGTGACCAACCGTAGTAAATACGCTGCGCTAAGTGAAACTCAAGTGAATGAAACCGAGCGTACGTATTTAAGAAATTAAATGCCAGTGGCATTTCTCGTTCATCATAGATCACCGTTAGTACCAAACTTATCCGCCGCGTCGCAGATGGCACCACGTATTAATTTCAAGACAAGATGGCGCCGTCCGGCGAATCGAGACACACAGAAACAAAGGTTAAGAATTGTATTCGAGAAATTAAATATCCTGAACAGGGAGACGGTCCGACCCTTGTAAAATCTTCGTGAAATATTACTCTATTTGTAGTCGCTTAATGAACGATTATCTTTTATCTCTCTTAACTCGATTATCTTTCCAATGAAAGATATCAGTGTTTGAATATTGGTCACTCTTTTTTCTCTTTCTTAACCCTTAGAATCCATTTTTAACCTTCTCGTCAAAAATTACCATTAATCCCACCCTTACTGTCCGTATCTCACGTAAAATACAACTCAGCCATGTACAGTCAAGCTCAAAAGTATTTGAATGGTAAAAATAATTTTTCAACTAAAAAAACGTAGTTTCCATGTAAAAATCTCGACGTTATTTATTCCCTCCGAAACGGCCATCTCGATTTCAAAAAAGGGTTGCTTCGCTATCCTTTTTATCTATAATATACCTTCGCCCCTTAACGTCTCAAATATCAAAAATTGCTGCCATTTGGCTTATCGATATCCACCAATTCTTATCAATATCCGTTAACGGATATTGTAAGAATATCCTTACAAATATCCTACCATTTTCTTCTATTGTCCACCTGTACCTGCAGGCGTCAGCATTTGTCGCCAAATGGAAATCAACACGTGGCTTGTCAGTTTGCGTCAAGCAATTCAAACAGCCTATTATTGGTACACACGTGAACCTCGAGCGATCCTCTTGCGGCTTGACTCTAGCATATGGTGTCTCTATACAAACATATGCATATACCTACAGTATAATAGATAGATGATAATGCACGTAGTGCACTTTGACCTTAGACGAATTGTGCTAATCGGTACACCTGGAAACCTGATGGGCTTTTAGTGTCTATATCCGGTACTGTCCATAATAATAAAGGATATTATTATTATATAGTGATACTGTGACGTCATCGTGTACAGTGCCTATGAAATCTCACGATAGATTCGCATTTACTTAATAGCCACTGGGTATTATTTATTCGCAAATTACTTTTAGCACAATCGAACCTGCGAATTTCCTAGTTTCACCTACGGTACATGTTAGCGTTGTACCGTACGCACCTCTGGTTCGGTAGAACGTATACACGTAGTCGCCGTGTCGCTTAGTGAGAATGATTAATTTGCGAATTGGAATTTGCGAATGTCCATTGGTCGTGTGTGGACAGCTTCGTTGCTTTTCGCTAATAGGAATCTGCTAATGCCAGACGAGTGCAGGTTGGACCCGAGTCAAAGTAGAACCAGTAGAAACACTATGAAAATTAAATTGGCTAATAGCAAGGAAAAAATGATAAATTTTTATTATTCGTCCAAAATACTTAACGAAGGTGTCAATGATTTAGGGGAATTTTTTTTAGTTTTGAAAATTTTATTTTCGAGTTCCTACATATTTTCGGGGGTCCCTACCGGTTCAGCTGGGACCCACAAGTGCTGAAATTATGGACTAAACTTTTTACCAGTATACACGAACCACTTTGATTGTAATAATAATTTATAATAATTTTGCGTATATCAAATTCTATATTTTTATTTTAATCCATTAAATTCGAATGATGTATTGAAATTAAAGAAATATTTTAATTATTCATGACAATTTTATTCTTATACGCAGTAGTAGTATCGTACTGTTGGTCAGACAGTGAATTTTCCATATGGATAGTAGATGAGGCAGCTGCCTGGTCAGACAGTATTGGGTCGTGACGTATTATTACGTAATTTTAACAGATTTGAGCTTTCGCGCGTCTAACTGGTCCATCCTTGTACGAGATGCTGAATATGGACGGAATACGTGATACTGGCTTGCGGTATTACGTAATGCATTTAATATAGCCAATATCCAGATGGCTTGCCTTAATCAGCCTGAGTGATTGCTCCTGGCTGCACTTGAGCCATACAGGGCACAGCATCCCTATGCACTATAAATCCTATTGGGAATTGGATTTACGTACGACTGTGAGAACGTCACGAATTTACTTAGAATGGACAAAATTATACCCTCGTATACTGCGATTGGATAATTCGCCAATTCGAGGTCAATAATTTCGTGCATCGTAGGGAAATCGAATGGAGTTTTTGGTATCTCGTATACAGTGATAAGAGTTATCGATTAATTTATCTGAATAATTAAGACGTTCAAAAATATTGAATAAAAAAACTGTACGTAGAAAAGAATGTATGTAGAAAAATTTTTTTCAAAAACTTTTTCTATCTAGATTGTCAAATTTCAAATTGGGACGTCAAAGTCGTTTCGATACTAATATGCGAAGTTTAGTTAACGTGAACGACGTCGTCCGACGCCTGACGTCGAGAACCGCCGAAAGCTTAATGGAACAAGTGCAGGGGTTGGCAGCCGTGCTAAAACTTTGCCCGATATGTGGCGCAAGCATGAATACCATGCTGTGGTATAGGAGGGGGAATTGGGGGTGACGGATAATTATTTCCTTAATTTAACACGTGGTTTACGTAAGGCACGATTTTCTCAGCTTTTGTCCCATATGGATTTAAACCTTACGGTTTCGTGGTTTGCCAACCTTAAAAGAATATAACGAAATTTAGTAAAATTATTGTGTAATTATACGATGGTATGTGTGGTACTAAATCCCCTATTAAGTTTTCAGCGTTCGTATGACGTATCTTCGTTATAAAGATTGTTATTGTGATTATTCCGTGATGGGAAATTTCGTAATTACGTTTAATCCCTACCTGCTACTCGGCAAATATATCTATCAGGGTGACTACCCCTAAAGTCCACATAGATACGGTTAAATTTTTGTGACCAAGTAAAATTGCAATTGGCAAGATTTTTTTTGTACTGTGACGTAGATTTTTCGATTCACGGTTACAAGACAATTTCTGCTGCCGATTTAGATGACGTTCTCGCTTTCTGGTTCCCTTCGAGTCGCCACCCTGATCAGAAGCTACGCTCTCGGGTTGACTCGTACAGTTACGTCGATGCTCTCGGAAGATTTGTTATTGTTGAGTCGAGGTCAAAGTGCTCGAATCTGCCGTGGAGAGACAGTCTCCAGGTACCGAGTTGCCCGACAGAGTAGAGGACCCGACGGAGACGTCTCCACGGACCGGCGGAGGTCCGGCTGAGATACAGGCGCCCCGCTGGAGAGAGACAAAGGACTGTGGACCGGGCGGAGATATAGTTTTGGTAGGGTTAAGGGCAGGGGAGGAAGATCCTGACCCGAGTTGAGGACGTGGTGCTCAGCTGTAGCCCGATGTCCTGGGGAAGCTGCGCTGGAGGATCTCCAAGAGTCACGTACCGATTCGTTAAGGAACGCTCTCGATTCGGTTCAAAGGGACGACTCGAGGGAAAGGATGAGAGTCAGCGCCTACAAGGATCTCGACCAATCAGAATGATTAGTTCACGAATTTGACTATTGTCGAAGTCAGTCTGTCTCGGGACACCGACCGGGGTGCCTCGAGCTGCCTCCCGCTCCCGGGCTGTTTGTTGATAGTTTTTCTAGCTGTGTTTCGCTTACGGTCTAGAAGATTCTCGCTTGTGCAGTTCTCGCGTTGCTCCCGCAATATCCAGAAAATCCCACCGATTTTCTGCGTGCGTTTCGGAGGTCCAGTGTTTCTACTATAGTGCAATGCCCACCCGAGTGTCCCCTGGATACAGTTCTCGACCTTCACGGATCAACTTAACCAGCTCTGGTGAGGACTCTCATTTGTTAATTGGTGAAGGGATTTCGATTTTATAGCTCTGATTCGTTCTGCTAAATAATCTTTCGCAAGTAGTCTTAAAAATGTCTGTATTCGGGTAAAATCGAAATTATAAAAAAAAAACTTTTTTACTGTACTTGCCTATGTCGCTAGTAGTCTGGAAAATTTATGTTCTGTTTCTCTTAAAAGTATACAGAGATTTTTGAAAAGTCAAGGCAGTCTTGTAGCGACGAATAAATTATTGACGATTGTTTTTGAAGCCCCCCCCCCCCCCCGAAATCCACCCCTCCACGCATACATTTGCGCACCCCGCGTAACGGCTCCATCGACACTACAACGTCCGGTGTCTGTTTCCAATTTTGACACACCGGAAATTGAAGGTAGATATTGAGCCATTTTCAATCGATATTATCACCCCCCCCCCTCCCCTAAACTACCACTGTTCAATAGATTCATCCCCGACTATCACCTCCTCCCCCCCTTCATCATTAATTCCAATGGCGCTTTGTTATTCGACCGGAAAATGCTCACCGCGATACGATTCAATTTCAGCGAGAAAGGGTTAATAACCAAGCGTTTATTATTTACCGATGCCCTAGGGGATGATCATACCAGGGGATGAAAAAGACCAGATATAACATTATTTTCTAATATATTAACTTATCGTTTTTTTTTTTTTTTCAAATATTGAAACGACCTATATTTATTTAGACTTTCTACCCCCTTTATGTGACTTGTAGTGTCAACCCCTTTTTAGCACTATGTCTATTTTTTATCCAGTTATCCAGAAGTATTGACAAAGGGTTAAAAATTTAGCGTTGAATGTAGTCGCCATACAGGGGCTAGTCTAGCTTTTTAATTTTTTGTTCAAATAATACTTGGACCATTGGTCTTATCACCGGTAAGATAACAGAATATATTACTAAAGATAGTAATGACGTAACAGCAATTAACGAGATAGAATTGAGAAATCGGGTTGATTAGTAAAATTAATTAAAGGACATTAATCGTAGCGGAGTTCCGTCTGCCAATATTGTACTAAGAACACAGAGACTTGAGGTTCGGCTGTCCTCAGCCAAGATCGTAACTCGCTTTTTTCACGTTCGCAAGCCTCCAGGGCGGAAGGTGGTACGAATTAGCGCAAGTGGCTACTCGTGGAAAAAAGAAGCAAGAAGAAATCAGGGGAGAGATGAAAGAAAGGAAAAAAGAAAAAAAAAAAAAGTAACTAGAGCACCCTGTGAAATTTTCTGGAAATTCTTCTTACTTCGGAAATACTTCTCCCAACGAGTCATTCGCGTTACCGCCAGATGGCGACACTCCCGACTGGCAACGGCTTTCACCTACGACGGAAGTCATCCTCACTGACACGCAATCCCATTTCCAGGTGCTTTACACGTTGACAGCGAATGAAATTTATATTATAGATCAGGATCGATTGTTAAATTTATTTATAACTTTGTCTATTTATTTCTTCATTTATATTTATCACGACCAACGATATATGGTTGCTGATTTGACCTCGGTACTCGGGCAATATGGCCGCCGCCGGGCTTAAGCGTATCCGTCGGTTCACGGTTTGCTGAAAATTATTACCAAGCAACCGGCTACACGTGTCTGCCTGCGTTTGACTAGGTGTAATTCGTGTTACATAAATTCAAACGCGTTACACAAGATACAGACGTAAAGGCTGCGGCTGTTAACGTACACGTGAGTTATAAGACTAACGATACGAGAGCATCCAACTAAGTCCGTTACGCTCGACATACGGCAACGTTAATCTTCGAGCAATCTTAATCACGGTTCAAATGCGAAACCGATATTATGCAAACGAGGCTCTGTATATCTCTTGGCACCAGTAAGGCCCCTGGTTTAGGTAGGTGATTGCGTCTCCATGTTGATTGTCGTTAAATTGTCAGCCAGTCAGATCAGCGAGTCATCGAATCGAGCCATTGGAAAAATCATTACATGATTCCAGGGCGAGTATTTTTGAACCTGAAAAAAAATTTTTTTTTTGGGGAAAATATGACAATTGAATTTTGACGACGGTACAGAGAAATTTGTACGAACTTAAACCCGATCAATTTTTTTTTTTTGAATCTGTGCTGGCGGTTCAGTTCGAACTTATTAATTTTTTTTCAGAGTAGAGAAAAGGAAGGGTAGTTAAAAACTATCGCACAGTCTCCATATCGAAAAGCAGTGGACTATTCTTTTTATGACGCTATACATGCTGACTTTTTCGAACCCTTAATTTTTTAAAAATTATTTTCCGACTCGACCTTCAAATTTTTTACGAAGGATACACGGGTCTCATACTCAATCGAGGGTTGGGACCGCGAGGGTGGATACGATCTGGAAAAAAAAGTCTCAAAGCACAGGGTGGGATATAAAATTTGCAATGGTTGTTGGACAGCATGCGCAACTCACGAGACAATAATTCATGAAGGGTCGCAATGGCTTTTTTTGTGGAGTTCGAGTTCGTATTAATTCGTAAAATTTATTAAGGTACACCCGGTAGCCACCTGCATCCCCTTCTATTTATTATGATTGTTATATTTCTTTATCTGACAATTTTACAGAAATTCTGAAGTTGCGAATTGATAAACTTGGGCGAATATGCCTCGCCCCCTCCCCCTGTACAATACATTTCGCTCAATGCAAAATTTACTGTCATAATAAGCAGAAAAGAAAAAATTTAATTTGCAAACACACTTTTCATTGTTAGGACACGTAAAATATGAGAAATGTGTATTTCCCCTGATGAACCCTTAAACTGTCTTGTCCTTCGTTTCAAGCATCTCGAGTGAGTGTCGTTCTACTTGTAATAAAAAATGGCGTCCCGTTTCTCGACAGTAACAAGAAAGAAAAAGAAAAAGAAAAAATAAGTCGTCCAAGTGCTACTGGAACGAGGGCGCGAGTTGTCCCAGCGCGAAAGCGTCGACGGGAACGATGTTAACTTTGGAGTCAATAAAAGCCACCCTCCGTCCAAAGGGATGCACAAGTAGAGTTTCGTTACACCAAAGAGAGAGAGAGAGAGAGAAAAGAAATAGAGTGAATGTCCAGCATTAATTGATAAAAAAAAAAATAAATCTTTTTTTCTATACCGTAACAAACGTTCCTGTCGCGGAAAATAGATATCAGAAGCTCAGACTCATCCATCCACGTATATGTATAAACGCAATGTGTTAATTTTTACATGTAATAAAATACGTATTAAATTAATACAGTTCAGTGATACTTATAAGAATAAAAAACTAATTTAACATATTCACTAAAAAAAAGCCAATGGCAAAAATGGCACTTGTCAAAGGAAAAAAAAAAAACATGAATATCGAGGACACCCGTTAGACGAGTGCAATCGTGGAATGAAAATGGCCGGTCGCCTAACCAGAATTGGCTGAACCGTGAAGTCTCCAGGATAAGCACATCAATGACTCGTTTTTCCAGGTCAGCGCTTTCAGGAGTTGTCTATCCTTTTTCTTCTTCGACTTCCTCCCCCCCCCCCCCTCCACCCGTCACTCTTCCTCTTTTTATCTCCATCCTCCATGCTGCAGATCAAACAGTCGCAGCCTCCGGAAAATGAATGCCACGGGTCCGGACCGTTTCCGTCGGCGCCATTACCACCCTAAATAATTCTGGTAACTGAATTGCCAAGTCAATCCCCTTCGTCAGGACCAGCATCCATGTACCTATTACCAGTACCGAAACAGACAGGACCAGCACCATTGAAATGGCGAAGGGTTCGTTTTACAAAAAAAAAAAAAAGCAAAAAAACAACGAACCAAACGGCAATCCCTTTAGTTGAAAATCCAGGAAGAAAAATTGATACCAGACGTCGGCTCGTTAATACCAAATGAAAATCGATTCCGTCCACTCTGTTTCGTTCCGATCGTCCAGCAGAGCAACACAGTTCCAGCGGACCCTCTGGGCTGAACGTTAAACCCGGAGCGTGAAATGCGAGGCTTGTCAGCCGTAGGCCAATCGGAAGTCCATGGAGCTAGAAAGACAAAGGAGAAAGAGGAAGAGAGGGAAATAGAAAAAGGCTAGAATGACAAAGGGAATGATAGAGAGAGGAAGAGGGTGAGGTGGGGCTGGAGGGGGGGGGGGTAGTTAATTAATGAACAGTACCCAGGCAGCTATGATTAATTGCAGTTTTATCAGAGTTCTCGAATTAAATTTCACCCCCTATCCACCAGCTTCGACCTGACAATTCCCCACTCTTCGACTTCCGGTGCAATCATTCAGTCTCCGCGTCACACGTCAGATACTTATTTTCTGGCTTTGCTTCCGACGTTGCTTGTCTTTTTTTTTTTTTTTTCGTGCCTCACGCTCTTACCTGCTTTCGACTTTTTATTTAGCCGCACGGAAGATTTCACGTAGCCGTAGCAATTTCCTGCACTTTTTGCGGGAAATCGTGGTGCGATTTTGCTCGCGGGAGAACGCGAAACGGTTCGTTACGGAAGATCGTGAGAATCGGTACAGATTCGCGATAAGGGACTGGCGGGTGGGTGGCTGGGAGGCTATGTGTGAGGCAGGTTAGGTTTGCTGAACGTTTCTTGAAGAAAAACGTGATTCCATTTCGTTTTACCTTCGTTCTCGGCAACGTCTCGAGGCCATCTTCCGCGCCATCGAGCCAGAAATAAGTTTTGAGTGCTGGATAAATAGAGGGAGAGAGTGACAACGAATGGAGGAGAAATTACGAGAGAAATAGAGAGAGAGAGAGAGAGAGAGAGAGAGAGAGAGAGAGGAGAAAAGATTGGAGAATCACAGAGAGAAGATAGTTGGAAATTATAAAACCGTTGCAATTGAATTCGACACGAAACTTTTGGACAATCTGACGGAAGAGTGAAAAAAAATATAATTTTCATGACAGAATCCTAGTTAACTTATTTTGAGCCTAGGTCAGTGCACTGTTTCCCAGTGAAAAATGTCGATCTAAGAGTTACAGAAATAATGGGAAAATTAATTATGTACATTTTTTAGTATCCGACATATAATATATGGATAAAGCTATATATTTAATCTTGAAATTGCATCCAGCAGGTCTCCGATGCACCGTTGCACTTTTGGTCGAACAGCATTATTATTCACCTTGAGAGTAATCGCAAAATGGATTATCGGCCGTTTGTTTTCTTTTTCACTAAAAGGTAATAGAAAATGGCGACTTTCTGATCCAACAGAGTATTATTGGATTACGAGTTGCATATCGGTTTGTTCCTTAGATATGAGGATGCACTGTGGTACATCTCATGGGTAGCTGTATAGCTATATGTATAAAATTTATATAAAAAATATACATATAGTGTATGCAGTGATATACATATATATATATAATATATTAACTCACCTACATATGGGATCCACATATGTGTATAGGATTGAAATAGACATGAGGATTCGAAGGATCCAGTCAGCGGTCCCTGTGGTCTTATGCAGTTCAATGCATCGTAATCACGGAGTCTCCTGCAAGCTCAGTAGAAACCGGGCTAAAAGTTTCCTTTAAAAAGTTCTCATTTTTACACTCGACCTACATGCCAAACCGAGCCGAAAAGAGCCGAACAGATCCGAATTCAGCCGAAGCCTGGCATTTAGTTTAATTTGAAGTTTCGACGTCAGGCAAAGAATAAAATAATATGAACTAGCAGCTTTCCGCAGCCATTGCGGACCATTAAGCTGGCACGTTACTTATTGAACCTATTGTAGAAACATCGTATTACGTAAATACGCGCACGGTCCTGAATCATAATGGGAATGTTATAATACAAATTGAAACAAAAAAAAAGTCTTAAATGCTTTTTTTCTTACCTCTTATGCATTATTTATAAAACACAAGTAAACCTCCATGCAGGCCAGCAGCGCACTTGGTAATAATTCAATGCCCCTGCGAGCTTGGCGAATAATTCTGTAAAAGTAAATTAAAGGCACAAAGCACGCGCGCAGATTATCTATAAGTGCAAGTTGTTATGTTGGTAGAAATGATTTTCAAAGGAAAAAAAAAACACTGCCATTACGTATAATTGCACGTTAGTCGCGTGCATAAAAAAAAAACATACAATAACTGCGTCAAAAATGAACGTAGACTTACAGTAGAATAGTAAAAAAAAAATAATAATAAGTTTTATAAAAAGAAACTTTCTCTTGATCCTTCAATTTTTTTTTTTCTTTTAACGTTGTTACGTAAGAACCTTCGACGCCCGCTGAAATTCAATCAATCACGGGGCCACTCGATGCTTCAGACTCAACTAAAAGTTTTCTCATTCAAAACGTTTCAACGATAACAGTTTTACCGATGAAGTTTATACTAGATCTTCGCTTTTGAACAGGTGCGAGAGCCGTCTCAGTTCTCAGTGACAATCGTAGCTGTATCAGGAAATTGTGTAAGTTTTACAGATGTCAATAGTTAACTCGATATCTTGTAGCAACTCAATATTGATATTGCCACCTGTCTCCTTCGTATTCCGTCCGCTGACAGACCCAGTGGCGCTGTAATCAACTAATCTATATAGGTATACGCACACTCATAGTACAGATTGCCACGAAACATATTCATATGTCCATGACTAAGCACACGAAAAATGGATAATAATTTTGTAAGATTTTAGCCTACTGAATTTCTCGTACGAAATACAATGTCACTAAATTAATTTTTTGCAACGAGTCGTTATTTATTCTTATTGCTTGGGATAGTAAAAAATTAATAAAGCTTCAACTCTTGTAATCATATAATACCTAAGCTATGTTCGTTTACTTATCGATGGATTAGCTTTAATATCAATTAACATTTTTCGTAAGGTTTTCTTGTGCGCGTACAGTCCTTCAAATTTTCATTCTTTGCCATGGACGTAGTTACTATAAGGGTTATGCAGTTTATGCTCCTTGGGTAAAAATGATGCAGCACTCAGACGCCAGGGCTTTGGTATAATTAATGAGAGTATATATATGACCCAGATATATATAGTTACGTAAAGAAGAACGAACTGCCTCGTGCTAGTAACATATTCGCCAAGAGGGAACCAGCCAGGCCGTGCGAATAACTTAGCATCCTTCTTTCTAGCGGCGACTGCTGATACAAACATTGCATTATTCATGCAAGCCTCGCTTAGCCCAGAGTTAAGCTCGAGCTAAGGCTCCGTCCACAACGTGGCTGCATAATTAACACGGATGGAGGTTTATACCTGCGGGTTGCGGCGCTCTGCAAAACTCTGGCCGAATACGTTAATGTGGCGTCTGTGATAAACAGCCGAAGACGTAACGCGGGAAGTTGTACAGTTGGTATGCAGTGAATGTCGTGAGTCAAGACCGAGTATATTTCTTGAGTTGACAAATACAAATTGGCAATAACGACGTACAAAATTATGCATTAAATTCGTTTACCTTTAATATGCGTCGACAGCGCAGACAGTAACATCGCATCGTAACAACAAAGATATAAATAAGTCGAGTAACGGGATGAAGCTTGACGTCATTCCGTCAACCTAAGAAAAAGTCCAGAACGCTAGTCAAATGCGCTCCCGATATCTAGCACAGAAGTGCATAGATAAATATTTAACAGCTGAAATCGTAAAAATAAACTTTTATTCTGTTTATCAACAAACTTGGTAGTCTCGTATCCTTCTTACTTCTTCTTTCTTGTCTCCCTGTCTCGCGCATTGTTATTCGTATTTCCGCTAATCGTGACACGACTCCAGGCGTCTTCCGCGCAGCTGACACTTTTCACGTGAGCGAATTTGTCGAGGAAAGTAAAGAGGAATATTGTATCCTTACAGCACGAGGCTATGTACGTGCGTTCGCGTACATATATAAACATCAAAGGAAAAGGAAAAATATTCTCTCAAGAGTCGGAGACCCGAGTGCGTCGTGCATTATTGAATACAGGTCAAGACGCCATCTGTGTCTACAGAAGTACGGCACTGGCGTCCATTTTCGATTGGGTTAGCATAACACTCCGTAAACGTGTTCAAGGACGGACGATTCTTTTAAATATAATAGTTTTTCTTTTGATTCGTTCGTGTATATCGATTCGCTACGGAAAGTCATTTGACGACACTCCACGCTCGTCTGCTCATACGATACTGACTGATGGCGACGGGACGCCTAGTAAGTATCGAGCGAGCGTAACGGCTTTTTCCCCAACGTACCACGAACTTAGCCGAGCTGTCACGAGAACAGCCGAACCTCTCTGGGGCAGGCAACCCAGGTCAAACGCCTCGTTCGTTAATATCGCCTGCAATCTTATATGAAGCTTTGCTACACTTATTTCTTCGACTGTCTCGTTTAAGCATCCCTTATAAGGATTATATGTTTATATTTCTCATTTGAAATGCTATTCGAGTTTATTATTATTATTACTAACTTCGTCTCAGACTTTAGATTGCATTCACAAAAGGTTCACGGCGTGTCCATTAGCTTCTCGGCCCGACGGTTTTATTATGACCGGATTACAGGCCGCGATATCTTGTTGATAATACTTTCGTCTAGCGGTACTATACCACAGAAATTAATTCCTATTGTCTCTCATATTTATTCTCATATTCATGTCAACCTCAGAGTGCTTTAGCGTGGTCTACAGCAAATGCCGCTTGGCAATATATGGTTTCTTATTACGTGAAAAGTGCACACGAAATGGCCGCGTTCCAGTTCCCGTCGTAAAGCGGATCGATTTCGTCGTTGTAAAAAAGAAAGAGGTATGTACCAGGAGAGAAAATATTTTACACGTCATTTCTTCGGCGTTCATAAAACCATCGAAGAATCGCGCATTTGTTTATACGCTAATTCGAATAATGTATACATTAGATTTTTATCTCGTTATTTTATTACGTAAACAATAAATGTATTATGTCGATTTTATCATACCTATCTATCTATATTGTACTGCTTTACAGAGTATACACAGCTATACCCTTGACTCATACGATATTTAGAGCACGATCGAAAATTTCAACGTTTCGCCTGTAAACAGACAATTTTCACTGCGACAAATTCGCCATCGAGAATCTCGACGCTTCATCCGGTCGGCGTTCTTTTTTACGTCATGGCGTCAGAATCGAGAAGGTAATAAAGATGGATCGCCCCAGGTTCACTGTGATTTGCGGATGTAATACTCCCACGAGTGTGTGTATATATATATATATAAGGTACGGGTGTCATATACCTATATGCTCACATAAGTACTTCGTAACCCTTGGTCGGCGTTCAAACTAGATTCGGATTTCACAATTCACTCTTGTACCACATCTCGTTAGCCATGAGTATCCTCCATTATTAATATTATTCATCGTACGAGCTGCCAGTAATCTGATAGTTAATACAGGTTGGTACATGGGACAATGAGTAAAAGAGAAAAAAAATATGTCACTCGTAATACAAGATGAAGATTTTTTGGGTTGAATATATATATATGTATTTTAATTTTAATACTATTTTTTAACAAGTCACGTGACATTTAAAAAAATTTTTTATTACACTCGGACTCACGCAAGTTTCTCGTCGCCCTAGGGAATTATGTACGGGACACTTCTGTATGGATTATCGCTATGAGTTCAGGCGCCATTTAGAGAATGCGATCGTAAATTTTTTACATTGGGGATAAACGGGAAATTGCGTATACCGGGTGATCGTATTGTTCGATAAGATTCGATGAATTCGGACGGGTTAATGTATGGTATACAGTAAATTTTTGGTTTATCTTATCCGTCCGCCATATTGCTATGAAATTTACGTAACTGGTTGTTTTATCATTATGATTTTTGGTACGTTGAAAATTTTTTTTATCGGCCACTTATTACTAACTTTATATTTCTGTAACGGAATCGCGGCACTTCGGCGTTTATTGGATTTGCTAATTTCAAGCTGTGAGAAAGTTTTCAAACTAACGAGGAAACGCGTCAGGACCCATTGCGGCAATCAGTCCTGAATATAGGTAGCGTATCGATCACCATTTAGATTTTCGAACAAATCCACTCCATTAATTCTACAGAGTCTTTCAGAAATTTCGTATCCACTCGTTGAACAACCTTGAAAGTCCCACTCGTCGTTCCCATCAACTTCTTGGCGGGTTCGAGGGTGGTAAAATAAAAAAATGCGGGGGTTAAAAAAAAAAAGGAAAAAGTTCCCTGGTCAGAATTTCCGTCGGCGCTTTCAATTCTCACGAACCCCATTGCGTTATTGCCTTCTTGCCACGACCCGCCGTTGACAAACTGCTGATAATAATTCAACGGAATTGCATTTCTTTCATCGGTAAAACCCCGGAATTTTCTTTTTAGACCACCGCCGTCGGGGGATTTGCGGTCAGAGTTATTTTACGGGATGACGATTAAGGAAAGAAAAAAAAAGAGAAAGAAAAAATGTCATACGCCAACGTAGGTACATTTTGTGCGATAAAGATATACGTCAGGTGAGACGCGTACAGGTGGCGCCGCCACGGTGAAACTTCGAACCTTCCACCTCGATCCAATTGGGCATAAGGTAAATGGGTTTGCGTTAATGCGAGACCACCCGGTAGTTTCCTTGGCAAAGTGCCTCTACAGCCGAACGGCACTTATCGGTTATCCAATATTTCAGTAACGACGCCCGAAACGATCCGGAGCAGCGCAAGAGACCAGCAGCATCCATTGGACGTCCTTGGTTTAAGTTCGCCTCCGGGCCAAACCTCGGCGGCCATGTTTTCCAATTGGCTAAGCTCAACCTATTAACGAGAGACGTTTCCAGCAGTTGCATCTGGCATTATTTAAAGGTGGATCGGCAACACTGCTATTCACCGAATACCATAAATATTGAACCACCGGAAGTACGGACTTTTGGTACCAACAATTAATCAATCGTCATTCAAATGACAGTCAGTGTCACGAAGTTCATTCGTTTTGACAGTGAAAAACTTTGATAAAAAAAAATGCAATCAGCTTCACATACGACATGGCAAACATCCATCTTACTCTTCCTCCTTCATATGGATATCTTTGGGACGTTTCGTGGCGGTAAATTCAAATCGAACTATCGTTTTGTGGTAACAGCTGACATCTACTTGTGACATATACGAATTTTATTCTATTGAAAAAGTCACTAGACTCTTTTCATTTTCTTTCTTTATCTGTCTCCACTTTCTTACTTTCAGTCCTCCTCCTTTTATTCTTACATTTTACTGCGTCACGCATCCCACGTCACGGACACTTCCGGTGCTGCAATACGTTGCCTGTCGCTCTACGGCGCTGGAACGAATAAAAATACGTTTTATCGTTTCGTGCTTTCGACTTATGTATTTTAACGGGAGGACGCGGTTGGTAACACTGCTGGATGTCACATTCCCAGCTTCGAATGATCTGCCTTGGTTAGTGGGAAAACGTATGTTATCTGCATATATACATATATGTATATGACTATATATTATATATATAACTATTGTACATTCAGGCTTTATACATAGGAAATGGACAGTAGTACAGATAGAATGCTGCTGAACATGCATATACCCGGGACCAGGTTCGTGCCGGAAGTCTTCCATCACATTCGATTTCATGAAGCCAATAAGGATGAGAAAACGTGTGGCGGCGCTGCTGTAGCAAGCGTAGAGTTTGAGGTTATGTTAGCGCCGCTGCTAGGAAGTCTGAGAAACTTTTCATTGCGCCACTTAATATAGATAGGTCATATATTGTAATTTATATGACCGCCATTTTTATCTTCGACACTGTCACGAGTGGTATTTATATATATTTTTGGAAAATATGAAAAATTTTTAAGTCGAGTCTTTACAGTCGTTTATTATCTCTGCTGGCATATTACGAGATATCTGGAATATACTTATAGCAGGCCGCTTGGTTTAATTGTACGGACCGCTACAACCCTCGCAAATAATAATTAACGTCGCGTGTTAACTGGTTATTAGGGGGCAGCGAAACAGCTTCTCTTACTAATGATTGCGTTCATTGTTCAAGTAGATCATCCTAATAGTTACACTTAATCAGGGACACTCGGCAGTACATTAACTTTGAGGGTAGCTCAGTTCGAGGGTGGCTTAGGTTAATGCGAAATTGCGTGAAGGGTATACATACATATAGAGAGTGAGAGAAAAATGAATTTGTTAATTTTGGAAAAAAAAATTGTTTGACTGGTATCGTATGGCTATGTATGTCTGTATAGGGTTGCTATGGAAAAATTATAATTTTGATATGAAGTTTTTGGTTTGTTATGGAAAATTGCGAAATTAGTATCATTTGATTGGTCATTGAAAAAACTGACGTTTATTATATATATATATATATGTTTATATATTTGATTTTATTCTTAATTTAGTTCGGAGTTCATTAACGTTGATTAATTAAGATCGCTGTAGCGTCTTATTCTTCTCACTGCTTTCTACTTTGGCCTTTATTACAGTCAGACGAACAGGAGATCATTTTTCTTTCCAACTTTCTTTTTTTTCTTTTTTCTTTGCGTCTCGCGTTCCTTTTCATTTACGACGCAATGCATTTTCGCTCAAAGTGCAACGTTGCTAGAGTGTAATTAATGTCGAAAGAGATTCCGAGGAAAATCATGTATTTCTCTGGGATAACAAGAGAGGCGGGTAAAACGTTTGATTTTAATTAGACGCCTGCCGGGTTCCGTGAAATAAAATAGGGAAAAGATAATAGCAAGAAGCAGTGTTTAATTAGATTTTTAAAAAATGCGAATTTGTACTATCGAAGAAAAAATTCGAACGGATATTATCGATTTGAAACGATTGTTTGACGTCATTGTAGATTCTCAGAGTACGGTACCGACGCCCGGCGTCCTTAACCTCTACCTGCTGCAGACGACGCCGCGGGCGTCTCACGATAAGAGAAGCAAAAACTTTGCCGGAAACCTTACATGCGATTATTTCCGTAGGGAAATCTCTGGGTGTTCTTTCTCAATTTAAAAATTTTTCACGGAAACGTCGTATACGCCACATTTTCAAAAAAAAAAAGGCGTGAATTCGATTCTTCGCTGTGTTCGATAAGAATCCTTCTTTTATTTTCCTGTATACAGAATACAGATAAAACATCAAAACAGTGTAGCAACCATCTTACAAAAAAATCCAGTGACGAAATCTACTCGTACGGGCGATTCAAAAATTAAATAAGCTTTTGTGAAAGAAATTTTTCATTTTTTTATCTTTCAAAAAAAGTTTCAAAAAACTTTGAGCTTCTCATTTTTTTCCAATTCTGCAACATATTCACGTGAGGTCCTATGCATACGCAAGTAGATACAAGTGGAAAATTGGCCGACGAAGTAAAAGTCCATTTTAGTACTAGGTTATTTCTGCAGTTGGCAAGCCTTACCATTACCTTTAGGTTACGCACGGTAGCGAATAAAGGGTAGTGTGCATTAAAGTATTCCATAAAGTGTGTCAGAAAGAAAAGCGGCTATCATGATGCCCGGCAGGCTTGTACACAATAGGGGCTAGTTTTTCAGCGGACGGATTTTACAATGGAAAATATTATTTGCAGTCGCCCTCCCCATCTCCCGTACCTCTTCCCCAGGAGCTCTGACGCTATTACGTCACTTTTTTGCCTTTCCCGACGCTCGCCAGTGAAGGCTTGCATTTTTCAAGCAACAGCCTGCCAGGGCTGTACCTAGTCACAGGGTAGATTTTGTGCCCCGAGAAAAATTCTCTCTTTGTATTTTTCTCTGAAGAACATTTTTTTTTCTATTTCTTCCATTTTGTTTTTTTTTTCTTTCCTCCACTTGCGATGCTCCTCGAGAATTGTTCTTATCCTGAAAGGCTTAAATTTATGAGAATAATGATATTCAGGTTTAAAAAAACAAGGGTGCACGAAATAGTCTGCATAGGAAAAAAATTCAGATCCTAGCCGCCTGGCGGCGGGATTCCGAAGCTTGGTTGTTCGGTCTCCGGAGTCGTTCCTCTAGTACTTACATGTAGTATAAGGGATGACGGTGGTTGTCGAACAAAGGAAATTTTGTCAATGGGGTTAAGACATCAGGAGTTTCTATATGGGTCGATCGATTTTTATAGGGTAACTGTGTAGTACCTCCCATAATGTTACGTAATCGATATAACGCATGCTGAAGAGAGACTGCGTAACCTCAAAAAGAACCATTTCCTTCCCCCCCTCTCTCTCTCTCTTTCCTGGGATTATTTCTATGCCCCCGACCCTTAACTTCACTTTCGTGAACAGATCCTCAGGATTTGCCTGCTCATCGTATCGCCGTCAGCCAGTATCACCCACCACTGTTCTTCCACCCCATGACCTACTACCCCATAACCATTTTTACCCCATCCGTCGGCCATATCCCTTTTTTCTCTTGTTCACCCTTATTCTTTTTCATCTATTCTTCAGCGGTGCTCTTGCGTTACCCTTAATCGTGAAAGAAAGCTAAACCCCCCTTTCTCCCATACAACCCCCTCCGCAACCCTTCACCCGTACTGAAAACAACATTTCTCCATTAGAGCGATCGTTCCGTATTTGAATATCGCGCCATTGTCCGGAATCCTCGTTAAGGCTTCGATACTGCTGCCATCTGTCGCATTCTTGGTACACTCGTTGAGAATTATTCTCGCGGGGATTCCCCGTATTATATTCTATTCCTTCCGGAGGAGACTTCATCCTTTATACATCTGGACTGAGTTGTTACCAATAGAAATTGACGGTTTGTCCACGAGGGAGGGTTGACTGTTGTCAGTCCGGGTATTTTGCACATTCCAATAATTTATTGGGGCGGTTAATCTGTGCGGAAAGGAATTCAAGGAGGTTGAGAAATTCTCAGAATTTTCGTTATGGATTCCAGAGGACTGTGTATATCGTTCGTGCGGAAACAATGTGACCCTGTGAAGTTCGTTTCGGGATCCTCTTATGCGAATAGGGGTTGTTCGTGCTTCAAGGGGGTGGATGCTGGTGGATGGTGGTGGGTGACGTTAGAGGATGTAGAAGGAAATGCTCCTCACCCCAGGACCGAGTTAAATGGTTAAGTTTGCGCATAAATACATCCCCGTCTGGGGGTTGCATATCTAAGCGACACCCCTTGGACTACTGCAGTTTCTGTGCCACTCGGTGTCCCAAACATTTGGAGAGGGGGACGAAGTAGTTTAAGGGATGACTTTCTACCCACTGAATTCACCAACCCTTAAAACCATACCCGGAAATTAAACCTTTCTTGATACGCGAAACTGGAGGGTCGCAGCTGGTGTACTCGGGGTTACCAGGTCGAATATGTTGATTTTTAAGGGATGATTGTAAAATGGCGCCCTTGTGTGCCACATGCTTACACGTGAATTGGACTTGAAGGTGGAAAAAATTAATTTGAATCTTTCAGCAGAGAGGAAGACACTTTATCATTTTGCTCAACTTTCTCGACTCCCTTTTGCTCGCATCCCTTCCGGCACGCGCTATTTACTGTAATTGCGTTCCAGCAGCCTGTGAATTTACGGAATCTTCTCAGACATACCGGAATTCCACGCGCTCTCACTGCCGTTTCTATTGATGCTGTTGACGTCACAATCAATCTGAACATTTTTTTACGCTGTATGTTCTCTTGATTTATTTCCTATTTTCTCAGTCTCGATGAAAAGTCCAATTGTGAGGGGTAGTTTAAAGAAAAGATTGGACAATTTTTTTTTTTTCAATTTTTTCCCTGTTACCAGCGACTGTCGATGCATCCTTTTTTCATTTACGACACGACTGTCTACGTAGGTGCCTGGGGGGTGGAAAGCAAGGTACCTATTAACGGCAAATAGGGGTGAGTACCGTCAGATAGGGAGATATGCCAGGCTGAATGTCACGACAGATTATGAAAAATGAGGACGCGCGTGACTAGATGATTGATAGTTACTATGCAGATCCACCCTTATTTTAAAAAAAAAATTTCTTCCCTTTTACCTACGTCTGCATATGGAATAAATACGTATTGACGATCATTTATATTTATTGGGGATGAATTTGAAATTAACTCAGCGTCATCCTCCGTTAGAACGGAATAAATAAATGCGGACAAAATATAAAATCCAATAGATGACATTCCGGTGGAGAACAGTTAAATCTGTTACGTGAGTACTTATCATTAATTGATACGATCGGATATCGATAGCTCTTACACGAATTGAATCAGTCCGTGTTCCTTTTTTTATTTTTAACACCCGTTACATCAAATCACGTCAATTCACGAGAATCCCTCGTAAAGTTAATGTCAGTTATTGTTTATAAGCCAAAATTGATTCTGCAATTCAATCTTTCGTTTTCTTCAGTCAATTAGAATCGGCAATCTTAAAGAAAATGGTAATCAAACAATGACGTTATCAGCCCTTAAAATAATAATAATAAAAATGAATCAATATTTGTCCAGCCTCGATCTCAAACCCAAATATATTCAACAATTCTGATTGATCTCGTTAGAGCAATTAGCTTGATTAACGTCTAAGGGTAGGTGAGGCGCCAAAGGGTCGAATATCGAAGAAAATCGAAGGTACGATGACAATAGCTGAGAATTTAATAAATGAAATGAACAAGCAAGAAAAATAAAGAAAAAGATCGATACAGAAAATAAATAAATGAGTTAATCAATTTTATTTGATCCCGGATCATAGATCTTTAAGGACCGCAAAAAAAAGTTGCATACGAATACGATCAAGAGAATAAGGAAACAAAAAAAAACATGCAAGAACAAAGATATAAGACAAGGATGGAAAGTACGTAAAATCAAAATAGATCAATTACGTCATTAGAGTCGACCTGGTCGCATCGAAAATCTACCCGTAAAATTGGACGTTATTTCATGCAAATTCGCACTCCGACGTCGGGCGTCGTTGTCACTTGAATCACATATTACGTAATTGCACGACGGCGTCGCCAATCATGCCCGTGTCGCCATCTACCGGGACAGCCTGGTAAATGGATAACGTGATTAACAGAAGGCTGAGTTCGTCGTCCGACGTCATTTTACATGGCTAACTATTAACCCTATCTCGGGCCAGAAACTACCCTTGCAATTATCGTCACCGTTACGTGTCAATCAAGTAAACCCATCGATCCGACCCATCAGGGGTTCAAATTCTCCATCGGATATCTTTTGCCTCTTAGGAAATCGGAATACGGAAATTTCAATGATCTTCGCTACTCGATTCATTTAAGATTAAATCGGCAAATTTCCATCATCAATAAATAATCGTGAGATTAAATCATTCAAATTTCCCGCCTCTTTTTTATAAACGCTAATTCTCACTTCTTCTTCTCAAACACTCTTATGCACGGCTTTGTCGACTATTACTTTTAAACTTGGCACGACATAAATAATTCTTACGAAAGTAAAATGGCGTCGTTGGTTACTGTGCTTTATACTTGTCACTATGTATATACATATATATAAATATATATATATATATATGTTATATTACAGTTTCACTGACGCGCATGCAATTGCACACCACTTATATTTGGCAACTGCGATGACGATGCTTAACGCCCCTAATGCAATATTAAAAACGTATGTACTAAGTTATATATATAATATATATATATATATATATATATATATATATATGTACAAGTAGGATACTTGGCATAGGACGTACGAGTAGCAATGTAAATCGGATAGCATCTCTATTTCATTCCGTCCCGGAGCGACCCTCTTTTTCATCGACTTACAAATTCCAACCCCCCCTCCCCACCTCCTCCCCCAGCTAGCATCCTCTTTGACACAATAAGAAAAAGAAATGTAATACAGCCATTCAAATTGAACATGGAATTTGCCAAAGAGACGTCTCTCCAAATGCAAAAGTGAGTTTAACGTTTTTTTTTTCTCTTTATAATACGCTACGCAATATTCATATAAATATCGTTTAAACATCGTTCCTGATAAGTATCATACCTGAGTCTGGGGTTCGAATAACGAAATACGTCCCTCCCCCCTGCCCATACCCTTATATGTATATCTGCGTAGATCGACTAGCAATATTCTTTTTATAAGCTCAAATTTACGTTAAAGAGGCACATAGGTTTCTATGAAAGAAAATGAATAATTACGTAATATTTTTTAAAGATAACGTTAACGCTTGTTTCCTCATTATAGAAAATGCAATGCTTTGTCAAATTTTTTTTTTTTTTTCTTTTTCCTTTTCCTAATCCGACAATCGCTGGGGCACGTTCCTTGTAGGCTTTAGGCATGACTTAATTTTTCATCCGCCATCTTTACTTTGCTCTTCAGAATCTTCTCGTCCACTTCCCATGAAGATGGAAAAGTCAATGCATCTCTCTCTCTCTCTCTCTCTCTCTCTCTCTCTCTCTCTCTCCCCCTCCTTCTCCCCCTCCTTCTCTCTCCCCCTCCTTCCCCCTCTCTCTCCCCCTCTCTCAAGCATTCTGACACGCTTTCTCACCCGATGAATAGGCATCGCCGAGAAGCGTCGAACTGACTAAAGTAAAAGAACAAAAAATCCATGTTAGTGGAATCTTTTTTTTTTAAATCGTCGATTTTTTTTTTTTTTTCGTTTTTCTTTACAGTTGCATTTCTACCGGGTGCTATATGGTTTGTTCGTTAATTCATACCGTAGAATTATTCACGTGTTGGTTCTTTGGTTTACCTGAGGCTTCCCATTGCTCGTAAACTTTCCTATTGTTTTCATAGATATTATACTATGACTGTTTTGATATCGCCATTGTTCTCCAGTCCCTTTCATTACGGTCGCCTCGCGAATGTACAGGATCACGAATGCCATCCCGTAGAAATCCCAGGCTGCTATTTAGATTTTCATGAAGTTTCGCACAGAGTCTCACGTAACCTTAAAGGATGCTATATATATTTGTTCTATATATATATATATATATGTATATATTGTATATACATTAATAATAATCCATGAAAGTTCGCCCTTACCATATGTACATATGTCAACAGTAACGCACTTGTAAATTCCCAACATGTCGTCTACGGGTGAAATTCTATAAACTGAAAATTTCAGTTTACCTGGAACCTCTCAAATATTCTGATAATATCTTTATGCGTCTCGTCCTTTCACTTCGTGTAGATCCTTGCTTTTTCGTCGCTATGCGAACTTGCCTTCGTGAGAATGTTTATGTACGAGCAACTTTGTTGTCATATGTCACATTTTGATATTTGAGACTGTATTTGATGTTAAGAAAAAAAAAAAGAAGATATTTCGTGCAAAATACTTGGAAGCATTTTTAAAACAGATCGTGCATATATCAATCACTTATTGGGCCATGTGTCTAATTAGTGACTTTTTTGTCCGAGAATTTTTTTCGAGAACGATGGTTAAGCTTGTTAAAATTTCATGAATTTCGTGGATTTTGAACTTTTTGAAAATTTTTTCTGTCCACGAATTCGTTATGTCAAAGTACACGATCTTCGGATACTTAAGTTGATGTCAAAGGAAATTATATATGAGTTTATCGCAAAGTTCGAAATGGCTGGCTTTTCTGCTTATAAGTACTTTTAAAATATTTTGCAAATGTATTTAATGTATTTCATTTTAAATCACTATGTATGGGTATATGGGTATATATGTATAAATATGTGTACGTGTGTGCGCGCGCTACAGTTTTTCTTTCTCCTTTGACTTTCTTAATTTTTTTTCCCCCCCTAACCTCCCTGTAGCATCACTTTCATCCTTATATCAAAAGCTCGGCCATTAAGAAGTTCCAGTGATTAACGAGCCAGAGTTGTCTGCCCATTGTACAGGCCGTCTCATGGCAGCCGGCATACTCAACTTCCTGTAGCTTGATGAGAAAAAAAAATGGCGTCAAATCAAAGCCCATGAGTGACTTATTAACCGCTTCCTTATCTTCAGGAGAGTCTTCTTCACTATCATAGTCATTATTCAGTAGTTACTGTCACCTTCGAAAGGACCAGTGGCTAGCTAAAAAAAAAGTGAAGCTAATAAAATAGAAGTAAAGTAAAAATAATGACGATGAAAAGGTCTAGACGGAAATTCACTCGTTTTGGATTATATACATTTTTTTGTAACTTCATTACTGTTTCTGCTTTTTTAAAGTTCCTGTAGTCCAAAGTGAATTTTCCTGCTGTACATACTCTTATAAATATATATATATATATATTTATATATATATATATATGTGTGTGCTAATGAGAGTTAGAACGAAAGGCACGTAACAGGTATTTGCAGGGAATGCCTAGTGTGCAGGACACCTATGCAAGTAGATAGCACGGACACAAACCACGCGGAATATTGGAGCGCAGGTTCGCGCCTGGTCATGCTGAAAGGAATGAAAGAATGTTCCACCCTGGAACGGACGGGATACCATGAATAGATGAGAAGCTTGATAACATTGAGCGGGTTTGGTTACGCTCGAGCAAGCGTGTTGGTGCAGCTGCAGCTGCATCCTAGCTTTGCCGTTTTAGGCCCATTTGTTGGCCACCCTTCGTAAAGCCCAGAGATCAAAGCATCCGCCGGTACCTGCTTGACTTTATAGATACAAAGAAAAAATTTGTAAAATTTTCATTACTGATAAACGCAAAAAGAAATATATGCAGTATTATGGATAGAAATATTTTTAAAATTCTATAAACAATTTTGTATCAATTGTTCAATGTCCTAATGCAATGATAAGAAAGAATATTTATATAGAGAAAATTCATTTTTCTATGGTATCTACCGCTATCGTCTATCCCCACCACTTTTCACGCCGGATGCGCAATGCAACTGCGCATGTTAGTGGACGTTCTGGCGGTCCGTTAATTCCACAGGCAAGAATTCCAATTGGCGCGCAATTTAAACGCACTTTTTTGCATGAACGTAAGATAAAAGACCAGATGAAATGATCTGGGACAGTCGCTACATTTTCACGTGTATACAATGGTACCCGTGATTGCAGCCAGTATAAACAACGAATCGGACCTACGTTCGCGTGTTCCGCGGTTTGAACTTCAATGTTTGCAGCAAATAATGACATGTTACCATTATCACATCGGGAATGCACCATGTGGGCTGCATTGGTATCAGTGTAACCATGAAGAGCGGGTAAAATGGGGGTTGATATGGACCATAGACCTAGTTCACACATAACTATTGGTATAAAAACAGAGAATATGAAGCGCGCGGCTCGTAAGCCAACTGCCAGCATATGTTTGCATATGGAAAATTCGTGTTCCATGTATGTATTGACGTAAAACTTGCTTCACACGGTAACTGTAGTCCCCATATTGAAATATCTCGATTGTCCGCCTGAACGGGTACAATGGACCAATCACGTTACTGGTCAATTATGTAGATAGCTCGTTAAACAGTAACCAGACATACGTGCAACGGTGGTTCGTTGGGAAAATAAAGAGAATGGACGTAGACACAGAGGAGAATACTGTTGGGCGGGAAAATTTGAAATATTCGAACGATCAAAAAGTTTTACTTTTTGTTGCTCGATTTTGGAATTATAGAAAATTATTATTTTTTTCTCTTTGTTTTATTATATCTTCAATATTTGTTTTTTTTTCAGGCAACCATCCCCCAGCTCTGGTACTACAGGTACGTCCACGGTCTCGTCAACTGGTCCAGATGTCGAGACGACTTCGCAGAGCATTGGCATGTACCCCGTCGGCGTTGGGAGCGCCGCGACGTCGACGGAAATGCCGACGACGCCACCGATCACCACGACACCATCCGTGCCTTTGACTACTACCGGCGGTCTTACCGGCATCGGGACGATCGTCAATCCAAATCTTGTCAGGAGCGTCTCGGCGCCTATGGCGCCTAGACCTGTCATGCAACCCAGTATGAGCTCTGTTAGTGCGTCGGTTACGCCAAGACCTAGACTTAGGCGGAATATGAGTCGAACCGAAGCAGTTCGAAAGTGAGTTTTAATCTTTTACTTTTTATAAATATTTCTATACTGTTATCTGTCAGGTCAATGTCAATGCTGACTTGGTGAATAATAATTTATATAGTTATTTAAAATAATTCGATGATCACGCAATTCTGTAGTACTCCATTAGGAATAATTACGTATATACCGGTATTCCAATAGCTACCAGGATCAATTTAATAAATTATAATTGACAGCTTACCGTGGAATAATTATAATTAATTATATACTGACAATGTAAAATTCAATTATCTACTTGATCGTATTTTTATCTCTGTATTATATGATCACGTGGATCACACCTCGTGGTATATTAATTACAGTATAATTCTTCGGTGACACATATCACGGTTATAATAATTTTATCTTTAAAAAAAAAAAAGGGAAAAAATTCCCACTAACGGTTTAGGGGTGAAATATTAAAGATGAGAATTTTTGATGACGCAATAATATTTTCACCCTTATTTCGTGACGTCAGTTAACACAATGCTGACACACGTAAATACTATAATGAGACGTAAACGCAGGAAAGTACGTGTCCCGGGAGTATACGCACGATACATTCGCGTTGGGGTATAGAAAGAGGGGTAGTTTTTTTTTTTCAGCAAAAAAGCAAGGGGCGCGAAAGTCATCAAGCCCGGGGCTTGTGGGGTCGTTATAAAAATGCATGAAATCCACACGTAGATCGTAATCGCGGTTAAAATGTAAAACATAGACGAACCCGTTCCCGTGCTATAGTTTTCCTCGTAAATTCTCATCCAGAAATCTGCTTACGTACGACCCACCCCCAATCCGTAACTATTGCACAACCCTCCAAGGAATAATTATATCGCTGGAGAATACACACGTATAGCTATGGGGCTATTAATTTCGAGGGAAAAAAAATGCAATTTTTTTTTCACAAACTGTACTAATTTTCTCGACGTACTTAAGGCTTGATTAATGGCTATATTAAGTACAGGATGTGTAATACGTACTACGGTTATTAGTCATTGCTCGTGTGGGGGTTAACAAGAATGTAACAAGCTGAGCTTAGCTAGCTCCGGATTGGCTGGATGGTTAGGGGTTGGTTTCTTCGTCGATTGGAGCAAAACATAATTGGACCAATTTCGGGGGAATCCCCTAGGAAAGGGGAAGTGTCCCCAAGTCTTGATGAACTCATCCACAGAAAGAGGTCACCGAGTGGTCAGGACTCGCTATGGGGTTAATTTTGTCCTGAAAATCCACAAGGGTTGTGTTCCTGCGCCATGAAGCCATTGAGAATTCACACAAAAATGTCCCTAGAAAATCACTAGAGTTCTCGCAGACGACCTTTATAGATTTTTAACCCACGCATACTGCTTTTAGTGATTTTTTATTTAATTTTTAATTTTTTCATTTTTTTAGTTACATCAAGAGGGAGACTGCTACCTTCTTCGGAGTCGACGAGGAATCGGAAGCTCTGGAGAGACAGAGATGGCTTGGACGTCGACGTCGTATGGCGTCCAGGAAGTACGGTGCGCTACTTCCGGAACATAGACCACCTGACCCCGACATCACCAGGGACGTTCCGGACTCCACTGAGATTCCGGAGGTAACCGAAACACAATGCATTTTCATCATCTGCTCCTTCCGCCCATCTAGACTGTTCAACGTGCAGTTGCATTGTTACTGTTTGTTATATGAAAGGAGTTAAAAAATTTTGAAAAAAATCATAATCATTAAAAGACCCGTTACCTAACTGCAATAAATAGAAAGTAAAGATCTAAGCCGAGGAATTAGGAACGTATTAAATAAAGATTACCAGCTTTAACCATCCATGGTAATTGCCTAATCGATTACCAATTAATCGATAAAATATTCTCACATTAATTCATTATACATTCTCCTATTCATACGAGCCGTTTAACATTGCTGCCAAGATTCTTTGCATTGAGCACAGAAAGAGAGAGTGAGAAAGAAAGAGAGTTGATTAATTTTTCATCACGTTCATCAATCTCGACCTAGTCACAAAATCTTTTTCATTGTAATCCGGTAGAAAATTGTGAAACAGAAAGAAAAAAACGTAAGGACTTATTATTTTTATATAATTAGTTTCTAAAATCCTCTGTAATCTTTAAAAGTTATTAATTGTTTCACTGGACGAGGATTTAAAAATTGTACAAATATTTGAAAAAACCAAATCAATCAAGATCACTCGATTGATTTCATTGGTCGAACCTCTAACGTTTTACAAATCAGAAATACATTCCACTCTGTATGTTCCCTCAAAAAACTTTACCCGTACCGATTGTTTCGGTCCAATCAAATTCGTTAACCACCCAGCTACGCGGGTTACCCAACTCTGTCGATTTTACTGCACGAAACTGCAAACGAAGCTGCTCTCGCACTCGAGTTACGTTGAAAAATTGCTAGCCGGCATTGAAACGCAATGACTTTTTTTTTACATTTTTTTTTTAAAAACCTTTCATTTAAATTTTGATTCCACTTTCCAGTGCTTTAACAAACTTCTAACGGGTGGTTACACAATTTCAAATTGATTTCAAACGATCGATCACACTTTTATTGATGCTACCAGTGACATTTAATAAAACATATATATATTCATTTTTAAGGGCGTTGTACTAAGAAGATGGCAGCAACCAGTACGCAGGAAAGATTCCGTCGCCAGGATGACCTTATCAGGACTTCACTACATGGTTGAGGTAAGTAAATCGATATTAATAATCAATTAATTTTTAATTATGCAAAAAACGACTTAGATATTCGCTCCGCTTCGCTGCTTCCTCGATACAATGCCAATAATTTAATACAACTGTACAAATTCCAGATGGCCTGATAAGGTCGAACGAATTGACGTCATTGATAGCCCAATAAAGAAAGTAGAGTGACTGTACCGAGTTGATGGGTTAAACAATAATAAGAGTTAAGTCAGATCAGGTTAGGCTAGAGCCAGATATTACCGGTTAACCTTATCCGTCTTATCCATCGCAGTGAAACTTCGCTCGGTCGTCTTCCCATGTTATGAACCGACCTTTACGTCCCTCGAGCTAAGTTACTGGACTGCTTAGATCCCGTCTATCCATTAGACTAACAAGGTTCCGCGTAACTTCCGGTCTGACAGAGACTTCCTGACTGAACGATATCAGGGTTCAACCGTCTCAGCTTGCTCGACCCTGTTTCCACTTTCATTCCTATGGTTCTGACAGGGTTGCCAACTGCTCGCGGTGATCCTCCTGTACGAGCAAGTAAACTGTTTAATAATTTCTTTGAATAATTTATTATGCGCTGTACTTTAACAATGTACGAAACCCAATAACCTCAAGGCGCACTTGCAACTGACCAAAGCACAGTGGACATACAACTTCGTGAAGAATTTTGATACTCCTTTCTGTCCAGGGCGAGTCGCTGATGCACTTTCCTTGCATTAAGTATGCCGTCCCCATTGTCGTCCTGGGATTTAGTGCAAACCTTGAATACAAAGATCCATTATGAAATTTACATAAGGCGGTAGTATGCATTTAAATAAGTTAGAAGAGAAGCGGCTCGACCTTAGCTGCGCGAAATCCGGAATTAATGGCCCGTGCTCATGGAAATTCTATTAAGCCACCTTTTGCTTGTTTTTGCATGAAACTTGAGGGAAAAAAAGTTGATTTTTTTTTTTCTTAAAAATTTTTTTTTCTTTTTTCACTCTCCCATTTAGTCGAACAAATTGTCCGCATACTTGATAACGGGTGTCGAATTGTTTTCGACGAAGCGAACAATGCTGTTTACTAATTGGGTCTGTAGTTTCATGGAAACTTCTATAGAGTTTTGTATACCTATTGATATTGTGTCGTCTCGACGTTCATTAGTCCGTTCCGAATCTCGCACCGTTGTGGGCGCAACGTCAGGCTTGTAATTTCATTGAAAATCTACCAGCGTATATTGCTCGTGTTACGGGCCGGTGTGATAGCCGCATTAATCCAGACAGTCTCGTCTGGCTGGAGAATTTTGAATCGCAACCAAGCGAAATGCCGACGTCGACCTCCGAAATTACTGCTGCTACTATATCTGTGTTGTTATGTAAATAGCCGAAACGGCACACGTAAAGCCCGACCAAACTCCCTTCATCCCCTGTGTACTACGATACGTGGAAGTGCATATGTGCAATTTTTTTTTTGTACTCTTGCAAAACATGCATACGCTCAGAACAAATCGTACAGAGAACACCTAATTATATTCAGCATACCGTAACGCCGGTCAGTCCCGATTTTAACAGTGTCTCTCACGACAACGGTACAGTACGTAAAATCGTCGAAAATTTTTTTTTTCTCAAAATCTGCAAATATTTGAAACGCAAAAATGTGTAATTTTATTTTTTTAAATATCTCGTCCAAAATTGTCGAGGTAATTATATCGCCCTCGTGCGTACAAGAACCAAAGCGCGTTTGATTTCTGTAAAAATCGAAAAAATTAAAATTATTCCATCAGCCGACGCATAAGCGTTGTCGACGAGCCCGTAGACCCCGTGCAAATTTAATCGCGAAAAACCAGCTCGCCCTTAAACCCGAATTTGATTTCTAGTCACGATCCGTATTTGCGTCGGAGTCGAACAGAAAAGAAAGAGAATTCAATTCGCGTCGCCGAGCCAGCAGTAGCTTTGCTATGGAAACGAGCCCTTATGGTATCTCCTTAAGTAGCCTTCGCAAAGAGCAGACGGAAACGTGCCGATCATCCCGTATAATGAGTACGTCACGGCACGCTTTAATTCAAAAGGGCGAATTTTCATGACGGCGACCTCTACGTTGAGAATCACTGCAGAGGCCAGAGTGCCTCTGGTACAGTAGCTTCGCGAATATCAGATAACAATAATTACGCTGAAATAATTATACTCCGGCATAATTATGCAATCTGTATAACGACCGCCAACCCCTACCTTAACCCACCCTCACCCTATAAAGCATCGTACGATTGGTCTGTTGCTACAAACTGCATAGTTACAACTTCAACCCTTTGGCATAACCTAAGTAGTCCCGGCGCAACCCTTTCGGGAAACGTGTTTGCTGTACGAACGAAGCAACCCCTTCTCTCCTCCCTCTCCCCTCCGCCCCGGTCCCAAATCGTACTTGCAATAGCCTATAAATTACCAGTCTGGCCATGCGGTCTTTTCAGTGCATCCGCTCTGTCGATGTTACGCCATCCTTCAAGCCATGCTTTTGTAGGTTAGGTTTTGTTAGCTGGCCTGTTGTATTCGGACGTCCATTTCAACCATTGAATTTTATCACTTGGATTCTTCTCCGTTCGAGCTTATCTCGTAGCTACCGAAGTCTCTCGGGTTTTCTTTATCAGTTGATACTAGATGCGATAAGTATAGAGATACACCTATAAGTCGAGGATGCACTCGAGGGATTTAATTCCAGTGCATCATGGTAAGGATCCGTAGTGGCTGTTGGTTTTGTTTATCACTTTTCTTTATCTTCGTTCGATTTTCTGTGTCTTTTTTTTCTTCATTCTTTAATGTCGACGAGCGTCTTCGTCTTTGAATTTTTTTCGAGACTCGTTATATTCGCGTCGCTTACGCGGAAAAATGTGGACGGCCATATTGCAAGTTTAAAACGGCAGTTGTTCAGGAGAAAATTCCGAGCGATAATTCTGTCGTATGCTTTGTGTATTCCCCTTAATACAAGTCATATCCTCTTGGGTAGTCGTTAGTGAGAAATAGATAAATTTTTAGATCGTTAACGAAGCCGCGTGAGAGAAAGAATCTCTTTTTGTCGTGTAGTTCGCAGGGTCTGGCGTCAGATGGCGCTAGTGCAGTAGTCGAGCAGCGGTGCATGACGGGACAGACGCGAAACCCACTGCCAACTAAGAAAGGCAATTATTCACAGGATTATCGTTTCCCAGGGAAAACATAAAGGCTAATTCTCAAATTAAATTCAGTGCCGCGTCAAGGCTACAAATTTCGACGGCAGCCTAGGAAATTGATTCTCCCGGAATTTCCTGGTTCTCGTGCAACCTCTATCCCCTCCTCTGGCATACTTCATCACAACCGTCATACTGTACATACATATCTGCTACATCGTTCTCGTGAACTGCAACCCTTTCCCAAGAGCAACCCCCTCTCCCCCCCCCCCTCATCCACTAGAAAACCAGCTACATGGTCCAGGCGTTCCTAGTTATTATCTAGACTCGGCAAATTACATTTCCGGTTCACGCGATTTCGATCACCCATTCCCCCAATGACAAGCGTCCTCATAGATACCACATAACCCATATACCACTATTGGTACTAGTAATTTTCCCCCCCAAAAAAATTCCCCAAACAATTTTATCCCCCAAAAAAATGTTCCTTCGTTACCACGAATATCGACGAAGAACGTTACAAGCTTTAAAAAAAAAAGCAAAAAAATTAACTGTTCTAAAAATGAAATTTTTCGAATTTTTTAAAAAATTCCCCAGGAAACCCTAGGAACATTTACGTCGGTTAAACTCGTAAAATGCAATGACTACATTTCACGTATAAATCCATACGTACATCCGCGTATAGGAGATCGGATTATATTTGATTTCCTGTTATGGGGCTTCTAGCTGACGACGTTCCTGGTCCCGACGGCATTCACGGATTACAGAAGATGCCCGGAGCAGGATCGTCGACGAAGCGAAATACGTTTTGGTATAGATAACGTCTACCTGCTACTGTCCAGCTCGTTGTAGGTCGCTGGGGCTTTTGCGACTAAAGTGCTAAGTTTTGAAATATGGTAGAGAAGCTTTCACCCATCTGTGAACTTTGCAAGCTTCTACGTATAGTCAGAGTTCTCTACGTGCTTTACAGACTGCAGGCATTTGCGTGAAGGTGTAACGTTTAGGTAGAGAAGATTTAGAAGGGTGGTGGGAGAGAAGTCCGGGTCAAAGGGTGCGAAGCATCACCAAAGAGTTGAATGTGATTCCAGAGAGTTTCTCGATGTGGATGATGCTTTATGTGGCGACCCAATCCGCTTCTGCAGGTTTCTAGAGAAACGTGTGTGCGTATATATATATATGTGTATATGATGTGAACGAGGCTTTATGCTCAAAGTAAACTTATCGACAAAGCAAATGGCAGCTTCTTACGTATTCAGCATTTTCCCTTGGTAGCTCCATATTTCTTTTTTCCTAAGGATTGTTCACACGTCAACGCATTCATTTAACTGTCTGTTTCATTCCATCCACGAGAACAGCCGTTATTTGTATATTCGTCAGAATTTGTCACGCAATAAGGGTTACCATAAAAATTGTTTTTCCACAAAAAAAAAGTTACCCTTATCACATTTTTCAAACGTACTATTACTGTGGTAGGTATAGATTGTATACATATATGCGTGTATATATATATATACGCACACATATATGTATATAGTCTATAGATTAAACGAAATCGTCGAGAGAGGGGGTATAGGCTAATTTAAATTAGCTATTAGTTTTCAATGAACTACCTTCCAACCACCGTCGCTGGCTAGCACGCGTAATTTAATTGGCCACGATGGATCCACCGATAATCGAAATCGCGAGCCTATCGTTGTCCGCTTAATTATCAAACTGGAAACTCCCGAGGTAGAAGCTTGCGGGAAGTCGAGAGCTTGGAAAATGTCTGTTTAATCGTTCAGCGGACTTTAGCAAAGCAATCGGCGACATGTAATGGAATAGGAAAACTTTGACGGCATTGTCGATGGCCGCCATTGCGATACAGCGTCGCGGTTAGCCTTTCGGGTAATTTAAAAGAGCGCGGGAAATTCAAAATAGAAAAATTAGCCTGGTCAGAACGTAACCTAAAAATATGGTGTGTCGCTCGACCACCTTAAAAAAAAAATTCAACACCCTCGTAAATCAAACGTTAATTCGTTACTTCGCTATGCTTAATAGATTCTCGTAATTTCCAGAGAGTTTACACGGGGATCATTTCTCGCGGCATAATTTACTTGGAAAAGCAATTTCAGTTTTGGCTTCCACCAGAGCGTAAAGCTCTACTAGTACCCATACGAACGTGCACGCATACGTATGTGATTACTTGGCACAGTAAGATATATGCGTATGCATATATATATATATATATATCGGTTGATAAGCCGCTCCGGTAATTAATGCGTCAGCCGGCATGACTGATATAACGATATTAAGCAAAACGTTACTAGGACAATATCCAGCATAGCGTGCGTGCTTGCACTTAGCAGCAGACCGCACTGAATGGCGACCCAATGGTAACGCAATGCGTCTGGGTGAGTTTCTATGCAGGCGTACAGACACAATAACAGTAGTGGGTAACAATACCCTGAATTATTAGTAATATTATATCACCCTGGCAACGGTTACCATCCTCATGGTTGATTCTCATAAATCGATTTCGTACAGGCTAATTGGACTAAGTCATGAAAATTTTTTAAGGGTGGCGACCCTTTAGCGTACTTGTTGAACGGATGTATTTTTTTTTTTCAATTTACGTGGCAATTGATGTTTCAATTTCAAAAAGATTTTCAATTTGTCTGAGGCAGTTTAGGGGGTGGCCCAACCACCCTCAGGGTCGACACCAGTCGATGGAGCCATCCTTGCTGGATGATAAGGGCTTTTGATAACGTATAGTAATTTTTTTGATATTCTTCGATTTAAAAAGAATTTAAGGTAAAGAAGCAAAGGTAAAAAAAGCCACCCTCTCATTCCCCATTAGGCTGCCTGAATACTTCCAAGGTAACGTTTAAAAGTTATTAGGGTTTGATTGTAGTCAGATGAAACGTACGGGGGAAGATAAGAGGTAGATAAGAAAAAAAGTTTTAAAAAATTTATACCTTGGAACAAGAATTTTACTTATTTTCATTATTCATCCTTAAGTCCGTCGTACAATTAAAGTTAGCAGTTAGGTATACATATAGCTCTGTCACGGGAGGGGTTGTCATAGGGTTTGGCCTTACAATGTAAATTTCAAGGGGTCTCACCTGATATCCCAAATTGTCTTATCATCCCTTAAAGTGTAACCATCCCCTATTCTTGGTGCTTCCTGCTGACCTCGAAACTGAGAAGGAATGCGATATTAGCCAAGGACCGAGGTGAACCGCTAAATAAATTATACGAATTCGCTAATTAAGTGGTCCAGCAATGTGATGCAAGTCGCCCTTATGGTTTAGGCCAAAAGGGGGAGGTTCAAGGGGTGTTGGGGGGGGGGAGTAATTTACCACCCCCATAACGTTCCTAATATCGATCCCCATAGTGTAAGCTGCTTTGGGCAATTTGATTAATTGTCCCGAATCCCAAAAGCGTTAAGGAAACCACCCCCTCCCGCCCCCTCGTCACCCCTACCCACCCCTTGGCCAACACGAGAGAATAAAGCAGGGAAACGTAACGCTCGGCTTAAAAACCCATTATAGGGTCAGATCATTGACCTCTGAATACAAGTGGGTAAATTTTCTGTCGTTTCTTGCCCTACCATTTTTTTTAATCCCTCCCCCTTTTGACTTTTTTTTTCCCTTCGCTATCGCGTCATCCGCGATATCGGTGAGAATGTTTTTTTTTCTTTTTGTGGCAAATAAAATGCCTAATTTTTTTTTCTTGACGGTTCAATCTCGTATTTTCGTTAGAACGCGGGCAATTTTCGTTTTAGAAATTGGTATTGCGTTTCGGGTCGTTCTTTTGGATCTTGTGCATGACCCGCGAACGATAAGCTTTTTCTGACCTACGTTAAAAATTTAAGTAAAACTTGGAAGTAAAATTTTTCATGTGTTCGCCTAAGGTATCCTAAGGTTAAACGCCAAGGCTACCTTAACCTAAAAACGTGAAAATGGTATTCTCGCTGTAAAGTCGAAAAAGCCTTTGAATGTAACGCGTGAATTCTTAATGCACCCTTTCTGCATTGTGCGCGCTGCCTTGGACGGGTTGATTTGTGTTTTCGAAATTTTTGCCATTCGAGCAATTTACCGACCTGGCGACCCTCGCTTGGGAAAATCTTGAGACCGAGGAGAATGACAATAGCATTATTATTTAAGATTCAGAGTCCTCTTTGTGTCCTCGTCTGTCAGACGTTTTTTTTTTCTTTTCTTTTTTTTTTTTCTTCTTCACTTTATACCTTCTTTTTTTTGTTCCTCCATTCATACTCGACACTCGCAATTCTTTTCGACGAGCGTTCATTGCTTTGAAAACGGGAAAGAAAAATATATCCTTGCGAATATCCACGAGACACTGTGAAAGAGTGTCTACCGTACCGAGCCGAACAGGCCGTGTATTTATTCTCAAAATAATAAAAGGAGGCACGACATGGAATAATTTTAAAAGAAAAAGAAAAAACGACGCAAAATCCTATCAAAAGTTTCTCGTTTCATGTACAATAAGAAACCTGGTTATTTACTGTAACGTATATTATCGTCTGTAATATCAGGGCTGACATATTTGAAAAAATCGGATTATTAACTGCGCATGCGCACTGCGACTCGATCTCGTAACGGAATATTCTCGAAGTTACTGCGATTCGACAATTCAGTCAGTCGTAAGTAAAAGCGGGAAGGATTGTTGCACAATTTTTTTTTTTTTTTTTTCAAGTAAAAATTCATATTTGTTTAATCGACCGAAAAAATGGCAGCTAACGTCACGAAAATAGCTGAAACACGATAATAGCTTTTAGACTCACGTGCACCTATATTCACGTCGTTTATCGTTGATGGCTCTCGAAATGCTTTGTAGAGTCTCTTGGCAAGCTCTTAAACTCAGGATGGGTATCAAAGATCCAAAGACTATACGGAGATTCAAAGGGTTGAGAAGATTTCCGACCCGTAGATTCAGCTTATATAAAATAACTGCAGGATATTGAGGCGGCCATCAACAAAATGGCTGGCGAACTTTCGACTCGTATATGTCGATATCATATGCGCCCCATAAATTGTATACGATGCATCGGTTAAACGAGAGCGTCCCGACGCCATTCCTGAGATAAACTTTCGGAGAATAAAAGAAATATATGCCAAAATAAACGCAGGGTACAGATAGCGCAGATGCCAGCTTTTCTATCCGGAAAATGTCATATACATATATATATTTATATTGGATAAAATCGAGTATATATCATCTAAAAATATTATCTACTAATAGATAATGTAATAAATATTCAACATATCTAGCAATCACTTCGAGAAATTCTTTTACTAACCAGTCAGATAATAAAAAGAAGACAAAAACAACTTTCTGTACATCTAGATTCAATAGGATTTGAAAAACATAACCTCTCCATTGCACAGTTCCGCGGAAATCTTATAAAATAAAAAACTTCACGTCCATCCCGTCAATTAAAATCCGACTTACGTCATCAAGTCACTGGGTCAAGTCACTAAAATACACAAGACAGATACTCGACAGTTTTACAAAACACTCGAAAACAAAACGATTTCGTAACAAAAAAGTCCAAGTTCCTTTTATAACGTGAAATATAAATTTTCCCAGCATGCACCATTCCCTCGTGCCTCTAATTTCCATTGTCGCTTTTGTATCGACTCTCGATACATTATTGCGACACGTTTTCGAAGATTGCCGAATTCCTTATCTGCGTAGATGGCAGCACGTGCAACTAGGTACAGTCAACTAAATATACAATACAGGTATACATTGTACAACGAAAAGTACATTTACGACGGACAGATTTGTATCGTCCTTACGTGCTCTTTCGGCCCGCTTCCGAATTTATTCGTAATTCCAGTCTCTACGTACAGTACATACAAAGAGATTCAGAGCCGGGGGAAGAGTATTCCAAAGAGTAAGCAATGCTAGAGGCGAACACACGTGGCTTTATGGCGGACGGTAAAGTACAGTACGTTAGAAAAGTTATTCTCGAAGATTTGTCTAGGTACATGGCACGTACGCACTGTGGTATACGCCATGGGAAAACTTCTTCGCCTCACTGTACACTCGGGTATGGATAGAAGCGGATACCCTCAGGGCTGGTGAGCATTACGCAGTACACTGCGCGCATTGGACAAAGTCACTCGTGTCGTTTTACGGGCGACAAACTAATTTAAGCTGGTACACTAAAAGGCGCAAAAAGCCTCTCAACAAGGTGGCGAAAAAAGGAAGCTAAATAGATGGAAAAAGCTTTTCGAACCGTATAGACGGCTAGCGCCATCTACTACAGTTTCTGAGTAACGTAATGGCTGCCGACCCAGTGTGGCTGTACGCTGTTATGTATACGTTGGGATAATTTTTAGGTACTTCTGAAGACAATTACAACGACAGCATCGCTTGGGTTTATTATGTGGGTTCTATATTTTTTTGCATAGACCAGAGGTATCCGCGTGCATAGTTTACCAGCGGACGACGAGGTGACTTATTAAAGGCGCACGGCACGATCGCCATTATGTTGTTTATCTTATCGCGTGCGCGATTTATCGTCAGATCTTATCTCAGGCTTATTACGCGATGCTGGTGAACGAGCTTGAATACTCAGGATGGGGGCAAGAAGGTGTCTCGTGCGAGAAATTGTTTCCAAGAATTCTTAGGTAGACATAGAAAATCGTTGCTTCGTTTTAAATTTACATATTCAATGTCCATAAGGTCTGCTAGGTGATATTAATTTCAAAGAGGTTAAGAACGAAGCTATAGTAATAAGTAAAACCAATTCCTCCAGTACCAATTTTACCTTGGAGGGCCAGCTTATGATTTATTACTACAGAGAGGAGTCACTTGATGCTGGAACAGATCTCAAACGACCGATTTTAGTGTGGTTTTTAGGAATTTAGCACTGGCGCCATCTATTGAGCATTTTTGTAACTGCAACGCGCGGTAGAACTGAATTTGAATCGTTTAACTCAGTCGATGAAACAGATTAGCTCTCTAGGTACATAGGCATAGCTAAATCGTCCTTTTCTTCCTCTTCTTTCTTCATGTGCACTTATATGTATTCCTTTATGGGATAAAGCATCAGACGCCTAAATCGATTTTCTTCCTTTACTCTTCTTAAAAAATTTCTTTTTTTTTATTATTCCGCCTGTTTCCTCTGCCCATCTTTCGTCTCGCATTTTTCGAAGCAATTAACGCTCACTTTTTTGTCTCTACCGCTGGCGCGGAACCCGCGCGAATTAATCGATCCAATTTTTTCTTTGCATTCCCCTTCCCTCCGCCCCCCGGCGCCCCTTCCGCCTCCTCTCCCCACTTCTCCTGTACGTGCTCGGTGCAAAAATACAGCAAGCGTTAATTGCACCAGCCAAAATGTATTGCCGACTCGTTGGATAATTAACAACTGAGACTCTGGCCCGCAGGCAGCCAGCATTTCTGAATTCCCTTTTGGCTTATGGAACGGACGGCCAGTTCGACACCCTGCAATAAACAGTGTTGATATTAGTTCCCATGGGTAAAGTGAACTGGTCAAATTAAATTACAATTTATTTTATAAGTTTCACGAATCGATTCCTATCGGTGGTTAAAAAAAAAAAAGACAGATCCAATTTAGAGAAGCCATTTGGATCTGTGGTAAATAAATAAAACGAAAGGGCCTTTTTGGTGGATGAAAAGTCACTTTGGATAAAAAAGATCATCTGATTTCGACTGTTGGTCCTTTCGACTGTGCAATCAAATTGTCTGAGGTGAATCAAAAAGACGAATCAATTTTTCGGAATTAAATAAGAAATAGTCGATTATTTTTTTTCAGACTCGTGACTTTACCTTTGAACATTTTGAAGTATCTATTATATTTTATTAGGTACCCAATATTCTATTGAGTTCGACTGATCGGTCAATTCGATTATATTGAGAATCATTGATTCGCATTCTCCAGAAATCCCGTAGGCAATTACCATTCGACTGTTCGCAGTTCAGCGAGGACATTTGCGCTAAACGATTTATTTAGTTATTAACAATTTTACACCAAATAAACGCAATACGCATTTCGTTGCACAATACGACTAATATTATCAATACACGAAATAAACTATAAATGAAAATCAAAGCGGCGTCTACAACGATAAATTGTGGATATCCTATTTGAAAAAAAAAATATATATATATTTTTTTCCCGCCATATATAATTCGCTTTATGGAAACGTCAAAACACATACTGACCACTGAAAATCTGTAGTTACGTAATTTCCTCATCGAAGCACCCATCGATGCCAAATTCCAGGATGTTACGTAATTTCCATGAGAAATCCCAAGAACCATTATAACTTCATTTCCTGATCAATTGATATCCTCCAGAAACACGTAACGAGCACTATATCTAAGTAAACCTTGATATTTACGTATTTCCAAAAAAGAAAAACTTCCCCACGTAATTTTCAATTACTTAGACTCCCAAGTAGTATTATATACAAGTCATAAAATTCTAATTTGATTGATGCAACGTATCCTCCGAGTACTTCCTAAATATGTTTTACGAGCGTCACCATGCCATTACAGGAGATTAGAAAGTGCCGAACTATTAAAACTGTTTCTTGATTTAGGAAACGAGGTCTGTCTGCTATCAGTTTTGAATTATACGACGCTACCGTTAATCAATTATCCAACTGGCGTTAGCGTTTTACGAGACACCGAAGCATTTAATCCGCCATATTAGTATAAGCTTGACTAAGTTGACGCACGTGGCGCTTCTTTACCAAATACACGGTCACGTGACCCAAGGAGGAAGGATCCTTATTGGCTACGAGTATTTGGCCTGAGTAAACCGTTAAACTTTCAAACAGTCTAAGTATCTTTATCCATAGGCTTATTTTATTATCCTTTTTAAGCTGTTAACCAGTGGAACAAACTATTCAGTTTAAAGCACGTAAATCTTTTTTCAGATAAAGTGACTCTTTTTTAACACTAACGTTCTTCTGCTTTTCCCTTATATATACATATATATAAACAGTGACATAGATGTTCAGAAGTATAGAAACACATTTAGCCATGTATACATATAGACACAATAATGTATTTATATAAATGGGTCCATGCGTTACATAAACGGACATCACGTCCTTCCTATAGCTGTATATATTATATATGTATATATATACATCGGACTTATACTCGTATACAGATCCTACAGGCTAGGTTACCCGTTTAGAGTTACTGCCTGTCATATATAATTGAAAACCAGCACGCACCACGTCCAACAAAGCCTATAAATCTCAATGTAATGGCAGCACTACGGTAACTTCACTTATTAACAACTAGCAACAAATATCAACGAACTGCATCGAATGGCAAAAGTAATTTTAACGATTATTCCTTATTGACGACCGTGGATTTAACAGTTATTCAGCTCCATTCAGATGTAACAGTATTATACAGAAGAGCGGTGTGAGTATTTCATGTATATTTATATGTCGTGCAGGTCATGCCTTGCCAATAGTTTTCTGCTGTACAGTAACTACGTATATTCACTTACACAGTAGTAATTTGGCTTTTAAAAAAACAGGACAAATAAAATATTTAGTGCCAAATAATATTTGAAATTTAAAAATTGTCCATCTAGTTTCTTCACTAAGAACTGTTGCCATGCACGAAAGCTCCAGTTAATTATGTTCAATTGACTAATTACAATCAAATTCTATGATAGTTATGCGTACTCGGCTAACCTAACCTGACAACTATTAATTCCTACCCTAGAGTCCTGTAAGGTGTTTCTATATATATTTTAAGGGCTGAGATTCTTTGGAGTTATAGGATATGCAAGTCATCGTAAAGAAGAGACCGCCGCTAGGAAGATACAAATTTTTTCAAAACTTGTTTTCCCACTGAGTATACTCTGTACGCGAGGCTTTTTACGATGCTCTTGTATATCGTTCATTACGGCGGACCCAACGTGGCACTTAACTACTGCACGGCCAGTGGCTGACTCATTGCTGACACCATCTACTGCGTCCAGTCAGTTTCCTGCCTTACCGACTGTGTAGATACTAAACTCTCACCCTTCGCCTCATAAAAATGTCCATAGGGTCTTTTTTTATGACTGTTTAGTCTACGCTTAATATTTTCATTTCATCCTTTACTTTTCATTCTCTACGCACTGCCCCCATGCACCCCCCCGTCTTATCTGATCTTGCGCGGAATGCTGCTAAACCATATATATATATATATTGCCTCTTCGTGATAGCTTCCAATATTCTTTGTTTTCTTCTTCTTCTCATTGCCGTGCTTGACGAAGGAACTGAAAGAAGAAAAATCATTGAACCAGCTTTGAGAACGATTCCCGTAATGAGTAATGCAATTTCTTTACCGATTCAGCATCGCAAAGGTAGAACCAAGTTCCTTTGTCATTCGAATTCTGTATGCTCCCTTTCTTTTATTATCGAACACGGACCCTCTGGACCGAAGTCGATCTCGAATAGTAGGAAGATCAAATTATAGCACACTCCAAGATCTTGCTCGTCCTTATTCGAACGTCTGATCCATACTAAAAAAAAGTAGATTTAGCAACAACAAAAATTGAATAAACGAAAAATCTCCTAATGCCACTACGTGAGTCTTTTTCCTAAATGAAATCTCTCAAGTGAAATCTTACTGATTAAAACTAAACACAGATTACCTTACACGGGTCTCTTATCTAATTTACTTTCTTCCTTCACGCTTCTCTCTTACTTCTATTCTCTCCTCCCGTACATCCCCTTCCGTGACTTTAATCCTGCGCGCGCAGCCCGTACAGCTTTTCAGAATTCTCATCGCATACAAACTGAGGTCAAAGACCTTTTCTATATCCTACGCAGAGAAAACTGTTGAAGGTATTCAAATTCAAGGTAGATAAAGTTTGGTACTAAGATTGGCTCCCGTTGCATCGAATAATACGACGTTCTCAATTATACGGATACAACGTGCAACAATTTCTCTAAGTGCACTTAAAATCAAACGCACTTACGTATAAGTGTAAGTAGACACTGTATATAGACCTTTAGATTTTAGATTGTCATTAGAACCAAGTCGTAACGCAGGTGGTACTGTATACTATACCTCCAGTAACATACTAGACAGAGGAAATATCCTTAAAGCGGTGCAGTAATATCAGCCTGAAGTATTCAGGATGCCGTTAACGGTGGCGCGTAAGCTACTCCGCACTAACCTACAAAATGGGTTAACCTCGTGTATGGGGTAGCCGAATTGACGATACGGCTAATTTTCCTACGTTCTAACTATCTAGTGCCCTGTAAAGGATAATCACGGGGTTTAGTGTTATGAGACGACAATTTCAGATAAGAGAAATAATATCGAGGCAAGCGTCGTTGGAATGTTGCCGTACGCTTTAGTTCCACCGAATGCCGCTAGATGGGGGCGACGCTCGGGTTCTCTGATTCCGACAATGCTGCTGCCGGTTTCTAAGCCAACGGGCGGCGGTTTGAACCGGAGTACTTTTGGCAGATGAGCCAGAAAAGGATGACAGTTGGCTTTTCCGAGGAATCTGCAAATGGGAAATGCAGGAAATAGGATATAACAACCTTCTACTACTCCTTCCTTCGTACCTGATACGGATGCTATCTCTTAGACTTCCTTCCTCTCCCTCTCTCTATCTCGTACTTACTCGCTACCTTTAGCCTGCAACCTTTTTCCTTTTCTAGGTTGCACCCACTTTAAACCATTCTCCGGAACTAAACCGCCAACCTTGCCTTATCCACTCGTTCGGCACTCGAAGAAACCACTGCGCGATTACACGGCGTCTCATTTCGCTGTGCTTTTATCAAGCGGACCTAACCTAGCTCAAGCTAGCCTAACCTAACCTAACCTAATCTAACCTAATCTAATCTAACATGAACTATATGAAATGAACTCCTATGACTGAGTGCATATCCGTTGACGTTATTCCACAATTTTCTGAAGCGGAGAGAACGCTTTTCTTTTTTCAAGAATATTTCATTTCGCTGAATCCTGATTCAAATGACTCGCAGGAATTATTTCGTGTATGAATGCTCCTCATATGTTTTTTTCGAATATTGTTTATACTTCCGTATTTTCCTTATGCGGAATTGTAACGTTAATTTCGTTCTATTTATACCTTTTTTTTATTTAACTACATGAATTAATATATTTGCAAACCGTACCAGAAGTTCTATGAATGAAGTTATTTTTGAAATTCATCGAAATTTTATGTAATAATGGAGATCATTTTTTTCTCATAAAAATATGGTTTGCAAATTTTCAATGTAAATAGCACTCAATATAATTATTACGTGTATACCGTAATAATTAATCATTCCAACACATTTTACGAAAATAGTAACGAAACAAGACTGGCTCACGGGTAGATACAAATTTCACGCAGAGACAACAAATTATCATAACTATTTCCATAAAGCGTGAATTTTCTTTACTCAGGATTTACCATACTCGCCCAAAACGGGCTAAGAACGTAGGATAAGTGAGCGTCAAAAATAATTGCACGTCTCTTTCGGCAATTGCACGCCATTATCGTTCCAACCGAATACCGTAAATGGTCCGGAACACTTCCCTCGTCTTTAATTAGTCCGTACCACGAGTGAAATGAGAGTGGAAAAGAAAGAAAAATTAGGAAGGAAAAAAAATTTAGCAGAGAATTTAGGTAATTGACTGGGAATCGCTGGGTTATTTTCGTGAGAGTCGGTACTAGCGAGAAAGATACGATCGCTGTGCCACCTGGCGGTGGCGTCCTTTAGCAAACAGTTGCTCGAGTCAATTAATCTAGAACCATATAATTAATCAACCATGTATACAAATTTGCAGACCCTGACTCGACAAAGGCCACGAGAGAGGTCACACATTTATCCAGAGTCACGAAGTTTTCCAGTAAGTGCCATTTCCATGGTTCCTAAAACCTCATCTTCGTCTACGGATGCTGGATTGAACGAAGAGGAATCCTTTTTTGAGAGACCAATACCCCCGCCGCCACCACCTACACCACCTAGTCAGTCGTCAGTACAGCTAGACACTGCTGCTTCCGGTACCACTGTCAAGGACGAAGAGGTCACTGGTACCGTGAGTGATCTTCTCGACGCCCCGGTCTCTAGTGATCGGGAAACATCTGAAGAGTTGGTCAGGTAATATCATTAAAGATGAATAAAAAAAATGGCGACTGATAACTGTCAGTGCTGCCACCTTTTAGCGTTCACTGTATCGTTTGAGTATCTTTTTGAAGTCTTTTTGAAGTACCACATTACACTGTAAAGGCGTATGGACATTCAGATCGTATCCCTTATCAGAACGAACCTTATATCTTTGTAGATTCACAACGCCGAAGGACGATAGAACGTCAATAGAACAACAAATCAGACGACCTCGTGCGATCCCCAGGGACCACTACACTTCAAGGTAAAACGTTTTATCGCGACTAAAAAAAAGACGCCTTAGGACGCTTCCTTATGCTTCCCGACGCTTCGCTTCTTCAGCATCCATTCGTCTCCTACTAACACAGCACTCTGTCCTGACGTCCTCAAAGAAATACATTATCAGGATCGAGATCACCTTGACTGGTACAAGGACCCTCAGGAAGCTTTCACTCGTCAGTGAGCGTCACTTTCCGTTCCATTTGAAAATCGCTGTATTTGAGAAAACATATTGATTGTAGAAAAAGAAAAGAAGGAAATAAAAAGGATATATCAAATGGTGGAAACAGATGCTCACAGATTTTCCAACGACTGACTTCAATAAGAAGCTCAGGCAGCCGTCGCTTCTCTAATTTCCTATTCCTGCTGAAATTCAATCACGTCATTCGCTATGGGGTCCTTGATTATTTCACCCGAGAAAAACCCTTAATAAAGACCGGGTTACAGAACGTCAAGTTGGCGCAGGTCACGGGACATCCTGGGTCCTGAAGATGAGGTCACAGGTGGCCTGCAGTACGACGAGCCAGTCAACCTCAGGAGGGATATAAATGGCGCCACCAGGATATCACCAAGTACCATAGACAGGGTCTTCGATAACAGCAATAGACGTCAATACGGCATGGGAATCGTTGGCAGATTTTTCGGGTAGGTTTACTAGGGCTAGATTGAGGCCCTCTCTTATCACCTGGGATATCTTATAGCGGGTGGTGAAATTATCAAGTAAATTTAAGGGGGGTGCGTTCTGGTTCGCGCATAAGGATTATAATGTCGTAGGGTACCTTAAGTAATTTTTGCGAAGGGGCACTTTATCGGGCCGGGCTTTATCGCTTCGTTACTGTATCGACGCCCACGTTAAAAGTTAAAGCTACCATAGTGAAGTATTGAAGTACGTCGAAGTGTGTACTTAGCGTTACCTTACGAGCGACGAGCCGTCGCAAATTATTTATGACTACTTTGCTCTTCGAGACATCATGCTAAACTAAAGTCACGATGAAGATACGCCATTAGAAAACAATTATGCGCACATAGGTACTTGTTCTTTTTTTTCATATCTTTCACATGTATCTTTCCTTTGAGACTTTTTCGTAATCGGTAGGCTGTCTACAATATAGCGGTATGGAACTGTAGAATTAGCTAATTCATTCTATGAGTTAATCCATATATTTATTACTCTGATTTATACAGGACACAGTAAACTGTTTGACCTGTAATATCTTCTTACTTTCACAGGAGATCGTTCCGGAAGAGCGTGGCACATAAACCGGATGTAAAGAAGCAACTTGACGACATCGAAGATCATCGTCCTTACTTCACTTATTGGATCACGACCGTTCAGGTCCTCGTACTAATAATATCACTCGCTTGTTATGGATTTGGTCCAGTCGGAATCAATTTAAACCACAGATCAGGATTGGTAAGCAGCAGAATTTTCACTATCATCGATTAAGTTTTTTATGTAAAATCGATACAGGATTTACAGGTAGATCGGTTGGATTCGCAGCGGACGTCATTTACATTAATTACAACGTAATCGACTATCCGGGCGCATTCATATATTTAGATTCAACCGAGGGAAAAACGAGCGACAGAATCCTTGTATAAATAATCACGAAAATTTGCCCGTTATTCCCTATAATAATTATTCATAATCTCACCTATTTTACTTACTTTTCTCCTCTTTAAGCCACCCATGTACAATTATACGGTCATGTTTATTCCTCGTTGATTTGCATTTTATTGAATCGCCATTGTGAATGAGATTCCTTGATTGCCAGTTGAAATATTATTTTACGGTATTAAATTGTAATGCTCCTTTTTCCTCGTTTTATATTTAACTCATACTTTTTTTCTTCTTCAGGTACTCGTGACCAGTCTTTCGTTGCAACAGGTCGACTATCAGGAACCTGCAAACTTCTGGATCGGTCCCAGGGCGGCGGATCTCATTCATCTTGGTGCGAAATTTGCGCCGTGCATGAGACGCGATATTAAAATTCTTAAGGAAATTGATGTTTGGCGGGAACGAGAGCGCGACACTGCCTGTTGCATCAGGAACGATGATTCTGGATGCGTTCAATCTAGCAAGGCGGATTGTTCTGTGAGTTAACGATGGATTTGATTTATAGAAATTGGTGTGATTGCTTCTTGATAGAGTTCAGATTGATAATATTACCTTTAACCTCTTTTCAAACTAACTGGTCCGGGGATTGAGATCAACCGTAACGGTAATATATATATATATTAGAATAAGAGTAAATAATCGAAAATTGGAATTACGTAATTTATATTTGAAGCAAATATGAATTTCACCGCCATTATATTTAACTGAAGAAGAAATGCTAACATTTTTTCGTATGGCTGTAAAATTTTAATTTCAATTCTTGAAAAAATGAAAGATTCAATTTCAGCAGGTGTATGCTTAATTGGATTTTAAATTAAGTTTTTATTTTATACGTCCAGGAACTTATAGGGCCGACGTCATCTCAATTATAAAAGCAATGCATTGTACATTTGTTTGGTCAGATGTTTAATCACTAAGTACAAACAGTGATGGTCATTTTTCATAGTGAAGCATTATTGGAAAAAGAAATCTAATATAAAACTATAATCGATTTCCTCTAGAATACAATATCAACCTGGAAGAAATGGGGGCCTGGAGATAATGGACCAGGAGGACGTATAAGCGGTTCAGTTTGTGGATTGGATCCAAAATTTTGCGACGCTCCAGCAAGCATAGCGCCATATGAATGGCCAGATGACATAACAAAATGGCCGATCTGTCGAAAAACGAATCCCTTCAGTCAGCGTTTTAGGTAAATAAAAGGAAATACGATTAATCAAGTAAAATGTAATCACTGTCATAATCGTTGTCATCCTGTCTCCATTAGTAGCAAGGACGGCGTCCAGCAGGGGAACAATAACTTTCCAGTAGGCCGTTACAAGGATAAAATGGCGGAGCATATGGTCTGTGAAGTCATTGGTCATCCATGCTGCATCGGTATCCATGGAATGTGTCGAATCACCACCAAAGAGTATTGTGATTTCGTTCACGGTTACTTCCACGAGGAAGCTTCCTTGTGCTCACAGGTCGAGTGCCTCCACGATGTCTGCGGCATGATACCCTTCCTTCATCCAGAATGGCCGGATCAGTTTTATAGGCTCTTTACCACCATGTTCCTTCATGCCGGGTAAGCAGCAGATATCCAGATTCACTATAGTTTACTATAGTGCCACACTATAAAGTAGAAGGGATAATACAGAACGTCATATAGTATAAAGAGTTGTTTACTGAGACTAAGGCCATCCTCCTTTCAGGATTCTTCATCTAGCCATTACCCTGCTGGTCCAGTACTTCCTTATGAGAGACTTGGAGAAGCTCACCGGATCTTTGCGAATCGCGTTGATCTACTTCGTGGGTGCACTGGCCGGAAATCTTGCCAGCGCCATATTCGTACCGTACAGAGCAGAGGTAAAAAGATGTCACTACTATAACAAGACTTAGATGCAAATAGCAAGATAAAGAAAAGCGAGGAATATGGTAATCCTAAATGATACTTGTCACAGAGTGTTTTCGTAAAAATTAATTCCTCGATAACTCGATGAACAGTGAGAATCGGATAATTATACCTGAGCTTGCTGCACAATCAGGAACTTAAGTCAGGAACATTAAGCAGGACTAATAATATATCCGATTGGAGCTCCGATTACATTCCATCTCGCACTTCCTGCATTATCCAGTAAATGACGTAATCTAAACAGGACTCATTTCCCGGCTGAAGTTGGGAAGTTTTAATTGTCTTTTCTCTTTTTCATCTCTTTTCTCTTCGTAAGATTTCTTCGTCCTATCGAATATTATTATGTCTGCTAAATAATATTGCTACAAAACCTATCACTACACATCCTGTACCTCGTCGTCCTGAAACCTTCTGACCAAGCCCGAACACCCTCTACGGAGCAGTTCACCCTCGTTCTATCTTATCGTCGATGCTTTTCTCTTAACGTTCCTGTAAACTTGATGTTACAAGTCGATTCACTTTTTTCTCCTTCTATTCCTTACATCCATGAACCATAATATTTGTGCCATATTCCCCTTACGTTAAACAGAGCATTAAAGCGACAGGATGAGATTCTCCCAATCAAATTGGACACGTACGATCAGATGGAGTCGCATTTTCGCGGATAATAAAATTCCCAAATTATTTGACTAACTTTTAGAATGGAATTGGCCGATACAGTTGTAAGGACTAACTCTTACTAAACATTTGGCTGAGACTACCGGCACTGTAAAGGTGACTGTTGCGAACTACCCTTAATGAACAGTCCGCAAATATCATAGAGTTTAGAGTAAAACTTGTCAGTCTTTATGGTATTTATGGTACCGGTAAAACTTTTAGCGAAAATATATTAAGTGTAAAAAATACGTAGATTCACTATTCCCTGGAACAAGATATCTTTGACATAAATCCAGATATGGCCTATCTCATAACAAGTAAAAAAACACGCGATCCCATTATAATAAAATGAACATAGGAAATGTCGCGCACGTAGATCCCGATAGATAGCGTCATGTAGACTGTGCCAGGGGTTCCCTTTTGCTGATACACATGACACAGTAGTAAGCATTGGAAACGCGTGATCTCGAAACATTACAACACCCTGGAGAGTTCTAAACAGAATCCAATACATTAGACCGTACTAGAGAGTAGAGGTTGCTGTATAAGCGAATGAATCAGTCTAAGCACCGTTGCATTGAAAATAGATTCTCTCTGCGTCCTGGATGATCTATCTCGCTTTACATAGAAATGAATCTAGGACATGCCGTAATGAAATAAATAAACTAGCAAAGCCATAATGATGACGAATCATTATATATAACATAGACAGGGTGATTAAATCTCTAATTACTTTTTCAGGTGGGACCTGCAGGAGCTCATTTTGCACTGTTGGCAACACTGGTTGTCGAGGTGCTGCACTGCTGGCCAATGCTGAAGCATCCTCGTCGTGCCCTGACGAAGCTAATAACGATCTTGCTGGGTCTACTGATCCTGGGTGTCCTACCCTGGATAGATAACTACGCCCATCTATTTGGCTTCATCTTCGGCTTCCTGGCCGCTTACGCCCTAATGCCTTTCATCTCATTCGGCCATTACGACCGTCGTCGCAAGATCCTTTTGATCTGGGTCTGCATGATCCTCATAGTTGGCTTGTTCGCCCTCCTCCTCACGCTATTCTACAACGTGCCCGTCTACGAGTGCGAGGTCTGCAAACTCTTCAACTGCGTCCCCTTCACCAGGGACTTCTGCGCCTCCCAGAACATCAACTTCAAGCGCGAGGAACCTGTATGACACACGGGGCCGCGGTTCCAAGTCGAGCGCCAAGTACCGTTCGGCCCCCTCTCGCACGCTCGTCAACCTAACCACGATAATCGACCACCTCTAGACCTTGGCCATCTTCTTGGAGTTCTGGATACCGCCAGGAATCTTATTTGGCCTGTGGGACTCCTCTGTATAAGTCATTGCATCAGATATCGCAATTGGATCTGTCATCTATCCTAAAGAAAGTATTTGTTTTGATATCAAACAAGAACCGGATGCTCTGCTTCGAGGACTCAGGATCAACCGCATCCTGGGTTTTTTGGATCACATCACTCCGAATGGATATCTATAGCAATCTGTGCGTGTACAAAAGATGAATAAAGATCACGCACTAACAAAGCTTGTCGCATACTGCCAATCGGAAAGACATTAAACCTCGTCGTTGGACGTTGAATAAGAATGCCTTAAAATTAACCGATCGCTCTACCGGTTACACTATGACGGATCGCCCTGAATCCTCCAGGTACGTGGTGAATCGTCACGCTCGGGGAATTGTAAATATTAGATATGTACTGATTATGCGAATCGAAGCGACGATCACAACTGTCGATTCGGCGATCGTGCATTCTCTGGAGACTCTTCTTATCGCAACGTGAATACGAGGAAGAACCAGACGGACTTCTTGTTGATGAGACTGTACAAGAAGATGACGCTTATGTTAAAGGAGAGAGAGAGAGAGGAGAAGCAAGGATATTAAATACGAAAGACGTTAAAATGTACATAGCTGATGCCTGTCACGCTTATGACAGCGAATTAACGTGTAGGCGATAGAAGGACTTTCAAAGGTGCACGCGTCACGTGAAAGTGTTTGCGATTAAATAAAATAGCGTCACTTGTGATTTAGGATTTAGTTTATTATTATTTTTTTTTTAATCCTTTCGTCACGACGAACACGAAGAGTCCTCAATAGGACGGTGATGCCGAAGACTTGTGAGCTTACACTTAAACGGACTACCAAGAACGCGAGAGAGACTTAAAAAAATGTTTAAACTTCGTGTGCCCTAACGAAATGATTTTAAAGTAAAAGAAGGTGGTGACGATGACGCGGACTATATTTAAAAAAAAAAAAAGTAACTGGGCGTCAGTAGACGAGGAGTGATTTCGAATCAATTTTTATATGTGGGATAAAAGAAAGTCGAGATATCAGAACTCTTAATTAATTAATTGGGATTGTACATAGGAGAAAACGTAAATGTGGAGGACGATGATGATAATGAGAATACTCATGATATTCGCATAGACGCGTGAACGACAGGTGGGAAACGTGTTGATCGTATAACACGTTTAATTCGCCGATGCGCGTAAAATACGTTGTACACTTACGGTACGTTCAATAAACATGGGACTTAATTATTGTACCATTGTGAATGTGTATTTTATTATAAACGAGCATGTAAATGTACGCGCGAAAATGGCGGCGCGTCGTCAGGGAGAGAACGTAGTCCGTGCCCGGAGCGCCAGCGATTGTCAGTTATCGATCAAATTACCGCTAAAGCATTTAATTATAATTAAACGAGGATTACCGATTGTCGGTGAATTATATTGACAGGGAGAATCGGATTGAAAATGTGCCACGATGGAAATCACGAAGAGAAAACCCATAACGTTTATATTATACTGGGTGTATATTGTAAATTATGGCGAAGCTCGTCGACGACAGTGGCGCGATCTTGCGGCAAAAAAGAAATTTTTCAATTCAAACTTTCAAATTCAATTAATTTTCATTCATGCAACTAGCTGTAGTGTGTCTAGATACGAATATCATGAAAATCAATAAAACTGTCCGATTCAAATTGGACTTAACGGTTTTTGCTAGATTCAAATAAACAGACGAACAATCATAATCAAGATGGCAAATAGAATTTCTCTTATCGCAAGGTCCGCGCGATTGTCGATCGGCACGAATTCTCTTATAAGACTAAGTAGAAGCGTAAGGATAAACATTATTAATTAAACGACGTAATACGGATACAATTAACGAGACATTGCGCGCTGCCCTTTTATAAATCCTCCAACGTGCATAAGCTCTTTCGCGTCGCCCCCTCCTCCACCCCAACGAAAAAATTCCATCCAATTCATAAAGAAAAAACATTCAAAATACAAAAGTTTGCCAAAAAAAATCGTACCAACCTATTAATATTCACAACTCGTAATCTCATAAATTAAATCCTAGTCTTCAGTCTAACACCTCTTCCTGTTCTTTTTTTTTTTTTTTCTTATTTTATCACACATGTCTAAATGGTTTGCGCGCGAAAGAGTTGCCATTTGAATTTCTCACGCTGACACTGGCTCCACGAATGACACATTCCTCGGCTGCACTCAATAATAGAAAATAAAGAATCGAAGCGAAGAAGAATTTAACACTTGAACAATGTAAATCCTCGACAACACGAAAACACTCCTCGCACACTGAGATAATTCATAGTAATAATCACATGTGAATATTGGACACGTCCCCACTGTATAACAAAGTACACTGAATATGAATAAGTGCAAGAGTAAGAAAGGACAGCGTGTGTGCGTGCATATAGTATATGTATACCTGTGTACAAATTGTGTATACACGTGCGTACGAGAGAGAGAAAGAGAGAGAGAGAGAGAGAGAGACAGGAACATACAAACGCATACATCTACACGACCGTATACTAAACTTAACAATATTACGTAATAGTACCTACGTATGCAGATACATACTATCGTAACGATTATTATGATTATTATGATTAATTGATATTACTTACAGAGTAATCACACCTTCGTAATTAAACCGATTAAAGAGGAAAAAAAAAGAAAACGAAAAGACATAAGACGTGCTACCATATATAACGTTATATATTATATATGATGCATTCGAAAACTTTGTGATAACGATTACACACATTTTTTCGGGTTACGAGGTGAGGCGAACGTGGCAATTGTCGGCAAGTAACGTATTGTTATTATTGTAAATGTGTCATATACATAGCATGCATAAAACGAATGAAACAACAAAAAATAAATAAATTGACAAACCTTCGATATTTCCATACCGATCGCGACGAGGTGGAATGTTCTGTTGAATTTTTTGTTCTCTTTTTTTTTTTTTGAAAATTCAGACCTGGGCAAGCGTGACGGACGTCGAGAAGAAATAGCGGCGTGGAGAGTTAAGTGAATGTTAAAAAAAAAAAAAAGGAAAAAAAGAGAGTAAGAGATTGTCACGGAACTAAGTATTCGCGTAATGGAAAGTAAGCTGAGACGAAAAGTCGAAAATTTTGTATTTCGCTACTACGTGAATAATTCTCATGCTGTAATTTAATGTAGGATTTGAATATTTTGTTTACGAATTTTGAGGTGTTAACGAAATAAATGGAACGTCTTATGTAACTTTGTAAAATTGTCACGACCAATCCGGGCCCGTTCAATGCGTGACGGATTATCGACTGATAGTGGAGCGACGACGCGAATACAAAGGATAAACGAAAATGGTGTCTTTACCAGAAGCGAACGGTTTTATATGAAAAATGGATGAAGAAACGCTTTGAGAATAAGGTTAGATAATTTTTTTATAGAGTAAATTCGATCCTTAGTTTTTTCTACGATGATGTCGTCCTGGATTCTTCGTTTCTATTTCATTGGCCGTTCGCCGTGATGATTTTACGTGCAGAAATCTCATTGGTCGCCATACTTTTTATGACTTTAGTATTACAATATTTGTGAAGATTCAAAAAAGGAATTTGTTTAACATTCTACAGTCTCGTTACGAGAGAAATTTTCGAAATTTACACTGTCCTACAAAGTTGCCGTTAGTAATTTCGAAAATTTACATGGGAAACTGTCTGCGCATGCGCGTGATTATTAAAATCGCTCGTTGGAAACGACTGGAGGAAAAAAATTCAAAATATTTTATCGCTCTCGATCTGACGTGAAAGCACCTTGTAAATAAACGTATGCGTCGAAAATGGACCAAGGATCAATAGTGACGTTTGTGTGTGTAAAACTGATTCCGATCTCGCTATGATAAGTTAGCTCGAGATTGTAGGATTGTAAGTAAAGGTACAATTAATGCTAATATTATTAAAAGAAAGAATAATAATAATATAAAAAGAGCCACACACGAAGTAGGGTGCGCGCGCAGTCTATCGAATTTTATTTTTTTTATTGCGATAAATGCGCAGCGAATCAATTCACTTTTCGAAATTTGATTTTCAGGGCTTTCTTTTTCTCGTCTATCTGGATACATTCAATCGGAAATTATCGAGAGACAGAGTGTCGGATTCTACGTGTAAATTCGAGTTTTGTGCACGCACCTTTAGATTGTCAGTTTTCAAGTCAGAACGAAAGCGGTGAAGGACGCGACCGATCGCCGTGTTCTGTCGAAATTTTGAAATTCTCGTTCGCTTCGCTTTTATATAATAAAAAAACGCGAGGATGAACGCACGGACATTCCACCGCGTGCGCGCGGTATTATTTTTCTGTATCCCTGTATCAATACGAAATATAATTAACGATGGACTAAAATTATAATTATACAATTATTACTTCGCCACTTTTGTTTCACTAGTAATCAGTAAAATCTTCGATTATGATTATTATTACTAATCATGATAATATATTGTACTTGTCGCTGTTATTATATATATATATATAAATATATATATATCAAACACATAATATATTAATTTAATAACAATAAAGAAAATGTAAAAATTACAAAAATACGCATTATTTCTTTATTCGACCAAAGTTATCGAGAAAGTAAAATTCAATCACTCTCGCAAAAACTCTTTATGAAGCTGTAACACGGAAGGTAATGGAAATACGTCACTTGTTTCTCAGCTTTAGTAAAATGCAAATTTCTACTAAATAATGTTGACAGCACGGAGTCAGGAAACTAGTAAATGGAAACATTCTCGAAAGTCATGTATATTCATTTTTAAAGGAGTAACAAATTCCTGGAGAGTGACTTAAAAATGTGTAAATCAAATATCAAACGTCGCCGCGAATAGCGAACGTTTGACAATGAGTAATAGGAAACTGAAAATTTCATGAATATCATTTCATACGATAAAATCCTTAGAATTTCTAAGGAACTCTACAAAAGGGCCAGGGACATTCTACTCGTAATATAGTCCTAGCACAGCACCAACAGCATACAAATGTGTGCTGTCAAATATATAAGTAGAATACGTATCCCTTTCAACATCCCAAAGACGACTTAAGCCCATATTTATGCTTTGACCAGTCTTCTCGATGATCGTCATGGTCACTACATACTTGTACCTAAAATCGCAGTAAAAAACCATAAATCTATCTTATCGACGAATGGTAATTTGGTTCGTTTCTGTGATTACCGATCGTAATCCTTCTTGTAGATACGATTACGAACTTCAACGGACATATCCTGACAGAGTTTCATGCACAACATAGGATTGTATTTTATACCCGTTAAAGTCGCTGTCATTACGTCTTCTAATATTTTATCAACCACTTCACACTTGAATGGATTGTAGGGAGCAAGGCGATAAGTATTCTGATATCTCGGTATCTATAATCGGTAAAGTAGAAACTTAAACTACTTTTTGATGCTAATTTCCGTAAGATTGTTTCTTTACTTTGAATCCACCCTTAGTACTTCTATAAACTGCACTGGCTCTGTAACCCAAAAATAATGACATATTACTCATGGTTCCTTTCGAAAGTACACGATCATTTCCTCTCGCAGATTTATTTTGTGGAATCGGTGGCGGCATTTCCGTTGGCTTCGGCATTTTTAACTGACCGGCTTGATGGTCAGACGTCCGAGACACTATAATAATAAGGAATATCATAAAACGATGAGAACATAAGATCAGTTGAATTATTCTCACATTTTGTGTGCGTATTACATTGAATTACTTACCGAAAGACATGATGAAAATGAATAATTCCAGGCGTCCAGATGGAAGAATAAAGACTTCGAAAATGCTATGATATTCAAAAACACATGTGGCTTTTCGATGATCCACGATGAATAAATGATAACGGTAAAACGAGCGTCATCGTATCCCTTAGCTTTTAATGATTTCTGTTAAAATATTTTCAAAGCTGCAATAGTTTGTGCGCAAATTAAACTGCCGGCTCAAAGAATGAAACAAAAAGAGATGCATAAGTTGAAGGCGTCTGAATTCACATAACTTTGCTCATAAAGGAAAGACGAATTTTAAGGTAAAAATTGCGTATGAATGATGGAATTCATAAGCAGCCGGTGCGTAGAGTGCGCCTCCTGGTGTCATTTGATAGCGACCGGCTCGAGGAAGGAAGAGCTGAGTTCTGCCATTTTCATCGGGTAGTCCGAGTGCGCAGAGGTTTCCAAGATGGCAAAGAAAACGGTGCCGGATAAAACGCCGCAAAACGAAGACGCTGTCAAGAATAACGAAGATACGATGAACGATGATGAGGAGCCAAACTTTAGCGATCCTGAAGGTTTCGTTGACGATATCACCGACGAAGGTATGCACACCTTTGGACGTAATGACGTCTGGCATATATTCGCTACTCACAGCATGGTTGCATATGGCCGTACACACGGCGTAAGCAACCTAACCACAAACAGATAATAGTATAGTGGATTTATGAGCAATGCATGAGGATTAGGAGACTCTTTTCCATTGGATGTTATAGGAAGATGATCCTTTTAAGAGATATTTTAACTCTTTGACTGAATATGAAATAGATTTTCTGTTTTACCCTTGTAATATTTGTTCTGAGGTTTTGATCTTAGGAGCAATGATAAACAGTGTGCTCCATTCACCTTTACTTAGTTTTATATTACTAATAATGTTTCATGTATTGCGAATGCAATGATTGTAATTAATTATGTTGTTCTCTGTGACAGAACTTCTTGGTGATTTACTCAAGCAAAAGCCTTCTGAGACGGATGGTGTGGAAGCAGTTATTGTGATTGATCGAGTGCCTCAGGTTGAACCTGCACGTCTTGAGAAACTGCAAACTGTTCTCCATAAACTGTTTAGTCCATTTGGTACTATCGTGAATGAATACTATCCCAAGGACGAGAATGGTGTTACTAAAGGGTATGTGTGATTGGAAAAGGGACTGACGTTTATAAATTTGGACGATAATGGAACTATTTACAGATATGTATTTTTGGAGTATAACAATCCTTTAAATGCACTGGCTGCAGTGAAGTCAATGAATAACTACAAGATTGACAAAATGCACACGTTTAAATTGAATCTTTTCACTGACTTCAAGAAGTTTGAAGACATTCCTAAGGATTGGGAGCCACCTAAGCCACAGCCGTACAAAGCTGCTGGCGATTTACATTATTATCTTTTGGATCCTGATGCGTACGACCAGTTCTGTGTACTTTGTGGTAACGGAGCAGCAGTTAATGTTCAGATATGGCAAAACTCAGCTCCAGAACCTAATATGATTGAAGAGCGTCCTGTGTGTACCAAGTTTTTATCAATGATTCTAGAAACCTACATGATTTACAATGATTTTCTGTTCTTGTATAGCGATGGACTGAGACTTACGTTAAGTGGTCTCCATTGGGTACTTATCTAGCGACTTTTCACAAACTTGGTGTTGCGCTTTGGGGTGGTCCACAATTCTCTCAGCAGGCGAGGTTTGGCCAGAGGGGAGTAGAATGCATTGACTTCTCACCCTGCGAACGCTACTTAGTGACGTTCACACCTCGTTCAGATGGCAGTTCTGATCAAAAGCGTCTCGTCATCTGGGATATTCTTACTGGACAAGAGAAACGCTCTTTTGCCACCGATGGATCTTCCGTGTGGCCTATTTTTCGCTGGTCTCATGATGACAAGTACCTAGCCCGTATGACAAATGACGGACTCAGCGTATACGAGACACCTGTAAGTTCCTAGCTTCAAAAGCTTTCGACATGATTATGAACATTTGTAAATTTGTTTTTCAGTCATTTGGTCTGCTCGATAAGAAACATATTAAGATTCCTGGAATTAGAGACTTCAGCTGGTCTCCGACAGACAATATTCTTGCTTATTGGGTACCGGAAGACAAAGATGTCCCTGCCAGAGTTACTCTTCTCGAGATTCCCAAGTAAGTTATTACCATTATACAAAATATTTACTCTAATATCCGTATCAATTTTGTACTCTTCATTAATTACTACTACAATTTCAGTCGTAACGAGATCCGTAACAAAAACTTATTCAACGTCGCGGATTGCAAGATCTATTGGCAGAAGTCTGGCGATTATCTGTGCGTGAAGGTCGATCGTTTCGCCAAGAGGAAAGAGAAGACCGAGCAAAAATATACAGTAAGAATATACGTTATTATACCTATAAAAAAGAAACGATTGGTCAACGTAGTGCGTAGTTAAATAATTTTTGTCTGCAGGGAATGTCATATAATTTTGAAATATTCCACATGCGAGAAAAACAAATTCCAGTGGACAGTGTAGAAATTAAGGAACCAATTCACGCATTCGCCTGGGAACCAATAGGCAATAAATTCGCCATTATCCACGGAGAAGTCCCCAGCGTGAACGTGAGCTTCTACGAGGTCCGATTTGGACATCAGCCAGGGCTCTTAAGTAGGTCCATTTCTCCAAAAATCACCCATTATTTATATGCCATTATTTATCCCTAATTTACCGTTTACAGAGAAACTGGAAAAGAAGGCATGCAACCACCTGTTCTGGTCGCCATCCGGACAGTTCATCGTCCTTGCAGGATTAACTATCATGGCTGGAGCTCTCGAATTCATCGACACTAATGACTTCACAATCATGAACACGACCGATCATTATCAAACTTCTGACGTCGAATGGGATCCTACTGGACGGTAATTGTTCCTTCCATTAGTACTAATAATTTAATTAAACCATCTACATGACCTGGTACCAAAATCTGCATACGTTATTCCAGCTATGTAGTAACAGCTGTATCCAGCTGGAAGACCAGTGTGGACAATGGATATTGGATCTGGACGTTCCAAGGTCGTATATTGAAGCGAGTAAATCTAAACGCTTTCAATCAACTTCTCTGGCGACCCAGACCACCCAGTCTATTGTCTGCCGAACAAATAAAGGAGATCAAGAAGAACTTGAAAAAGTACTCGGCCCAATTTGAAAGCAAGGATCGCATGCGCCTCACTCGGGCTTCCAAGGAACTGATTGAGAAACGTTGCGCCCTTATGAAGGCGTTCGAGGAATATCGTTCGAAGCGTATCGAGGAGTGGAACAGTCAGAAGAAGCGTCGTCTGGAATTGCGTTGCAGTAATTATTTCAATATTGATTTATATATTAGTGGTCAATAAGATTTTGAATTTAACGATACCGGACTTACATTTTTCTTCATTCTGTTTTAGATATCGACACCGACGAGCTGGATTCTGATACGAAGAACGTGGAGGAAGAGGTTGTAGAATTTTTCGTCAAGGAAGAAACATTCATTATCGATTAATTACGCGACGGTGACGTAATACTTCCTTCCCCGCCGGAATTGGAAACCTTTAGTGCGATACCGGTGGGCTCTTCTGCTCCTTCTGTGTGCATAATGACTGTCACATACGATCACGGACATCTTCTGCGTTATTTTTGTTTCGTCGTCGAGATCATCTCTGTAGTTGCAACGTTTCGTTTGAAACGTGGTGATCGAAGCGCCATCAAATTCTATCATGTTCCGTACAGAATACATCAACGGAATAACCACTCCGGCAATATTGTCGCGCAGAATTTCTTTTTTTATTTATCAGACCTCTTTCGGAATAAAATACCATCCACTCGAGAGTCACGGTCTATCGTCTATAATAATCCTTTGACCTTTAATCCAATTTCTTTTTTGTTAAATATAAAATTAAACTTGTTTAACGGAATTAATTATTTATTTTCGAAGGTAACAGGATAAAGTATCGTGTACAAGTTGAAAATGTATAAAGAAAGATTCGGGGTAATTTCTGATTCCTTGTCCTTGATTCTGATAATTATTGATCTATCGGAAATACAAATTTCCTCGCGAATCATCACGGGAGTGAAAACGAAATGTCTGATGTTAAAAATTTTCATAATTTATGTAATGTTCAGCAGATTTATCTATCCTGAATTAATATTCTCGCGTTTCTAGCTGTCTAAAGCTGTTAAGTTACGGTAGAAGACAGCAGTGAATTTCAAAAGTAATAGCGAAAGAAGATAACTGCCGCGCAGACCCAGGCTGGTGGAACCCTATCCTTCTGGGTAAAGGACTTCCTGGTGACTGGTGTGGCGGACGAGAACAGACGCTCGTGCTCTTTCTCCAGGGCGTCTTGCAATTTTTCATTCTTCGTTACCACTGCTACTTGTGTTTCGAGATCTCTTCTTACTGATCTATACCCTGGAAAATTAAGCCATTTTAATTTGTACTGTTACGTTGAGGATTTTATCAATTTCATGTATACGTAAACAAAGACGATTCCTTGTCACAGAAATACTTACCGAAATTAGGAGAGCCAATAAGTGTCATACAAGGTTTTTGTTGACCAGGTAAAGAATACCAAAGACCTTTTGCATGATATGTCCAACCTGGACGTATAAACTCCCATAGAGTAATTCTGTCATCCTGACCCTTTTTTTCACAATCTGTATAGAATGATTCCTCTATTTTCGTATAGGCCGCTGGTATACCCCTTGCTACACCTTTAGCACCTATGAGATAATTTTTGGAACTTTATCAATTCATTAATTGACATTGTCTAATTAGTACTTACCAAAGAAACCATTAGCTGTGGGATGAGCTGTAAGTAAGTGACAAGCCGCCTCGGTGTAATTCAGTATTGCATTTCTGTACTCGTATGTTAGATTGAAGTACCCAGTGGCTAATCTTAGGGTTGCTCCCGATGGAGCTGTTTCCAGGAGGCGAAGAGTCACATCACTGTCGTGGTAAATATTAAGCTGTCCCATTTGAACCAATGGGAAGACCCAAGTATCCCTGTCTGATGTTCCTGCTGCTGATTGTAAATATTAAATAAGTTCCTTGAAATGTTATAAACGATTAAAACAATCTAGATTTACTTTACCAAGTTGGCTGAGCTCGGAACGTTTCTCCATCTCGTCTTGGAAAAGGGTTTGTATCTTCTCGGAAGCTGCTTCGGCGAAGTCCTTGCTAGGACTTTTATAAGGGTGGGCCTTAATTGTTGAACTGTAAGAAGTAGTACCGTCCGGAAGTAAACGAAAGCTAAATTCTCCAACTCTTTTAACCAGATTTTCATAAAAGTCGCAGAGTTCTTTGCAGTCCTCTATCATGAAGTAACGATCCTGTCGATTGGTGAAATAATCATTGCTCAGATTGGCACTAAAATTTATTAAGTATATTATTGGAACGTGGATTTGATATTCTGAATTTTTACTAGTTCAATGTATTTCATTTAAAACTTACCCACTGATGATTAGAGTGTCATCGAAGAGGTAGAGCTTCATGTGCTGCAGACCAATCAACTCATTGAAACGATCAGGTATCAGGGCTTTCAGAATCCCACGCAGCTTGGGAGTATGATAGAGAAATACATTGCACCGTGAACTCCATTTACCACTAAGAAGAGGTTCCAACATTTTACAAGAATTAACTCGTCCGCGTGAACCTCTCATGTAATCCAATAAAATGTTTACTTTCACCTCACCGTTATTGGCCACTAGATTGTTTTCTATGGCTGATACCTAATTACACAAAAATCATTGATTATAAATATTTTTTCTTACACATTATCATTTGATGGAAAAACAATTTGACTACTGTACGATATTTCATATGCCCTTACCAGTTCAGTTTCTAATTTGCCTGTTCCAAGGTACAATGAAGCCAAAGTTATTCTTTTTTGTGCTGTTTTACATTTTTCTAAAAGAGTAGCATAAAATGCAGCAGGCTCATGTATAATAGTTACCTAGAAAAGATTGTGTCGGAAATAAATGAGTAATTAATATAAATGAAATTACTTCCACAGTGAAAAGAGGATCATCGCTTACTTTTGAACCATCTACAGGAAAACCTGGCGAAGCTTTATGCAACCAAGATAAACTATTTATTTCAGAATGTGTCATCTCCATAGCTGACAATTTTTCTTCATCCAACATAGCTATTTGAATTTTATACCTTGCGATACAAAGGTGGACACTGTTCGGTCTAAGATCTACTTGACCTCCAAATGCTACCTTTGATCCATGAATCCTGAAAGTTAATTAAAATTCATTTTATAATTACAAATATAAAACAAACGTCCATCCAAATGTACAAAGTACAGTAATGTATTCTGTCCATCAAAGAGTAAGATTATTTTACATAATACATAAACCACCTTACAAATATTATTTAATAAGCACTATACGGTATATTTTCTATTATTAAAAGTTATATTTGACAGAAAACTACAACTGTATATATAGACATAATCTACTTGTCAAACAATGTAACCCTTTTCTATTACGTGAACTATATCTATATTTAAAGAATCAAATATGAAATAACACGTATGATATGATATTTATAAATATTCTGATTACCGCTTTAAACTTCGCAAAATTGTATGGTGCATGAGTAAATATTATATCATTAATAATCTTGTATTAGGAAAAATTAAAACAAGCAACGACAGTAACACTTCTTTGAACAAGGAGAACTATGATGAAAACTGATGCAAACGTACGGAAATGATCTGCGCAAGTCGAAGCGACAATATGAAGTTCGTGTTTTTAAAAAAGACAATTTTCTTCACCAAACTTCTAAAAAGTGATAATAATATAAAATACTGACTCACAATCAATTTGTTAATTATTTTATAGCAATTTATTAGGCGATAGGCCATATAAGGATGATTTATAAACACGAGCATTGCCAAATAATAAGATATGTATACATAAGCGATGTACACGATTTCTTAATTTTTATAATTTCAACACTAAACTTTGTTCTTGCGCTTTATTTTGTTATATCTTACAACAGAGTTCTTATTTTAATTTATGTTATTCATAATAAATATAAATTTATATAGGATAATCATTAACTATATTCATATAGCACATGTTGCTAAGCAACTATACCATACACAATACTATCTACTGGCATGCTGGCAATCGTACATTAAATCTAAGACAATGTATGTTTATTATCTTTTTTAATAATTAAGTATAATTAACGCAATGTTACTGAAGTACCTTGGGTCCTTGTTACCTTCACAGGTGAGTACTGCAATTTATGATTATGTCAAACCATTTGGTTCAGTCTCTGGTGTAATTCAGCATGTTTTTACCGTATCATTAAACCTTTGTAATTACATTAATTGTTGTAATATTAATTTAGGAAGGTGAAAACAGAGTCGTAGCTATAGTCTGGTCGCCAAATAATTTAAAGCTAGCTGTTGCTTCTACAGATCGTTCCATATATCTCTTCGATGAGAAGGGAGTCAAAAAGGACAGATTTTCAACAAAACCAGTAGATGCAAAGGTACAATAAGAAGCTTAATTATACAGACTAAATGCCATTGGCTTAATACAATTAATTTCAGTTTGGCAAGAAGAGCTATGTCATTAAAGATATCGCTTTCTCACCTGATTCCACAAAGATTGCTGTTGGTCAAACCGATAATATAGTTTACGTATATAAAATAGGCGAAGACTGGTGTGTGTGAAATGATTTTAAAGCTTTTTAGTGTATGCCGTAAGACTAGAAGCTTAACAAATACATGACCAATTTTCAGGGGAGAAAAAAAGGTTATCTGTAATAAATTTGGACAAAGTTCAGCAGTGACCTGCTTGATATGGCCAGCAGAAGGACCCATCGTAGTGGGTCTTGCTGATGGAAAAGTACGAGCTAGTTTACCAAAGGCCAACAAGGCTCACACTTTATATGCCTCTGATGCCATGACCATTGCTCTTGCCACTAAGTAATTATTTAATATAAAATATAATTAAATATGAGACTGTCATTCAAATTTATCTGACAATTCCATTAATTCTCTCCGCAGCATCCGAGGTACTGGATTCTTATCTAGCCATGCGGATGGCAGTATAATACGCTACTACGTAGCGGACGATAGTAGCGTGGAACCATCCGGACGTGTAGTCACTCATGGAGTTCCAGCTTATGCTCTGGCGTGGCCACAATCTCATATTCTTGCAGCAGGATGCGACAAGAAGTTAACATTTTATGACTCTCGTGGGAAACTGGTGAAAACTTTTGATTACAGTCGCGAAATTGAAGAGAAGGAAATGACGGTAGCCTGTTGTAGTCCTAGCGGCCAAAGCGTAGCCGTCGGCTCCTGGAACAGAGTACGCATCCTGGATTGGAGTCCTAGACGCTCCATCTGGGAAGAATCCAACGTGCGCGCATTACCTAATCTATATACAGTTACATCCTTGTCCTGGAGACGGGATGGTTCCAGATTGGTAATTGGTGGACTGTGTGGTGCCGTGGAACAATTTGAGACTGTTATGAAGCGTGCTGTAGTGAGAGGAAGTCATGAGGTAGCATATGTGGGTCCTAGCCAGGTCGTCGTTAAACCATTAAACAGTAGAAGTCGTCCCGTGGTGATTAGATCACAAACTGGGAGCGAGATAGAGGATGTCCGCGTCCTGGGACGTAAGGATAATCACATAGTAGCTCGAACAGTAACAACTCTTCTGCTGAGTGACATTGAATTGAATCTTCTCAGTGAGATACCCTGGGAGGATAAGGGTGGAAACGAGAAGTTCTTCTTCGAGTATCCTGGTGTCTGTCTAATCTTCTGCGCGGGGGAATTGACTGTAGTTGAATACGGTAAGAACGAGGTCCTGGGATCTGTAAGGACAGAAGCTGTGAATCCTCACGTAGTAAGCGTCAGAATAAACGAAAGACACGTGCCAGGAATGGCGGATAATAAAAGACTGGCTTATCTGCTGGACCCACGTACAGTTCGCATAATAGACTTCCTTACCGGAGCCACCATAAGCATCATCGGACACGACGCTAGAGTGGATTGGTTAGAACTGAGTGAGACGGGTCATAGACTTCTGTCGAGAGATAAGAAAGGAAGACTTTGGCTAAGCGACGACCAGGGTGGTCGAACTTTGTTATTGACAGGAACCAGTTTTGCATCTTGGGTACCAGGAAGTGACGTAGCTGTGGCACAGACAGGACAGACTCTTGCAGTCTGGTATAACGTTGATGCTCCAGAAGCAGCTACTCTGATTTCAATTCGCGGAGACGCTGTAGATATACTCCGTGAGAATGGACAGACTTCTGTTATGATTGATGAACCAGGAGGTCGTGTGGCGTACCTCCTAGATGAAGGACTGATAGAATTCGGAACTGCTTTGCATGATAACGACTTCGGTAGGGTCGTACTGTTTCTAGAGGAGCTCGGCGACAGACCCCAGGCTGAAGCCATGTGGGAGAATGTGGCTAGAAATGCCATGGCTGCCAGACAACTCCTAATTGCTGCCCGGTGTTACGCTGCATTGGGCGACATAGCGTGTTCCAAGTTCCTGAGGGACATCGTCGAGACTGGAGAACAGTATGCCAAGGAAACTGGTAGCGAAACTCTTGCGAATCCAGACTGCTGGGCTAAAATGGCGATACTCAATGGAGAATTAAAGACAGCTGAGGCTATATATCTGGAGCAAAATGAACTTGATAAAGCACTGGACATGTATCAAAAATACTGGCACTGGGAAGACGCTTTGGCCCTAGCACAAAATCGAGGATGGGTTGGATTGGATGAACTAAAGGACAAGCATCTCTCTTGGCTTCTTGAAAGTGGACAAGCTGCGAGGGCTGCTGCCATAATAGAACCAGACAATCCTAGACGAGCTGTTAAACTTTACCTGGAGGCTCGACGTCCGGGTCGTGCTGCTCGCTTGGTCCTGGCAAATAACGAACTGCTGGAAGACGACTCAATAGTCAGCGATGTTATAGGAATACTTAAAGCTGCAGATCTAATGGAGCTGGCTGGAGAACTTCTGGAGAAGACTTCGGATGCCACTGGAGCTATAAAGTGTTACGCGCAGGCAGGAATCTTTGCCCGAGCCCTGGAACTGGCTAGGAAAGTGGAGCCAAACTCGGTAGTAAGTCTTGAAAAGGAATGGGGACATCATTTAGCAGCAAGTGGACATTACGACGCTGCGATTAATCATTTCATCGAATCTGGTGAAACAGCCTTGGCTCTGAATGCTGCGATAAATGCACAGCAATGGCGGAAAGCTTTACAGATAGTACAGGTGTGTTGACCTAACAGACATGACGTCCACTGTAATTGCTAACGATATACAACTGACTATTCTTCATCCTATTCATAGGTGATTGAGAACGATGATCCAGAGATACAAAAGCAATGCGCCAAATTGGCAGAGTACTTTGCATCTGTAGGAGACAAGGACATGGCCGAAAAGTTATTTCTACGAGCAGGCAAGGCACAACGTGCTATCGAGGCCCACATACAGTCTGGCAACTGGTCCAGGGCACATGCTGTTGCCGTGGAAAACATGAACCCGGATGAGGCAAACGAGGTCCTAGCTAAACATGCAGAGACCCTTCAGCAAGCTGGTGATCTACGCCAAGCAGAAGCTCTGTTCGTCGCCATTGAGCAATACGATTCAGCTATAGCAATGTACAGAAAAGCTGGTCATCGTAATGACATGATCAGGCTCGTCGCCAAGTACAGGCCTGACTTGCTTCAGGCGACTCACGCTCATTTAGCCAGAGAACTTGAAGCTGCTGGTAAGCCACGCGAAGCTGAAGAGCATTTTCTGGGTGCTGGGGATTGGCGTGGGGCTGTTGCTTCTTACAGATCAAGCAACATGTGGGAAGACGCCCTGAGAGTGGCAAAAAAATCTTCTGGAGACAAAGCAGCGCAGCAGGTGAGTTTTCTTTTAAAACAAACAAAAACAATCATCGTTTTGTTGTGTAGCCGCTTTAAGGATGATACCTTATTTGAATATTTTTACAGGTTGCTTTAATGTGGGCTCGCACCCTGGCTCCAGAATTAGGAGCTAGATTACTGATGCGTTTGAATTATTTAGACCCGTGTTTGCAACTTGCTTGCGAAGCCAATTTATTTGATTGGGCCTTGGAGATTGTGAAATACGGGACCTCTGATCAGAAGAAGGAAGTGCACTATAGGCACGCAATGGCTCTCGAAGATGAGGGCAAATTTTCTGACGCCGAGAGAGAGTTCATTCAGGCTGACAAAGCTGTAGAGGCTGTACAGATGTATATACATACGCGTGATTGGGAATCGGCTGAAGAAGTCGCACAGACACATTGTCAAGATGCTTTGCCCCAGGTCTTAATAGCTAGAGCAGCGGAAGCTGCTGAGTCTCAGGATTACGGACTCGCGGAGTCTCTCTTGCTCAGGGCGCATAAACCAGAAATCATAGTCGAGCACTACAAGGTTATTTCTCCATTTTATATATATTTACCATACCGTCAGGACAATATTAAGAATATTTTGAACACCTTCAGAAAGCGGGTATGTGGTCAGAAGCGATGCGGGTCTGTCGCGAATATTTACCTACTCAGGAGGCAGCACTACGTCGAGAATTAGGCCAACGAAATTCAGGACTGGACGGCGGAACTCTGGAGGAGGCTCGAAGATGGCTCGAAGTAGGAGAAGTTAGAGCTGCGCTCGACATCCTGATCCTGGATCCACAAGCACCAAGAACGGCGCTTATTCAAGCTGCGGATATTCTACTCCATCAAGCCGACCCTGAAACGGCTATGCAAATAGGTGGTGACTTGGGTGCACGTCTGTTCACCGTTGGGGAGCATGCTCTTGCGGCTCAGGTAGTTCCTAAGTTTTTTTTATTTATTAGGAAACTAAGAAAATCGCGAGACAATATCTTAAACCTTACTCTGCATACTTGACAATTTATATTACTATATACTTCTACCCAGGTATTCCTACAAGCAGACAGACTAAAAGACGCCGTGAACGCCCTTGCAGCCGTTGGCGAATGGGGTAGAGCCAAACGCATAGTGCGAGAACTCGCCCCTGACCTAGAACCCTACCTGGAGGAAAAGTATAAGGAAGCCATGATAAAAGACGGTCACGTAGAGAGATTAGTAGAAGTTGATGCTGGTGCAGCGCTAGATATACTAGCACGCAAGGGGCAATGGAAACAGGTATTCGAGGCAGCCAGCAACCAGAGTCCTGATCTCCTCCACAAGTACGTTGCACAACATGCTGCGCAACTTCTGAAATCAGGTGCACCTTTGGAAGCACTCCATCTCTACGTACAGTACGGCGCACCGACAATTACACAAAATTACAATCTGTACTATCGCCTCTCGGAGATGGTGCTCAACTCCAAGGAATCGTGCAACGACTACGGATACCTTAGTCAATTGCGTACGATGCTTCTTAGTTTGACAAAGAGTATACCTTCATCGGAGCATGGTGACAGGTTCGAAAAGCTCCTCCGTGCTACACATTACTCTTGTGTGAAATGCGGATGTAAACCATTTCCTGCTTTGTCTAACCTGGTTATGAAGACCTCGATATCCCTTCTGCGTTACACCGACATCCTCGTGGCTGATCGTTCTTACTATGAAGCTGGACTCGAGGCACGCTCTGCCGGTTTGAACAGCGAAGCTTTTGTCTTCTTGAACCACTTCCTGGACCTGGAAGAATGTATAGAGGAAGCCGACGGTAGTCTGCTCGACGTAGACGACCTCAGAGTCACAGACTTTCCGTTAGAAGTACCACTCCCTACAAGTTTGAGCTTATCTGCTGAAGAACGTGAAGAAGTTAGAGAATGGGTATTAACCATTTCCATGGATAGGAGAGTAGAACAAGGTCTGCCTGTAGATCAGCGTGGAGTCTACATAGGATCAATAACTAGCTCATTGACTTCCTCCAATCCTTTACCCGAATGTGTCCTGACTGGATATCCCATACGTGGTCCAGTTATTCGATTCGAAGGCAGTAGTACCCGCGTGGCTGATAGGGACAACTGGAATAAACTAATGAGTGTTGCTCGACAAGCTCCCCAGGACTCGGCTTTGAACGACATACTCGTCTTCGTGCAAGAATGGTGCGGCAACGTTCCCAATTATTCCTTCTAAGATGGCCTCCTTCTAGACCATGCATATTAGTATATATTAAAATGAAAGATCAACCTGACCCGAATAACGGTCTTCTATAGGATATTAAAATCGTCTCCGGGTCAACGGAACAGCCTGTCCAGCACGGTTTCTAGTTTTTGTGTTTATTAAAATCATTTTGTACCGTGGGAATGTCTGATATATAAGTTAATCAAGCGTGAATAATCGTGTATTCGAGCATGAATATACATATGTGTATTTATGATCGTATAAGTTAATTTTTGCGAACTACGTATAACAAGGAAAATCTAGGAAATCATAAAACAATGGCTATCTACCTTTGACGTAGCTGTCGGTCCGTAACGAATATAATATATGTCTATTAACTGACTATGTATAATATTTATATATGTATATATATATATGTGTGTGTGTATATATATATCTGTATAACAGTTAATACAAAGAATGTGTTTTACATTAGTTACATCGTCACTATTGTGTAATCCTGAACACCGGTCCAATCCTGAGGAAAAACCTACGCAGGACGGAGCGCAGCTCTGGTTTGAGATCGAAACACATCACTTCGCAGAGTAACGGATAGCAGCTGGAGGCGTGAACGGCGAATCTGTTATCGCACATCTTTAGGATCCTGGTTAAAAGAAGAAGAAGTATAGGTGTCCACGCGTCTCGGTGAGCTTCGCTGGATAAGGCCAGAAAATATTCCAAAGCTTCACGCGCTACTTCGACAAGGCGTGATTCTACCTTGGACCAATCATCCCTACGTGCTTCGTCGCTATACATCTTGAAGAGGATGCGCAATGCACAAGCTAAGGATTGGGTCTCTTGTTTCAGTAGATTTGGCTTCACATTACCCCGGAAGCTTGCCTTCCACAGAACATTTCGCTGCTCGTGGTTGGCGTTGAAGCTCTTGGCAAAGCGGTGAGACTTTAGTAAGCACTCCACAAGCTGCAGGAGATGATGAGTGGTCAGGGCGCAGTACATTCCTTGCTCTTCCTTCTGCTGATCGCCACCACCTCTGACACCAAGTTCCGACGACCTTCCGTTGAGCATGTCCGCCTGTGCCAGGGCTAGATTCTCCTGATCTTCCTTCCTCGAGGTTGCTGGGTAAAACACCACATTGTCTATGGTCTGAATAAGTTCCAATTGAACCGCGCACTTTATTAACAACGCAGAAAACAGTTTGGCTCTTGTATCCTCGCCAGTTAATAGACTGTGCGTGCTATTACTTCGTTTTAGAATTCCTATATGACTGTCAGAGTCCCCTGTGATCACCTCCAAGTCAGACTCCTTGTTCGGTGACTGGGGCTTCCACGTGAGTAAAGCCATAGGAAGGGTACTATCGAAGATATCCAGGACGCAGCGACTTGTCTTATCCCACGTTCCCTCATCGAACTTAATACCATTGCTGATTACTAGATTTTCTAGGCAGTTGGTGCCCGATCTGGCTAGCTGTTCATTATCCTGCTGAACGCACCACAGCAACTGGGCGTACAGTTGCTCCAGAAGAAGAGGTCCCAATGTGTCATAGAATTGGGAGAATACATCGACTATCGCGTACAACGCATGGTTGCATGTAGTAGTCATCCACTCAGCCTTCTAATGAAAAACAAGGAACATCCTGACATTAATATCAACTTGATCGCCACTTAAATGTCCTGCTTTCTTTGTAACTTACCTCTGTGTGCTGTTCTGGTAATTTCATATTATCGAAAATTCTAAAGAGCACTTGGAACAAATCTTTCCACCAGTGCGGCTTGAAGGACGCTCCGTGTGTTTTCACCACGTCGAATAATACTGTCAGCGCCCGGGTTCTCACGTCCAGTTTACATCTGCTCACTACGCATGATAGCTCAAACAGTAGTGGGAACCAACCCCTGACCTGGATATCAAAAAAAATATTTTATTGTTTACGATCATTCTTGTTGGTCTCTAGACTTGAATACAAGAATATAGTATTCATAAAAAATAATCGTTACCCAGGCTCTATCTTCTTCAGAAACCATACCGTTGTCATCCATCATACCTTCAGCGAAGAGCTGAGGATTCGCATCGATATAAGAGGCACAGGAACGTATCAGTCTTATGGCCTCCATACTAGTATCAGGAAATGAAGCATTGCAAGCGAATTCGCTGAGGCACTTGACAGCATCTTGGAAAGAGTCTACCATGATGCTAAAGTCTTCGGCATACAACTCATCTATGGGAAGACATTAGTTTAGTATAAAGAAACACATACTCAAGGACTGTTCCTTACTTATTATTTTTCCAGTCATAGAAAAAGCAAGCTCAACAACGGACTCGTCCCGGTCGCTAGCTGCGTGATGAAAGACACTAAAAATATTTTTCCATCCCGATCGAATATTAGGCGCCTGAGAGTGGACAATCTGCGCCACGCATCTGACCACCATGTCGCGTATAATCGGTGATCTATTCTTTTTCATAATATGTTCGAATGGTCTGAGAAATTCCTTCTGAAATCTGAAATTGGCGAACTCGCCCTTCTCGATGAACTTTGTTGCCAGTTGTCGCAAGGAGTCCACCGCGAAGAAGGATATGTCCTGACGAGGACTACAACCCACTCGGTCAAAGTGATCACCAAGTACCTGCCAGATTCTTGACCATTGCAACCTGATACGGCCCATATTGTAGTAGGATATCTCGACGATCTTTGTTAGCGAGAACATGCGCGGCTGGGTTGGATGTGCAAGTTCCTCTAGAGAGACTTGACAGAGGGCTTTCACGAATTCAACTATGGCATCGCCATCCAATCTTGTTGAGCCCGTGAAGATTCTGTCTACAGCTACGACAACACTTTGCGAACTGGTCTCTCCGATGGACTCTTTGACGCTAGCTAAGAACAGAAGAAGTAACCAAGAATTGACAAAATTTTAAAGAACGCACTTGATTGGCACAGCGTGATCAAATACTCACGGTCCAGGGAGCTGAGATTGAGACTGTTTGATTGATGGGAATTGTTATGGGTGAGGTTAGTAAAGTTGGCTAATGGAGATGGAAAATGTGGCTTCGAAGGAGGTCCAAGAAGCTGTGGTCTAACTCCAGTACCAATCAGCTGCGCTAACTCTAATTGAGAGATACATTTGACAACATCCAGCCAGGAACTACCAAGATAATTGCCATCAGTGTGAGCGACAGTTATCAGTGTTTTTATTGTGTCAATGTTTTTGGCTTTCATTTCAGTTATCGGTGAGTTTGCTGTCAGAAGTGTGAACCTGGCTAGCGCCTGGACGTAAGCGTCACGCTCCAACTATAGTTCAAGAGGAAATGAGGGTCAGATATTTTTTTGAGTTTCTTGTCGAAGTAATTATCTAAAATTTAAAACACTTACAGACATATGAAAAATACAAGCGATTCGGATGGCGCAACGAATTCCATCCAAGCAGAGAGATGCTATCTCAGGATCATCGCAATCCTGTAGGCCGACGCTGAAAGCAGCCAAAAATGGAGTCCATGCCATTTTGAACATGGGCCGAACATGTTCCAAATGTTTGGCTGTAGTAAAAGGAGCCTGAACGTGACTGACTGATTCCATTAGATTTTTAGCAGCGGTGGATATCACTTCCATCTCCATGTTCCAGAGTAGTCTGCGCTTTTTCTCGCTTGATATTACTGAATAATAATATTAAAATTTTGTTAGGGATTTTTTAAATTCTTACAAGGATGCTGGCGATGGGTTAGTATCTGGTTATGAATAAAATTATTGTCTTAATCCTCGTACCTTGCTTCCCTGGACGATTTGGATTAGATTTCATTTTGATTTCATTGCCTGCAATTTCATCATAAATTTTTGATAGATACTCTTCAGGTAAATCTTCATTGTCACTGATACGTCGATTTAATTTTATATATTGTTCCTTGGTCATTTTATTCTTGACCTGAGGTGAGTGCAAGTCGGTTGTGAGCATAATTATCGAAAATCCCAAAACATAAGCTGTGTCTGCGCTAGTAAATAATCCATTGCTGCAAATGAAAGAGTTGCGACATATAATTTCGTATGTCAATTTCTACATATTATGATGTAAGTTATATTTGAATCGAGTAAAGAACTCACGTGGGATTACACTCGCAATATCGACTGGCGAATTTCTCCATTAACCTATCAATCTTTTGTGCCTCACCAGGCAATCTGAAACCCTCGAGGAAGTACCTAAGTGCCGTAACTAGATCTCTCTCGGCAAAATCCATCTGATCTATATAATTGTACATGACTTGATTGTGATTATGGTCACCGAGAAAATCGCCTACTGCAGTTTTGTCAAGGCGCTCATCCATGTGAAGCCACCGGGCGACTTCCTCGGCAGAACAACCGAGAAGGCCTTGCTCCTGGAGGTACTGAACGCCCTTACTTGGTTTTCGATTAAAACTAAAGGACAAGAAATATATATATATATAAATATAATGCGCCATAGATCAGTGGATTAATATTGATATAAGCTTAATGCAAATTACGCACATGTCAATACCAGCCTCCCAGACTTCCTTCTGCTGCTTTTGAACTTCATACTGCTCCGGTGAGTCAGGAACTTCCTTGTTCCCTACGAGACTAGAATTTGCAGAGGACAAACTACCTGCACTGCCGTAACGTGGCAATGGCGGTTCTAATGGAGGATCCGGAGGTTCTGAAGGTAATTGTTGATCAGCAGGTACACTGGGATTCACGTATAAATCCCTGCTCCATTCTACCATGCATTTAAGTATCGAGACTAGACACTCCAGTCCTCTAATACGCATTGATTTCTCCTGATTTGGAGATGCGCCCAGTTCAAGCGCCTGTCGACCCTGTGCTATTTTTGATAAGTCGTTAACGAGCCTATGAAGGAAAAGATACGAAAAATGATTCGTTATCACTTGTGATAAAAAATATGAATGATATATTATCCAGATTGTTACCTCTCAAATAAATTAGCTGCGGAGAGATCACAGTCATAATTTACGTATATATCTACTACACTTTGTGCATCTGCACAAATTCGCGTCAGCGCGTGTATCACCATCCATTTGTGCTCAAAGGAGCTGCTTGAGGTCTCCAGGATGTTCATGAAGATCTCCTTGAAGAATACTTCTATTTGCATCTTCAAATGGACTTTGAAACGAGCCAGCAGAGCGAGAAATAGAGCTAGCGAAAGCTCAAAGACCTCGGGTACAGAGGAAACTCCGTTCTTTGACAATGCTACGCACAGATATTGTTTTATAGCAATGACAAACATCTCGTTTGAACGTAAAACAGGTCCGGCATTTTGTAAAATCCCTAGAAGTAACTGCAATGATAGGATTTTCGATCGTAATTCGTGGGACCTGAGAAATTAATATTAAAATTTATTTTTGAAAGAACGTAGCATAATTAATAATTTAATTATAGACCAGTGAATTGATTTACTTTGGATCTGGTGTACCATCTGGAAGTGGCTTCATAGAGAGTTTGCACAGTGCTCGAAAGACCAAGAATGCATCTTTCTGTAGAACATGAGTAAATTTTGCAGTAACCATGTTATCATTCTCAACAGCTCCTTCGTCAGTGTTGTCATCGGTAGGAACATGGTCCAGGCTAACTTCTTCGGAAGGTGGTGCTGTTACAGGTTCTTCTGGTATAACAGAACTGACAACTTCTTCAAGGATAGCCTTGACTGCGTTATGAGCTTCTGAAGAATTATCTGCAGTTGCTTCTTCATTATTGGCAAGTTCACTTTCAGTTTCACCACCTGAAGTACTAGGCAAATCCTGCTGTTCCGATTCTGTACGTAAAGCTTCCTCCTCCTGCTTAGTAAAATATGCACGTATATTCCATCAAGAAATTTGAATGGTTTACATTTCACAGAAGATTTAATTATTTAAATGTATTTACCGCTTGAGTTTCCATACGAGCAAATATAACATTTATCATTTGTGTAAGAGTAGCTCGTGCTGTTGTTTGATTCACCAGGTTTCTCGAAGCAAGGTAAACATTGTAAACTGTGCGTATTGTCAACAAAACAGTACCTTCATGTACCTCAACATGCTGACTAGTCATGACAGTTAACAAGGCCTTTATTATTTGTAGCTGAACACCCTCGTCGGTCTGAGGACCCATGAAACAGCCACATATTGTTTCCACTATGCGTACTATTAAGAGTTTACTAGGCTCAGTAGAATCTGGCACATTGCCAGTCAGGTGGCCATAGGCAATAAGCTTTTGTAAGCAGTCCAAAGCTGTGACAACGATTCTAGGAGACTTGCTCTGGCAGGCCAAATCAAATGGCAAAAAATACTTCTCTGCCGAGATGACATTAGAATCGCTCTTTGGTTGTGGAAGTGCATTACTAGTTGCCTCTTCACCTTGAGCAGTGGGAACTTCTTTGATTTCATTACGTAAATCATCTGCAAATGAAGTAAAAACATGCGGTAGAATATCTACATAGAAAAAAAAAATAAAGAAAAGTGAATAGTGAAAGCTGCTATATGCTTAGAACGAAAAATATGTATTAAATATTACATAGTTACATAGAAGGCATGATGTAATATACGAAAACTCATATGAAATGTACAAGACGATAAATCTTTATAATAAAAGAAATTAACATACACTAAAGTGTGACAACACAGTAGAAACATCTGTGATTGTACCAGTTGATCAAAACTTACCAAGTGCCGCTTCGCAAGACTTCCTAAGCTGGGAGAGATGGGACCGTTTGACATCCCGATCGGCCAGGATTTTTTCAAGAGCTCTCACGATAAACATCTCTCTAGTTTTTGAATTATTTTGCATCGTCACCACACGGAATCCAAGTGAATCCAATTGTATCGTAACTTAACACCCCTACACCAAATGTACATGCGGCGATACTCCGGATACGTGGTGCACGAGGTTAAAGACGTGAAAGTACATTGACGTAAGCATCTTCAGGGATCTTCTGATATCGAACCTATACTAAAAATTTGAATCCTTTACATCACGCTGCAGACACAAGCAAATTGTTTAAAAAATACGAGAAGCAGACTTCTGTCTGACACAGCCGGTTGAAATCGCGATGAAATTGAGCAAAAGAAACGAGAAATAATGTAAATGTTGGCAGATTGACAGCCACATTGGATTCGGTGATCAGTGAGGATCAGTGGGGATTGACAATGTGGCGAGTATACAACGAAGATTTTACACGCTCACCATCTTGTGAAACGTCTTGACACGTAGCTCAGTTATCTTTATACGTTTGAAAATTATATTAATCAATACTAATTAACACACTCGTGCCTAGTTTAAAATACCATACCATTCGGATTAATCAAAACACCTTAACTATTAGGGTATCAATAATTTTTTGTACTGAAATTATTGAAATTTAAGTTAACGGACGTCGATGCGAGACGAAATCTACAACTAATAGTCGCTCACATTTGAACGAGGCATAAGTGTACTTATTTAACGCTTAATTAAGGTTTGCTAAATATTTATATTATAGAAGTAACTCTATTAACGTGGAAAACCTGTTTATAAAATAGTAATTTATCATACAAGGATTATTGTTAATTAGACTGTTACCTAAGGAATTGCTAGAGCGTGTTAGATTATCGTGAGACTCAGAGACTTGAGTTTATTGCGCACCGATACTCTCAAGCGGTCAAAGAGAAGTGTCATCCTGTAATAGTTTGTTTCTCTGATTGATACGTATTAGAGAGAAGAATGGAATATCATCCGATAAATCCGGAAATTGACAAGCCTCCTCCATATTCAGTAGCTACTGCTCCTGCTGCAGCTCAAGGTATATTTGGATAAATTTTTATTCTAAAAAAAAAGTATTATGTAGGACCACATTGTATTTAATGGTATGATAACGTTGATAAGCGTTGTAGCGGAAAATAACATTGTTTATTCTGGTTAATCTTGTACATAATTATAATACGTGTTCGAGTAATTGTATATTCCTTTAGAAATATTTATGTAACATTTCCCAGGACCTATTTCATGGCAACCTCCTCCTGGGTATTATCCAAGCTCTGGTGTACCCTATCAAGGAACAACTACATATATTGCTCCGTGTGAAATTATTCTTGTAGGTGCGTGCCCAGCATGTCGGGTAAGTTTCTCAGGATACTGTATTAAAGTTATCAGTCTTATAGTAGTTTCAAATTATTATATAAGGATGTATATCTTATAAAATTTGGTGTCCTTTTTTTGCAAACTGTTAGTCTTACTTTTGCGAAATTACAGGTCGGTCGACTTGAAGATGATTACACATGCCTAGGGCTTCTTTGTGCGATACTTTTCTTTCCGGTTGGTATACTCTGCTGCTTGGCATTAAAAAACCGACGCTGCTCCAATTGTGGAGCGTACTTTGGTTGACCATTGCGGATTATCTACATATTTATCGTTACTACACTGGTATTTAGTGCTATACATTTATGTTGCTGGATAGTGCAAAGCTCTCAATATAAAATGATCAAATTGTGTTTAGTCAGTATCTATTCCAAGCATCGGCACTATCGAATAGTCACCAATAGATATAGTAAAGTTAATCATGTACTTTGAAACTTGCATAGTGAGAAGATATGACGAGGATGCAGATATGTTTTTATATGTCCCTTTGTGGAATATAGAATAGTGAATAATACTATATGGAAAATTTAGTATAATGTACAAGAAACAATTTTCTTTGTGCATTAGAATTCTAATGTTTACTCAAAAGTTCTCAAACTGATAGTAATCGGAAGGATTTTTTGAGTAATATAACATAGCAACTATATTACGTTAATTGAACATGATCCAGTAGTGTGATAATCTTGTAATTCTACAGTTTTCTTATGGCCAGTATTTAGTACTCAACTGCCACTATCCTTCACCCAATTGTTTAGAAATAGTGAAAGGAAAGTTCGGTATGAATACATAATTAGTAATTATTTTAAATTTAATTACGTTGCTTATAATCGTACTTCATATGAAAGGTCAACAAAATCAGTGTGTTATAACAACTGTATGAGTAAGTAAGATTTTGGTTTTAAATTTACAGCTTTCTTTTCATGTTAGTATCTGCTTCAAATAACATGAAAAATTTCAATGTCAGTGCTAATATTTATCAACTCATGTTATCAGAAATAGGCTTGAAGATTTGATAAACGTATCAGGAAATTAAAATACTAGTGTTACTTTCACCATGAGAAATTGGCACAATGTGGTATCTCTTGGTGCTAAAATTAATTATTGTGATTAATATTCATGATGAATATAAAATTTTAAGTCAATAGTAATATACGTGGAGAATAATTATTATTCGACTGAATCATATAGCTTGAAAATCACAAGCAGACACTAATGTTCCCATTGCGAAAGATATTAACAAATATTTTCCGTCTTATCGCTTTTCCTGTTATTCGAATTGCAATGTAATCAAATACTAACAAACGGTTATTTCAAAATAACGCTTAATGAAGAGGTGCAATCAAACAAAATAAAAGGCCCGTGAGTCATGCTCACTGTAGCAGAATGTGATATAAATACGTACTGCTTGACGTTATATAAATTATAAATTTTTTCTAATTGATATAAGTAAATTTAACAGCAATTCTATGAGGTCTCGTTTGATGTATCATATAATGTATGTATAAGATAAGATTTTCTACAAATACGGCACGGAACGAAATCCATAAATACAGTACTTCTTGTACATTGTTTTCTTATACCGATAAATATAATATATATATATATATTTTAACGTAACAAAGGACTTTCTTATTAACCTTTTTAAAATTGACGACACAGATTCGAATTATCCTCGTTACATGAACGTCCCTATCAATTGGGCTTTTGTTCTCCAATATAATTTTCATTCTGAACATTAGGGAACCCCCAGATCACGCGAATACGCACAACATTGACATTCCAGAGGACGATCCACTGTAAGATTATAAAGAATGAAATACCTTTATCATTAAATTCCAATTTTATTTATCTTATTTGAGGAAGAATGATATCGAATTTTATTTTCTGCGCATGCGTAATCGCCATGCTTGCGTCACTAACAGGAAAACCACAATAGACATTTCTTGCAATTCATTTAGCTGGGGAATCCATTGCGTCTGCGTCACTTGGAGAGTTTAAGGAAATGTGAAAGACTGGAATTATCCGAAAAAGATACAAAAGGACCGGTCGGACAGTTGTGCACGTAATACTTCCGTGCATCTCGAGTCAATTGATTATACGCATGATTGAGTAAATGTTACAAATTATATTGCCGCGCAAGGACGCGACTGAGTAAAAAAAAAAACAAAAATGATTGACAATAGACCTACGGGAATATTAAAGCAGCTGAAGGCTTTCCGCAATGCCATTACATTTTTCTATATACTTACTCCTGGATCAACTTTGTTGCCATGTTTAATTAACGTCGACAATGTTGCAGACAATTAAAAGAAACCTTGCCGTTCGTGCTTTACGACTTTCTAAATAACGTGCGAGTTGTAATGTATGAGTAAGTTAGCAGAGATCGCTGAAAGAAAACGGAGTTCCGACATCCCGAAATCTAGAAATGCCTAATAATTAAATGGCATCGTGAGGCCTTGAAATAAAATTCATGATCAATTATAAAAAATAAATTGTGTCCCCCAGGAATGTATTAGCAGGGACTTACACCATTAAAACTATAAGTACGATTTCACGCATAATAAGGAAATCGAAATATATATTGCTACTATCGTCAAGGCAATGCTGTGTCCTTTCGGGATGACTAAATAAATTAGTCCATGGAATTGTATCAAGATTGTATAAATGACTTATGAGTTATTGCGGTACTTATTAACCTTAGTGCAAAATAATTCTGCAGAATTGATGAAACTTTCCTAAAAATTTTAAAGCAATTGATTATTTGCAATCCACATAAAGGTAAAGGTACAAATTTACATCGAGCAGCAGGAAGTTTCAGTGGAACCGGAAAGAAATCAACGTTATGATGTTAATTCAATTATTTCTACAAATTGCGCCTGAGAAGGGAGTGATAGCCAATACGAGGACTGTTGGAGGGGTCTGACGTTGTGGCTGTGATTTTGTCCTTGGTCGATCCTTCAGCGTATAAAGGAAGCTGTGTCCGTTGAAGAGGGCCAGAACAGTTTCGATCGTCGCGTAGTACAATGCCAGCCAACGAGGAGACTTTGGGGGATACCCTGAGGGAGTCAACGGGCTTCAAGAATCTCGACGTTGGAGCTCAGACTTCAACGACCGGGATCCAGGAGAAAGTTGAGCCCTTAATAGAAATAAGTGACTCTGCAAATGATACAAGGAACCTGGAGGACATACCGGCTTCTTATTGCAGTCTACCATCCCGTGGGATTCACGAACACTTCCTTCGAGACTTCTTCGAGATCATCTTGGAGAACGCCGTTTTCGAGGTGGGTAAAACTTGTCATGAGGATAAGAAGAACTTGAAATTCATAACTAAAAAGTTACAGTAACTAAAAAGTTACATCACTTATGAAATATTCTATGTAATATTTTTTTTATCTAATATAATCGATTATATCACTTTACTGTTTCGAACAAAAATCTTTAGGACTGACAGCAACTCAGTGATTATTAGTCGGTTCTAGGTGTAATAAATGAGTAAGGGTTCGTAATTTACGGAGCTAGTAAATCGATTGGATTGAATTCAATATCGAAAATTATTCAATAAAATGCAACCTAAATAAATGCAACGTATAATTTTCACATAGCGATTTCACAAGGAACGGTTAACTTTCTATAGTTATAACGGCGCAAGGACATTTAACGGAGGGCAGGACCTTAATGTAAATTGCATTCACAATTTTTAATTTACACTTTACGGTACTATTTTAAACAATTTCATGACATTGCAGTACTAAAGGAACTGTCAAAAAATTAAATAGTAACTGAAATTTAGCCTATTATTGTACATCGTGCATGCCAAACGGTCAGCGAACTCAGTGGCATTGATAAAATCATACTATCTTGCGAAATAAGAAATCGCTACGAAGGTTATAAGATTTTCTAGTCTTGACCTTTCGAAGAGAAGAGAGATGCACGCGGCAGTCGCCTAATATTAATAAATTTTAATAAATTGCATCACGAATAATGCCACGTATAATTTAGCAATGATTATTTTTACAATTTCTACAGGGTACCTCAAGGAAAACGAGAGTGGTAGAATGGGCAGATCCAGCGGCTTTGCAATCAGCCGTGGATTTGAAACTACGCGACAACGGAATCTCTCACGAGGAGCTACTTGCACTAGTAAAAAATGTCATCAAGTACAGCGTAAAGACAGGCCATCCTCATTTCGCTAATCAACTGTTCTCAAGCGTCGATCCTTATGGCTTAGCCGCCCAATGGCTGACAGACGCCTTGAACCCTTCGGTATACACGTACGAAGTTTCCCCAGTATTTTCCTTGATGGAGGAAGAAGTACTCAGGGAAATGCGAAAGGTAGTTGGATGGAAGGACGGCAGAGGCGACGGGATATTCTGTCCGGGTGGTTCCATGGCCAATGGATACGCCATCAATTTAGCTCGTCATCATAAGTATCCTGAGTTAAAGGAGACGGGTCTGTTCCAAGGACCACGACTGGTCGTATTCACGTCAGAGGATGCACATTATTCCGTGAAGAAGCTCGCCGCCTTCCTGGGAATTGGTACTAGGAACGTTTGCTGCGTGAAGGTCGACGACAAAGGGAAGATGTGCGTTAAGGACCTGGAGGGCCAGGTTCGTAAAGCACTTAGCGAAGGTGCTCTACCTATGATGGTATCAGCCACTGCAGGTACCACTGTCCTGGGTGCTTTTGATCCTCTCAGGGAGATCGCGTCCGTCTGCGAGAAGTACAAAATGTGGTTCCACGTCGACGCCGCTTGGGGAGGTGGTGCATTGATGTCCAGTAAGCATCGTCATCTTCTGAATGGCGTAGAACTTGCTGATTCTGTCACCTGGAATCCACATAAATTATTAGCTGCGCCACAGCAGTGCTCTACCTTGTTACTCAGACATGAGAATCTGCTTCAATCAGCACACGGACTAAAGGCGACGTATCTCTTTCAGCAAGATAAGTTCTACGACACTTCTTATGATTCAGGCGATAAACACATTCAGTGCGGACGTAGAGCAGACGTCTTGAAGTTTTGGTTCATGTGGAAGGCAAAAGGTACCGATGGCCTTGAAGCTCACATCGACAAGGTCTTCGAGTTGTCCAAGTACTTCACAAATCTTGTACGAAATAGGGATGGCTGGAGTCTTCTTCAGGAACCGGAATGCACAAATGTCTGTTTCTGGTATGTGCCACCTTCTATGCGTCAACTGAAAGGCAATGAGCTAACCAATGCTCTACATAAGATAGCACCAGCTGTGAAAGAGAGGATGGTGCGCAAAGGATCCATGCTCGTTACTTATCAACCACTTCATGGACAGCCAAACTTCTTCAGACTTGTTTTACAGAACTCTGGACTCACAGAAGCTGATATGCGATTCTTCGTTGAGGAATTTGAAAGATTATCTGATGATCTTTGAAAGTCTCTTTAGAGAATTTAGCATTGTGATACAGTACCCTTTAATGTATTTATATACTGATACGTGTAAATAGTAGGTAGAACTATTATAGATATTAATACACTGTGTGGATCAATATCTGATTGGTCGAAATTGATTAAAAAAATATTTCTCACTTCGTTAAATTTAATGAATTTCTTTGAGGTGTCATTCATATACCGTATAGTTTGAAAATGATTTAATCCTAACGAAAGGTAGATCTTTGATCCAACTTTTGTGATTTCGCGTGTATTCTCAAATTAAGGATATTCTCAATTACCGTGGCATCGAGAATAATGAAGTATTGTCCGTGATACGTTTGACGTATATTTCTTGTTTGCATTGTATATAGACATAAAAAAAAACCTGCGACATGTGTAATTTTGTATAACAATAATTCAATAGTGTAATACCTTATCGAAGAATCCAGGGAAAGACTGTCACGTGTGCAGAAACGATAACATAATTACAAGAGCGCGCTATTTACAAATTATCGTGATTAAATATTAGTCTAATATCTTGAGGCGATCCACACGAAACAGCACTCGATGAAATTCTTCAATTTTAAATATCTCTTCACTATTGTTTGATCCGAACGTGAGACTTTCGTGATAGCGAGATAACAATGAGAGTTAGAAACTAACTATACTCTTTAAGGAACTGTATATGAAACTCTTTTAGACTATTGAGCATAAATTTTATCTTATCCTTCTGGGGTAAGATGGTGGTCCTGAAGTGATAAGTGCCAGGTTTTTGACCGAATCCAGAACCGGCGATAACGCAAATCCCGGTGGCTTCGAGAAGTTTAAAGGCATAGAACACGTCGGGTGTTTTTCCTTCGGCCTTAGCAGCTTCAATAGCTTTGGCGGGAAGTTCGAATTGCGGGAATACGTACATGGCACCCATAGCTGGATTAGCCTGAAAGCGAAAATTAAGTATTAGCTTTGTTTATATTAAAAGATCATTTGACATCCTAATACTACTATTAACACACTTCGTGCTGATCGCAGCCCGGGGACCACTCATGCGGCTAGTGGTCACAGGTCCTACGCAAAAGGTATTAATACTCGACTTACGTGACGTCAGTCAACGGTATCGGTATTAATATCTCCCACACAAAGCGTGTTAACTAGAACAGTCACTAACCTTAAATCCAGGGATGCTATTCAAGGTATCAACAACTAGACGCGCTCTCTCAGCTAAGGACTGCAAAGTGGCGTTCTTCTCTTCTGTAAATTGTTTGTACGACGGCTCGTTTGGTTTTGGGGGATTCACGACCACATCCATCGCGACCTGACCCAGTACCGTGGGACACAACATGGCGGAAATGGACTTCAGTAGAATCGCCATCGCTCCCGGATCCATATTAACAATTTCGGAGTATCCACCTCGAATACCACACTCGCCCATATATCCTGGATAGGAATTAAATCAAGAGTGTCCTTAAGCTCATCGAAGTCATCCTTAAAGCTGCATCATATAAAATAACAAGGGTACCTTTTGAGATGGACATAAAGGATGCTAATTCCATATTAGAATACGGCGGGCCCATTTCCATCATGACCTTCTTAACTGCATGGAAGGAGCTATCCTTATCATAAATGTTATCTTGGTACACTTCATCAGCGAGGAGGAATAGCCGATGCTTGTGTGCAAAGCAGATGATGTCCTCAATGTTCGACCTGGTCAACACCTGTCCCGTTGGGTTACCAGGATTGATAACAACAAGAACACGAGGATTGGAAGTCTTCTTGCCTTCCGCCAAAGCCCTCTCCAACTCACTGACATCCAAGGACCATTTGTTCTCCTCGTTCAGGTAGTATCCAATCTGAGCAAGACCAAACTCAGCAAGGGTAGCCGAGTACAATGGGTATTGTGGAATTGGTATCAAAACTCCAGAAGGCTTTCCATTGATTTTCTCGTTGAACAGCTTCAGTACAGACTGCAAATATTTTATACACAAAAGGTTAAATTCAACCAATAGCTTATCTCTTGCGTACGATATTTCAGATACATGATTAACAAATACGTGACTTATTAGGAACACGTTAAGCTTATTTTAGATGGATGGACATAGCGAATGTAGATATTCGAACAAACAAACTGCACACTTTGATTCCATCTGATGCTCCACCAGATAAGATGACGTTTTGATAGTCGCAAGGAATCCCATCCCGCTCTTGGATGTACTGTGCTACGTGTTTCCGGATCAGTTCAATTCCAGCTGATTCCGAATAGGATCCTACGCTGCCACCTTTACACCCGCCCAGAATAGCTCTGGCTCTGCTCTTAGCATCTTCGGGATAACGAGGATCATCCAGGAGTTCAGGAATCACAGTCAGGGCCAATACTTGCCGAAGGAAAGTGATGGGCTTCTGGCCCATTGCGTGTGCATCTCCAACATTGGCTTTGATTACCTCTGTGAATGGTTTCTTGACTCCCTGAAAAATACAAGTGTTAATGCTTTGTCTATCGCTCGTGATCGAACTTGACGCTCACTAGCGACCGAATAAATTCGGCGCGGATTTATCGCCAGTACCGATAACCGTTGACCATCGAGAAGCTGATTAATAGTCTTCCGGTAGATAGTGTTAAATATCAATATGCAATCGTAAATTGAAATCTTTAGTGCTGGTTATTATTATACAGTGGTAAGTAGGAGAACGTAATTTTTTAAGGACATATTCTACATATAAAGGAATATTACGTAACGGATGTCGATAATAATTATTAACGGAGTTTATCTCTATTTCTGTATCCTGCGTGGGACCTTGAAGAGCGACTCGTCTTCTGTTATAAAGTGCAAAATATTCTCTGTTTACAGAATATACGGCAAGTATATTGCATGTTAAAAGTTTTACCACACACGATATACGTTTCGCTTTGAAGACCTTGAGATACAGTTTAAATAGCATCTTTATAATTTCAACCAGTCTGCGATCTTGCGCTGAATTACATTATTTGCACTTGTTTCAATAGATATATCAAAACGTTGTTAGTGTATGATAGAGCATCTTTTGGTGCTCGAGCACATTTTTACTAACTCATATTAACATTTGATCCTACGGTTCTCAACTTTCAACAGGAAACGTCCAATTTGTACAAACTAGTGTTTGCTTGTGTAACAACCAATCCTCAAGCACGAATAGAACGGGTGATTCTGACGCCAGCTTATTATTTGACTCTCTCATTGACAGCCAGTTGCGTATCGACATACGATTGGAAAAAAACAATTTTAATTGTACATTAAAATTCTCTGGGCCATTCTCGCAGAATGTTGCGGTAGGAACTATGCAGAATAATTTTTAAAAATTTATTTACTTAAACTTGTGACAAATAGAGTAATACGTAGTTAGCAGTAATCTACTATAGGCAGTTTGAGAGGAAAAGTATGTATAAAAATTATGATTTAGTAAGCTTATAGCTGTACTTTTACTTATGGTTAATGTAATTTTGAGCGCTGTTATGAAAAAAAAAATGTACATAGAGACAGACTATTCGAGTTATGTAAATTTGTAGACCACAGACATTGCATGGCTACAATTCTAAATTTGATGAAAATACATAATAATCAATTTATTAAAATGCTTCGCAGATTGTAGTATCCGGCTAAAATTAATATAAACTAATATATCTATAATAAAAGTGAAGAAGCCGAATAACGATCTCATGATAAACACTAATATATGGTAACTTTTCAACCAATAATAAGCAGGATAGATTAATCTGATATACTTTTATCGTTACCAAAATCGATTATAAATACTCCAAATGGTGAAAAAGTAAGCAATACAAAAGATGCATCGAAAAATAATAGTATAAAAAATCGCCTATTCACGAGCGTACACCCGGTAGATTCGCAAGCATCAGTTTCCCTAGATACAGAACTACATGTGAATTGAGGCACGAGATGCGTGCAAGTGCAATGGTCTTTAGTTAGCCGGTTAGCCTATAGAAGAAACAAGCAAACAAAAGGGCAGCGAGTGAAGTTCAGTTAAAAAATTCATCCAAACCAGTAACGTGCGTTTGAACGTAGATTCCAAAGACGCGGTGAAAAATAATAATAGCATGAGGATCGCACCTACATAAAAGCGTGAAAATAAATAGCACATATCCTGATTGAAGAAGATGGCCACAAAAGAAAGGAAGAAAGGATTATATCAGATAGCGAGTAAGTCCTCACCCGCTGTAATTCCTTTTCGATTTCCAGAGCACGTATCAGAAGTGGACCCCGGACAGCATATTCCATTCGCTGGAGGTTAGAATAGACATTTTCTCCTGTAAGTATCTTCTCTTGACCGTTTAAACTCGCCATGCTGCGACGAAACGTCGTTAAACTCGACAGCGGCTTGACTAGCGAGACCACTCCTGCTTCTGTACCTCCAGCTAAGTCTGCCCCTACCCGTACGCCTGTACACAAGCGCGCCCCACGCTCCCATCCTCGTGGCCAGCTGGCGATAACGACATTCGTCAACCGTACATGAGACATGATGGTCGACCTCGAGAAAGCCTTTTGCGTCACAGAAAAACGATGACCACGGCACACGACTAGTTCATTCACTTGAAAACTTTCTGGACGTCACAAACCACCCCTGAAACACGACGTATGGCACGGGTGTTGTCTCTGGTCGACGACGACGCTTTAACCTCCCAATGCTTCGATCTGCGACGTCGCCGTCTTGCGAGTGGCGCTGTGTTTATTGAGGTTTCACTTTGCTGCAGTCTCTCTCTCTTTTTAATCTGGCCTCTTTTTTTAATTTGAATTTTTCGAACACCTGGACTTCCTCGAGGACTCGATCACCCTGACTGTCCGAGGTATTTTTATGGACGCGGTTGCTCCTTTGAGAGGTCTTCTTTATCTGCAGAAATATCAGTTTCATTAATTTTCGTATTTACTTTAACGCGTCTTTTGGGATGATTGTCATTGGACTGCCAGAATGGAACTGGATATTGTATTCTTGTACTGTGCTGACAATAAGTCGATACACTGTCAACAGACTTTTGACAGGCTGTAAACTAATTTACTGTCACTAGTCGTCTTTAGATTGATGACGGTTCACGTTTTATATACATACATTGGTCATCTTTCTCTGTTTTCTGGTTCATTATGACTCGTCATAAAGTCAAGTATTCATATGAAACTGATGAAATCGACTGACTTCTTTGCACGTACATTACAATATTTTTATTAGTAGAAATAATATAAATTCTCTGAAGCAAATAAACCAACGAACAAAATTATACTCATACCCAAATAGACAGAGGTACAGATTCTTTGCTTCATATTTAGATCATGTTGACTTACGTCGTGCCACGAGGCTGCACGTCGTTTATGACTGCTGCTATTTGTCACAGGATAATTGAATTAATGCAAGAAAGTTCGGTAGACGTGATGTCCCATTAATATCCATGTGAGTTCAATTCGCAACGAACATACTGCTACGTTTATAAACGACATATTGAGATAAAGTTTCATCTCAAATATATTGTATTATTTCACTCAGAGTTTGCATCATATGTTCCTTTCTTAAAAGTCCTTCCTTTCTTAAAAGAGTCATGTCACGCCTGAACTTGGCTGTGCATATCGAAATTTTGTCACCGCTTTTCCGCAGTGCTGATTGGTTGACGAGGTATGTGAAATTGTCGTCAATCGACACAGAGCGGCAGCGCGCGTGTTGCCCTAATCTGATATACTATAATCTAGAAACTTTTAACATGCCTGTTTTTTCCCATCCTATGATAATCATGACTGTCTATCTGGGTAGAGTCAGAAGAATAATCTATTTTTAGAGTTTGTAGATATATTGAGATGAAATGTATTACATAACCTCAAAGACGCATATTTACAGCACGTACGTGGCTTTGCGAGAGACACTTTTGAATTTTAACAAAAATATAAAACGGCCAGACTATAATATCTGTACGTATAAAAATCACTAATGATTCTCTTAAAAATTTAATAATCTGATGATTATACAATGTGGAATCTCTTAATTAAATATTCGACTTGACACTGATTAATTATAATTCTGAATTCTTCCAAAGTTTATAAAGAGCAATGAGAATTTATTATGAATCAATAAGAAACATTACTGTGACTGATTTACCCCTTTTTTTACAAATATATACTCTAGACTATAATAATAGTTGACTACATTGCCCCGTCTATCTATTCTACAATAGATTTCACTGTAGTGTAGCATAACGAACGATATAGATATAATCAGCACGTGATTCGCGTCAAGTGATTCGATGCGGATAATTATATTGTATTAAAAAACCTGTGACACTAATTGAGCATCAAATTGAATCTTTACGTTAGGTATCGATAAAGAAATAATAAGATAGGAAACAAAGGAAAAACGAGATATATCACCTGCCGACAATGACGTCACTTGATTGTAATTTCATTTGCAAGTTAATCGATTTTCATTCTAAAAAAAATCAAACATGGTTATTCATAACTATCGAGCTACCTGAACGTGGTTCTACCGTGGGAATTAATAAAAATCAAATTTACAAAACCATCTTCAGATGGTACAACAGTCTTGAATAACTGTGTATATAACACAATGTTTTTTTCTCCCAATAATCACTACCATAAGATAACAGACAGTTGCATGTTTCTTGAACTTTATACTCTTCATTCCACTTACATTGTTATCATTGGATGAGTTATAATGAAATATAATGCACTGGGATTCTTACATAACATAAAAGAGTGTCTTAATTTATTACAAGGTATATTTTTGCCCTATAAAAATTAATATGCTCTACCTTACACTGAATTAAGTTTGCAAGCTGTTGACAATTAGTAGATGAGTTTAATTAATTTTATAAAATTATAAGAAACAACTGTTTAAAATTTTAGGGATTATTTATCAAACAGTTTTGAGATTGTATAAGGTAATTGCATCTATTTGTAGATAATTTATCATCCTAGTGTAAATTAACTAACGTAAATGCAATCGGTTTGAATGCGATCGTTACTGTAGTTCTGGTTGCCGACATCCAGGCGTCGCCAACTGTCTAACAGGAATACTTTTACGAGACTAATTAAAATGTCGATATTGAACGACTGGCTGAATTCGAAAATATTATATACGTACTTAACGTGAGGTGCACTGAATCTTAAGTATTGTTAAATAATAAAGCAACGAACAGAGAAATGAACTAAGTAATTTGCTAAGTTATACAACAATGGACACACTGTAATTACTGATTATTAATATGAATACTTTGGTGTTCACGCAACTGATCCTTATAATGTCGTACCTCTGTGGTATCGCAGCTATAAATGAACGCACTGTAATTACTGGTTATTAATATGGATACTTTCGTGTTCACGCAACTGATCCTTATAATGTCGTCCGTCTGTGGTATCGCAGTTATAAATGAACGCAGTTTCGTAAAACGAGTAAAAAATGTGAAGCCTTGTCACTTCGTTATTACTTAACAGTCGAACAATCGACTTATGGACTCTGAACTGATTTTAAACATAGAATTGCTCTAGTTACTTTTCTCCCCTAGAATTGAATTCCGCCTACCTCAACAACGCTTGCGACGTGGAACACTCGTTTGTGGCAAATGGCCAGAAGCCTAAAGACAGAGTATGCCCGGATTTCTCAAAATAAATTCCACAGAAATCCGGCACTTTGACTGCTACGCGTCATGCGCACTTTCTGGAAGAGAATTATTACTTCAATATCAACGTAACAAACAGGATACACACACGAGCTTGAACTTTTATCACATTAATTCCATTCGATCGTGCAATCCAATTGAACAAACGCAGTCCGATAATTCCCGACGAACTTAACAAACAACAAACGACCGTTAAATTTGAAATTCAAAATTCAGTAAACATTACCATCCAGTTGCTACGTTATCACGCGACTGCTTTAACCAAACTGGAACCTTTATTAGAAAAACTAACAACGATATCATAATTACGTATATATATAGATACGTGTATAATTTTTAAAGATAAACAGAGCCGAGGGAAAACAACGAAATTCATACTTTCGTACCCTCCGGCGCATTAAGACATGTCAACAAAATTTTTAAGTCAATAATAATTACGTAGCAGCACTGGGCCGTTGTGTTATCACGAATAAATAAATTCTTGGACTTCATTTTTTCTTCAACTTTTTATAATCTTATCAAAAGCACATAATACCATTTGAATAATCAAAACGTCGAACACGAGATCTTCTCTGGTAAGCAAAACGCACCACCGACGACTTTCCTTCCGATCGCGTTTACAAGGAAACCTCGACTATTCTCGCCAGTCTGCTGCTACACTTCCTACAGCATAATACACAGCGATAAAGCATGACAGTGCTTGCATCTGCCTATCTATATATAATTATATATTTTCAACAACTATACGTAAACCTGCTATAGCTCAAGAGGTGGCTTCTTTATCGGACGCGTTCACTCTGGCAGGTTGCCTCCTATGTATGTATCATATGAAAAACCACCGACCGAAGGAGTCTCCTAACCTACAAAAATATTTCTCAACAATATACTATAAAACCCGTCGTAAGTATCTTTCTTGTACTGGAATATACAAAGAGAACCTACTCCATCTTCTGTTCCACCATTATTTTCTTTATCGCGGTGACATATTTTGTCAGATATCGCCAAGATTTGGCATCTTGCGCAATTATCGCAACGCAAGTAACGGCAGGTGTGATATTTTTAGATTATTATGCAAGCTATTGTAAACTCTACTCTACGTCGTGAAGATACAACGTTTCTGATTAGCGTCGTCAAGGCTTCTTCGAGACAATTATTATTCTGATCGCGACCAGACATTCCTGTCATGTTATTACATATCTCCGCTTTCATTATCGTACTTAGTTCTTCGAAGACTGTTTGATGCCAAACAATATTTGATTTACTTATTAACTGCTATTTATTATCTGTGGGTTTGTGTATGAATGATTTTATTATTATCATTATTATTCTTACTATTATTATCATTATTATATCCTCTTCAAATTCCTTAGCATTTTCTTTCAAGTAATTCCCCTTGGTCGGTTTTACTTGTGCATTGACTCTATTGGCTGTTGAAAAGCGCGCTCTATTCAACTTGCTGTATATTGTATACGCTGTATTTAGATATAGCAATATCGTGTGCATCAATAAACCAATGATATACGTATGTATATTATTGTATCGGACAGATAATCGATAAGAGGTTTTACGAGCCTCATAAATAATAATGATATTGCGTCTATAACACTTGAGATTATACGAATTTGACATAGAATTTGTTGCTTAATGTTAATTTACCATCGCGATTTTTTTCCCCTTTAATCTTGGCACTTGGGCATTTCCCGATAACAGACTCTAACGATAACTATTGCTCGTGTTATATTGCGGGTACAGGGAATGCTTAGTTGTTAGCCTTAAATTTTATTGTTGGACGGTATCAGTTTGATATTTGCACAATATATTAACAATTATTATTTTGTCAACTCGATAAAAAAAATACACAAAATACTGATATATTATAATAATATTAGGACACACTGGAGCCCTGCCCAGATCGAAGTCGGTTGCAACAAAATATATATATATATAATATATTTATATATTTATTTATATACTTTTTATGTATAATTATTTGTGCATAAGGCACGAGGCGTCTCGTTCCTTTTTCGCTTTTCGTATACATTCGCGCAATTGTTATCCGAGGAATATTCGAATTTTTTTTTATTTCGTAAAAATAAACTCGGCCATTAACACTAGGTACCACCCTTCAAATTACAAGGTGACAAGAAGCGAATTCAATGACCATGAAACGAGAGAAAAACAAGATTCGATTATTGCCGCGAAATTCGAAAGTACCGAATACGTTTTTTAAGCGATTGTCGTCTAGTGCCTCTCCAATTTCTTTCTTTTTTCGTTCTTTTCTTCACTCCGCGACATTTTCGTCTCGAATTTTTCTTCCTCTTCTCACTGTTCTCCCTCTTTACATTCTAGCTTTCCCCATCGCCACTGTATCGACAATGGCAAACTGGAGCGTGAAAGGAACGTTACGCTGACGCAGCCCGTTACACTCTAGAGAAATGTACAATAACGTCGACGTGGCCAACCAAACATTCTGAGCGTTGATACTTAAAAAGAAACATTTATTCACATAATATAATCAATTGGTCATTCATAACATCTAGAACAATTAATAATCCTTAACAGTGACGCGCGTCCTGAATCGAATTTCCTGAAGTCCGTTAACCGTTAAAATAGAAAAAAAGGGAAAATAGACAAACACGTAAGAAAACAGACGATAGACTAAATAAAGAAAAAAAAAAAATTAGTACAGACGCGCCACCAAAAATTCGCGGTATCGTAAATTGGCCACTCTTCGGTAATAATAATAATAATTGTTCATTAATAAAATAATAATAATAATAATAATAATAATAATAAAAACGTTTTCTCGCAGTAACAGTTTTCCATCGCGCTGCGTTTTCTAATTAGAAAAATATTCGTATTAGAGATACACTTTATTGGTCCGATACATATATCTATATACACGTATATATGCATGTATATATGTATACATGTATACCAGGCAATATGCACATGTATATAAACCACGCAGTTAATGTAAAAAAAAATATATATATCGTGGGCTATATCACTATACCTCAAGCAGCCTTGAGAATGGAATGTATTGCGCTCTTTCATTTTTATATGGTACACGAATAACATGAAATTAATATTTCGAATGTAATTATATTTACAAGACTTACAAATCACACCTAAGAAAAATGACACAATCGTACCGTGCCAATGCGTAGTCTGATCCCGGCGACACATAGCACTTAAATATATCCTTTTCCATTAAGATAAACACTCAGTCAAGAAACATACTCATTGGCGCAGATCTTTAGGACTGACAATGAGACACAATACCGTTCTGTAAGACGTAAAACTAGCGTAAGGCACGTTACGTGCTTCTGTAATGCGTGAATAAACAATATAAGGATTCTTTTAAATTAGTTATGTCATACGTTACGGTTTTATGCTTTACAAAATTGCATTGCGCGTAAGTTTTAAGAATTGATATACTTCTGAAATAGTGCGTCACTCTTTAAATACATCTACATACAGAGTTTATTCAACCACACGTCATTTTCTCCACTGTCAATGCTCCCAATTATATGTAGATACCGAGTGGCAAATATTAGCAAACAAAGATAGTGCCGCGCTGTGCATTGTACTGAATGTGAGTGCCCCTTAATGGATTTTTGTGGATTTGAGAAACTGTCGTTTGAATGTAGCCACAAGCGGAGACAAAAAATCTCTATACGTCCTTTTATATAATTGTGAATGAAGTTTGCATTTTTTTAGTTTTGTTACGTATTTTTGTTTTACCTTTGCAGCGTTTTTACGATAATCGAGCTGCCCTTAATGGAAAATTATTGCTAGAGGTTGAGGCTGTGAATTAGATGTACGTTTGACTTGATGCGTACGGGTTTCACGTTGTGTAAGGTTGCTTGTGAAGGATAATGGAGGAAAACGTTGGTTCGATACCAACTGATAAGATTTTGGTTAAATGATTAGTAATGTCTTTTTCGCTCGTTGCTAGGAATTGGATAGATTGTCGTACTCGAGATCAAACTACGACGGGCGTGAGAGCATCTGTACGTACTGGGGGAGGTTAGACTACCTAGCATTCTGACTTGTCTTCTTCTACCAGCTGTTGCGTGTCCTTGCCCGAATCGTTGGGCGTAGGATCCAGTTCTCGTCTCTTTAGGTGAACCTGAGGTGGTTCTTTGTGCTGGATACTTGACGGTTTTATCTCAGCTGGCACCTCGTAGATACCGCTACCGCTTGTGCCGTTCGTCGTACCCGTTTCCACGTTCACGGCATCATACATGGGATTGCTGAAGTCTCTGTTCTTATTGCTGACCTCACTGAGGTTGTATTCCACGTCGAGAGGTTCCTGATTTGAAAAGGAATGGTTCATTATTTATATTTTTTTTTTTCATAATATAGCTTGCTGGTGATAATTCATGTTAAATATTCTTGTTGATTTTATTTAAATTTGTGGTTACGAAGGAGAATATTTCTTTCGGTGACTTACCATTCGCTCTGGTGAAGATGCACCGAACTCTACATTGCTACCTTGCCTGAATGAGACACTCTGAGCACCGGTTAGGCTACCCAGGCCACCAGGTTTACCACTGGAAATAATTGTTATACCAATATTGTAGTAAAAGAATACATAATATAGATTTTAGATGATATATCAAAGGCAGAAAGTATACCAATGAATGGGATTGCAGTGTTTCTACTTACAATGGTCGTTTTTTGAGAACCATGAAGACAGCGGCAGCTCCTAGGAAGACTAAAATGGCCACGACTATTGGAACGACAATGGCGGCTGTCGAAGTGCCACCTCTGGTTGCCATGATACCAATTTCACAATACTGTCCATGGAAGTTGTCCGGACATGCGCACTCTAACGAACTTGTGTCAGTCTCCTTACAGAAGCCACCATTCTGACACGGACAAATTCTCGGAGCTGGTCTAGGTCTTTCAGATGCAGCATCACAGTCTTTCTCGCTAGTCTGAGGTGTCTGTGGACCTCCGCTGTCAGGACACAGACATTTGTGTCCAAGTGGAATGGCTACGCAGAGATGGGAACAAGGATCATTGTGACAAGGATCTCGAAGGCTGATATTATATCTCAGTTCATGGTAGACCCTGACACCTCCAGGTGTAGGGATGTTACTGAGAACGATTTCAGCAACGCCACGTCCAAACTTATCCTGCTTCATCAGTTCTCCAGACTGTTGCGTGGTCCAGTAGACGTCACTTTCGAAGACGTCAAGTCCCACAGGATGTTTCAGTTTCTTTCCACGCAGTATAACCTTGCGATTTGAACCATCCTGACGTATTGACTCAATGGTATTCAGTCTGTTATCTGCCCAATAAAGGGTGTGATCCATCGCATGATCCACAGCAAGGGCTGTAGGTTTAGCAATCCTATCTACAACCAAGGGTCTTCTCCTGCTCCCGTCCATCCAGGCGACTTCTATCTTAGGTTGAATACCCACGTCCGACCAGAAGATAGTTCCCAGCTGAGGATCTAAGACAACGGAGGTTGGCGACTCGAGACCCAGGGTCACCAGGCTACGACGATATCGACCATCCGACTTCGAGACCATTATTCTACCGCGCGATCCCGCAATGGAAATGTCCACTTCACTCCAATACAAATTTCCAGATATCCAGTCAACAGCTAAGCTCGTAGGTTTCGAATCACCTAAGAGAAAATATAAAATTAATATCACCAACGTACTACGATACTACCTCAAGGATTAAACTCAAGAATTAATATAAACTTACTCTTTATACTGAGATCCTGTGGGTATCCTATCTTAACGTCCCCGTCTTTGGCGTTGATCATGTATGATCTCTTGATCGTATTGTCATGAGAATCGATCCAAAAGACGTATTCCATCCGCGGATCGTAATCGATATCCTGCACCCTCTTTTCATCGACAACCACGTCCATTTGCTCCTTCCTTCTGAGGTCGTACGCTCTAATGGATTGACCATGACCAAAGAGTAAGGTAACATCATTTTTCGCAGCACGACAAACTCCACTGCGGTTGTCCAATGAGACAAATCCTTGACGACAAGAACATGCATAGGTGCCATTGTAATTCGTGCAAATTTGCGAACATTGGTGTTGACCCGTCGCGCACTCGTCGATGTCCTCGCAGTGTTTACGATTCTCCTGTGACGTTATAAAGCCAGGATAGCAAGCGCAGATGTAACTGGTATCGCTGATATTCCTGCAATAGTGAGCACAGCCTCCTCTGTTGCTATCCGTGCATTGCTTGTTGTGATCTGAAATTAAATAAGAATGATCATTCTGACGATCTTGCATGTACAGAGTACTTCCAAAGCTTGCAAATAACTTGCTGGACACTTACGACATCCTAATTCGTCTGAGGAGTCATCACAGTCATTGGCAAAGTCGCAAACCTTAGATCGGTCGATGCACTGATTATTAGCGCACTGATAAGCGGTCATTAGATTACAAGGTGTAAACCGTGGAGGAGCACAGAGAGTCATGTTATTCTCATCGGACCCATCACCGCAGTCATCGATTCCGTTGCATAGCTGATACATGTGAATGCAACGATTATTGGCGCAATGGAATCGTGTTGGAGTATCGCACTTGAAGTTAGCTGCAAGTTCAAAAAAGATCATTGAAAGTAGAATCTTCTAACGTAAGAGGACCTATCGACGAAAGGATCGACCGTGACTGGAAACTCACCACATGTCGTTTGACTCTCGTCAGAGTTGTCACCGCAGTCGTCATTTCCGTCGCACTTGTCTGACATCAAAATGCACAGATTGTTGTCGCACTGGAATCGCGATTCAGGACAGAATCGACCACCAGGATATCTTGGAGAACAGCCCTTCTCGTCGCTCATGTCAGGACAATCCTGTGTGCCATCGCAGCGCAATTCCGCAGAGATACAATGTCCGGTTGTGCATTGGAATGTATCGCCCTGATTAAAGAGAACAGCGTTATTTAAATCTAATGCGTTATTGGAGGCTGATAACACCTGGTCTGGATCATCCATGTACCAGGTCCAGTCCTACCTTGCAGACAAAGGCTTGACAATCGTTCTCATCAGATTTGTCTCCGCAGTCATCCTCCTGGTCGCATCTCCATCGTGACGCGATGCACTTTCCATTCTTACACTTGAACTCCGACTCGCTGCACTCCCTGTAACGGTCCTTGCACATGTTCTCGTCCTCGTCACTCCCGTCGCCGCAGTCATTAGTGAAGTCACACAACCACGCCTTGGGTACGCATCTCTTGTTGGCGCACTTGAACTCAGTTTCCGGGTTGCACGTGGGACAACTCTCAGGACGCTCGTCAGAACCGTCACGACAGTCGCCCTTGCCGTCGCAGAAGAGCCACTTGGGAATGCAACGATAATTAGCCTGTCCAGGACAGCGCTCCCATCCTATCGGACAGCTCTGCTGTCGGCACATGTATGCTGGCTCGTCGCTGTCATCTCCGCAATCGTTATCAGAATCGCACATCCATAGTTTGGGTATGCACTTGCCGTTCTTGCAGCTGAACTCTGTGGTGGGGTCGCACTCTCTGTTGTCTGATAAACGAAAAGCAAGAATTTACAAGTGTTCTGAATGAAGTATAGAACTGTCTGATACGTATTTTGTAAATGGTACTCACGACAGATTGCCGGATCTTCATCACTGCCATCCTTACAGTCAGCATCGCCGTCGCATTTCCATGAGTTATGAATGCAGCGACCATTTGATTTACACTTGAACTCGAGCTCAGGACATTCTAGAGAGCAATGAGCTTCGTCGCTCTTGTCGCCACAGTCGTCGGCACCGTCGCACACTGTGGCACTGGCTGTACAGTTGCCATTCGTGCACTGGAACATTCCAGAGCGGCACCGACGCGTTGGACAGGACATGGACTCGTCCGAGCCATCCTTACAATCCTTTTCACCGTCGCACCTTCAATCACAAGATCACGTACGTTAGGCAATCCACTTAACCCTTGTGGAATATTAATTTGTTCCGGGGTAACACTTACTTCCAGTACCAGGGTATACACTTCTCATCAGGTGGTCCACATCGATGCTGTCCATCTGTACAATTGGCTCTGCAGGTTCTGTCATCTTTGTCTAGATAAAATTGATTCGGGCAAGCGCACTTGTAGGAAGTGATGCCAGGTTGACCGTAACCTTCTAGCAAGTAAGAACTTGCTGGTGGTGAAATTAGACAAAGATGGGAGCAATTATTGTTCAAACAGGGATTATTGTAAGGAAGCTGTCTGAGCGGATGGTAGACGTGGATGTCATATGGCCTGTGAGTCGTATTGCGTAGAACTTTGAGATGAGAGCCAGAGAATTTCTCTGCCTTGCTGATAGCTTTTAGGTTCCAGTCTGTCCAGTAGATGTAATCATCGAATACCGTTATCGCAAACACGTGGGGCACTGCCGTACCAGAGAGTACTCTGCGACGATTGTGACCCTCCAGATCAGCAAAATCAATGTAATGAAGATGAGCATCAGCCCAGAAGATCCTATCAGTGAAGTAGTCGATAGTGAGTGCGTTGGGCCAAGCCAGACCATCGGCCCAGGTTAAGATTCGCGTGAAGTTGCTACCGTCCATTCCCATTTTACCAATGTAAGCCTGAGAGAGAAATTGAAACAGTTCGATAAGATGTTCCTGCCTCGTGTATAACATCAAAGGCCAAGTCTTGCTATCTCAATCTAAAAAACGACTATACCTGAAGATGCCAGGATGTGAAGTACAGATATCCAGTACCAGGATGAACGACTATTGCTCTTGGATCGATGACTCCACTTAGCAATGTCTTTCTGTTGGTACCATCAAGTTCAGCTACCTCCAAGTGTTTGGAGTGTCTATCCAGCCAATAAAGTTTACGTCCTACCCAATCAACAGCAATACCTTCAAGACCATGACTGTCGTGCCTAATTATTGGTTCCTTTTCACCTCCTGCCAATGACGCCCTGGGTAGATTAAAATTTAAATGCATTATTACCACCAATTTACATTCTCAGGATAGTATCAGCTTCTAATTCAAGATTAGAGTTTCTTTTTAAATCCTGCCCTACCTGTATATTGTTTTAGCAGTAACATCACAGAAGTAAAGCTTCTCCTGGGCGTAGTCCGCGTCAAGTGCGACGACATTAATGAGATCCTGGTGCATGAGACTGTATTGGGAAGCATCCGTCGTCATGTTCCTAACGTAGTACTTGTTCGTGAAGATGAGCCATGGCTCTATGTTGTCACGACGTTTACACGTGTGCTCATCCGCAGCACGGTCGTAATAGCGCTCGTTGCACTTGCAATAATAACTACCCGGAGTGTTCTCGCACTGCTGGCTGCACACCTGGGGCGTCTCTATGCACTCGTCGATATCCGCGCAAGCTTTCCCGTCCTTCAGGAGTTTATATCCCGGATTGCACTCGCAATAGAAACTAGTCGGAGTATCTACACATCTGTGACCGCACTGATTCATCTCTACTTGAGCACATTCGTCCACGTTGCAATGAGCTGGTTCATCGGACTCGTCCGCACAGTCTGGTTCTTTGTTGCACACCAGTTGTTGGTCAATGCACATTTTGTTCGCGCATTGAAATTCGTTAGGATTGGCGCACGTGCTGCTCTTGTCTTTGCTTGCTACAGGAAAGCAGAAAGAGATTAGAAATACTACGAATCTACTATTGCATTCAGGACGAAGAAATTAGATTTTGAATATTTCAAAAGAAACGTCGTTAAGAAGTCATTCGTTACTTACGACAGTCCGCTTCGTCCGATTGATCGCCGCAGTCGTCCTGACCGTCGCAACGGAATTGCTTCCTGATGCACTTGAAGTTGTGACAGGTGAATTCGGCTGAAGTGCAAACCTTGTATTTGGAGTTGCAGAATTTCCCTTCGTCACTCCCGTCGCCGCAGTCATTGTCATGATCGCAAAGCCAGTTTTTATTGAGGCATCTTCCGTTGTTACAGGTGAATCGATCCTCGCCACAAGTTACCGGTTCAGGACAATGATGCAACGTTACGTTCTCATCAGCACCATCCACGCAGTCAGGATCCCCATCACAGAGCCACTTCTTGGGAATGCACTGAGCCCTGTTCCAGGCTTTGTTAGCTGCGCACGTGAACTCAGTCTCTTCGTCGCACTTTCTATCATCTGAAATTAGGTTATAATTGTTAATAAATTAACGAGACCCACGAGACTCGATGCTTTCTAATAAAGCCAGAGGTACTTACTGCACTGATGACGTTCATCTTCGTCGGAATTATCAAGACAATCGTTATCCCCGTCGCATATGTAAATCCTAGGTATACAGTTTCCATTGTCACAAGTAAACAAATCACCGAAACAAGTTCTGCTCTCCGAATGACAATATTCTGGCGGTTCGTCACTTCCGTCTAAGCAATCGTCGTCACCGTCACAGTGCCAGGTCGCTGGTATACACCTGTGATTAGGACAGCGAAAGCTGTTCTGAGGACACGTTCTCTGAGCACAATGAAGCGGGTCCTCGTCGCTGTTATCTCCGCAATCGTTATCGCCGTCGCAGAGCCAATAAGGTTCGACGCATATGTTTGTTTTCTCACACTTGAGATGATGTCGTGGACAGGTTGTGTTTCTTGGACACCGCTCGTGTGTCTCGTCAGAAGTGACATTGTCCTTGCAGTCGTTGACACCGTTACAGACCTGAGACAGGGGTATGCAGCGATAATTGGCGCACGTGAATTCATCTGGTCCACATTCTGGATAAACGCAACCCTCTTCGTCGCTGCCGTCGCGGCAATCGTTCTCATGATCGCACTTCCACGTTTTGTAGATGCAGCGACCGTTGTTGCAGCGGAACTCATTGGGATTGCATGAATGGTAAGCTGCGAAGAAGACAACGATTAGATATTAATTTACTTTGACATTCGTAATCAATAATATATTGGGACTTACAGCAATAGTTGCTATCCTCGTCTGATCCGTCGCTGCAGTCGTCGTCGCCGTCGCAGGCCCACATTCGTGATATGCATTTGCCATTTCTGCATGCAAATTTCGAAGAATCGCAAGTGACATTCTTAGGCACACACATTCTGCCGTCGTTGACCAGTCTGCTGTTGTCGTCGCATTTACATTCCGCCGAACCATTGGGTGCTGGATGACATGACTGATCACAGCCGCCATTGCTAATATTGCAAGGATTGACAGTGCACTGTTGTCTAGCTGGTGAAAAAATGTGAAGGTCCCTCGGTGAGTCTTCTAAGCGCTTTACCAATTCTACTTTGTTAGCTCCGGTGTGCTTCTCGGCACGGTAAACTCCTCTCAATTGAAGATCCGTCCAGTAGATGTGCTCTCTGAACACTGTTATCGCGAAGGGATAGATAGTGGCGCTGACTAGGACTTGTCTGTTGTTCCCGTCCAGGTCGGATCTTTCAATTTTCTCGCGCACCGCATCCGTCCAGTACAACATGTGCTCGTCATAATCCACAGCCAGGCCACTGGGCTGGGACAAATCGTTCTCGATAATAGCCTTCTTCAAAGAACCAGCCATGGTCGTCCTGAAGATCTTTCCTGAAGTGCCAAATCGGCCCCAGTCGGTAAAGTAGAGCGTTCCGTTACAAGGATCTACGACAATGGCCCTTGGTCTATCGACACGAGCTATCATCACCAGGTCAGACCCGTCGATGTTCATGGCGTAGATGCTATTGTTCGACGAGTCAGTCCAGTAAATCTTTTTCTGGGTCCAATCGTAAGATATTCCCTCAGGATTGATGCCTTTGGTGATGAGATTGTGAATGTCCATCGATGAAGGGTTGTCGGCCTGCATCCAAGCGATCTTAGCCCAGGGTCTGATCTGAGTGAAGAGTAACTTCTTGTCCTGGTAGTCGAAATCTACACCCACCACGTTTGTCAGGTTGCCTACTGGTTTGAAGGGAACACTCGTCACGCGAGTATCCAAATTAATGGATCTTATTTCCGTTCTTGTCGCGAATACAAGGTACTCTGCTACGTTTTCACAAGTCTTCCCATCAGCCGACAACTTTCCAGTGGCGCAGTCGCACTTCTGTAAACTTGGACTCGAGGATGGGAATGCAAAGCAAAGTTGTTGACAACCGCCATAGTTGTTACCAGCACAAGGATTCGTATTGTCCGATGGCTGAGTGCTCTGATCATATATAACAATATCCCTGAGTTTAGGTAAGTTTGTCCTGACCGGGATGGGCAGACTTATGTTTCCAGGCTGCTTGCTGGCTCGGAAGACAGTTGCTAAATTTCGGTCGACCCAATAGACGTCCATACCGTAGATAGCGACTCCCATAGGATTGGGTAAGTTCCGTCTGATGACCTGCTGATTACCACCGGTATACGAGATCTTCTGTATCACATCGAATTTGGAGTCCACCCAGTAGACGTCGTGGGTCATGATGTCAATTGCAAGATCACGTGGCGTACTGATACCAGATGTAACCACTGGTGTCCAGTTGGTACCATCTAAATAAGCCTTTCCTATCTTGGGATATTGACCGTAATCAATCCAGTACAGTAACCTCTTGATTGGATTTACAGCTAGTTCTCTGGGAGCATCCGTGGTTGTCTTAACTAGAATTTTTCTATTGCTACCATCGAGTCGACACACCTCGACGTAATTGTCGTGGGGGAACACGTTCGAGAAATAAAGATTTCCAGCTATCCAGTCGATAGTCAGACCACGGATACCATTGGAGCCAATGCCCTCTTTAATAATTTGCTGAATCTCGGTACCGTTAGGCCTCACCCTGTAGATGCCATTCCACATGCCTCTATTAAATTCCACCCAGTAGATCCAGTTGTCAGCATAAAGTACGTCCACGTGAAGAATATGATGACCACTTCCTGCAATTGGTACCATTGCCTCTTTTGAATCACTCAGACTGTATCCTCTAGCCACATCCAGTTGGGTGACAACTGCGAAGGTCTTGAAAGGCTCACATCTGGTATCACTGATATTGTAATACTCTATTCCACATGCGCAGACCCTGGTACCACCAGTTGATGGTAGACATAGTTGTTCGCAGCCTCCATTTCCATTAAGACATGGGTGCGAACCAGTGACACGTTTCTTATAGATGGTAAGAGTCTTCAATTCTGAATCATTATCAATGATGATTTTTGGATTGTCGCCTTTGGGCAGATCTACTCTCTCTACTTTGTCATGCAACTGGTCCAGGTAGTAGAGCTTCGAGTCATGAACAGCCAGGGCCTTAGGGAGAGCTATGTTATTAACTGCGGAGAGAATAACATTGGTAAGGGTTCCATCGGTGGTCATAGACTTGATGAAACAAGGATACTGAGTACTGTAGTAGATCATTTTACTAGGGATGTCTATAGTGATAGCTTCCAGCCTCTCGTTACTCTCAAGCAGGACGAGAGGATTGCTACCGTCCATGTTGACTCTTCCTATTTTGACTGGTACCCCAAAACCACCTTCGTCGACCCAGAATATGTGACCTTCTAGAGGATCAACGCACATGGATTTCGGTTTGGCTACGGAGTACTTATTACCGTCGTTGGCCAGAACGATGGTCCTGTACTTGATCTTTCCATCCAATTTAATGGCTTCTATATTCGAGGCGAATTTATTACCGATAAAGAGATTTCTGCCAAGCCAATCCAAAGCAAATGTAGATGGCGAACCAACGATTCCTGTGTCACCCGCCGGATTTGGAAATTCGGTTCTGTTACCACCTAGATAGGGGATAGTATAAATGGTTCCGTTCTCATCATCACCCTCCTTTCCTTGAATCCAGTATATGATCTTGTCCCGTCGGTCGTAATCGATGAACCTGCCACCTTCCACGCCGACGACTGGGGTGATGTATCCAGTCTTCGTATCACCAGGAGTCAGAGAGACATCGACTATCTGTGATCCGCGTAGGATCATTAGATAAGGTGTATCTTCTTCAACGCAGCTACCATCAGGCATGAGTTTGAAGCTTACTTGACACTTGCATCTGTATCCTGACGAAGCACTAGGTGACAGCAAGCACAGATGAGCACAGGTATTATTAGCACAAGGATTTGGTAAAGCAGGTTGAAGTACAGGATGATGAACATGGATGGAAAGTGGCTGGGAGATCAGATGCGAGATGACAGTTTGATTAGTACCCTTGAACTTGTGCGCAGACAAAACTCGATTAAGTTGTCTATCAGTCCAGTACATCGTATCCTCGAACAAGGTAAGAGAGTGAGGATGAAGAAGGTAATGGGAGCTAGCAAGGACTTGTTGTCTTCCAGAACCGTCGTAGAGACACGTATCGATAAAGTCCAGCTTGCTATCCGCAAAGTAGATCCTCTTGTTGGCTATGTCCAGGGCTAAGCCATTAGGCCAATAAATTTTAGTGCTGATAATAGTCGAGCGATTAGTTCCATCCATTCCAATTCTCTCTATACGTGGATTCTCGCCCCAGTCTGTCCAGAACAACCAACGCGTGCCAGGACTCGGATCCAGACACATCCCTCGAGGTTGGGTAATGTTCTCTTTAACTAGGACCATCCTGTTAGCACCAGTCTCTTTGGCTACTTCTATTGTATTTAATTTCGAATCTAACCAATATAAATTCTGACCAATCCAATCGTAAGCGAGTCCTTCTACCAAGTCCAGTCCAGTCGATATCACGTCCTGGGGATCACTACCTCTATCTAGCCTGGAGATCTTCTTCAGTTTCATATCCGACCAGAATATAGTACCAGTGTGCATATTACTGGCAATTGCTACAACATTTTCAACCGTGACCGATACTCTCTCCAAAACTTGGTCCTGCAGGTCGGCGACAAGGATCGTGTGTCTGTTGGAAATAATGAGAAAGGCAGCGCTGTGGTTGAAAGCCTTGCAGGTATGATTGTCACCCTCCAGGAGGTAACCATCGACGCAGCTACAGAAGTAACTTCCTTTGGTATTGGTACATTGCTGAGAGCAACGTCCTGGTGGATCGCACTCATTCATATCCTGACATGTGAATTTATCAGAGCTCAATTCTTCGCCGGGTGGACATATGCACTGTGCACCCAGTGGAGTTTGTATGCACTCGTTACTGCAGAGCCCACCCTGATGCTGGCATTCAGCCAGGATACAACCTAAGCCTTCGTCAGCACCATTGGGACAGTCGGCATGGCTATCGCAAACATTAGTGATATTGATGCATTTGTTTGTCACATTAGGACACTTCCATTCGTGAGAGTCGCACTTGAAAGGAGGTGGACCACAGGCATGTAACGTGGAGTCCTCGTCGGAACCATCCCCACAGTCGTCCTTACCGTCACAAATGTAGGCCTTGAAGATACAATGTGAATTGTGACACTTGAAATATCCAGAAGGACATTCCACTTCGCCGCAGGTTGGCGGCTCGTCGGATTTGTCCTGACAGTCAGGCGTACCGTCGCAATACCAGCTTTTTGGTAAGCAAATTCCATCACTGGCACATTGGAATTGTTTATCCAGGTTGCACTGATCTGGTGCCAGCGAAGGACAACCAATCTCGTCACTGGCGTCGTTGCAATCTTTGATTCCGTCGCATTTGTACGATTCCAGGACGCACATCTTCTGATCCGCACAGGTGAACTGGGTGCTAAGACAAGTGACTGGAGGACAGTCGATCTCGTCCTGCTGATCGAAACAATCATTATCGCCATCGCAGACCCAGGACTGAGGTATACAGTGTCCTGATCTAGGACAGGTGAATTGGAAGTAAGCACAGGTCTTGGCGGCACAGAATTCACCCTCGTCTGAACTGTCCCCGCAGTCATTTTCCGAATCGCACTTCCACGTCAACGGGATACAGCGGTTGTTCGCGCAGGCAAACTGACTACTGCTACAAGTTACGTTTGGACAACCCGCCTCATCGCTGTAGTCCCCGCAGTCGTTCTCGGAGTCACACCTGAACCTCATAGGGACGCACCTGCCAGATTTACAGGCAAACTCATTAGGACCGCAGGTCGGTTTTGTACAGTTTTGCATCTCGTCACTGTTGTCCAAGCAATCATCGTCGCCATCGCAAACCCAAGACTGCGGAACGCAACGTTGATTGGCACAGGTGAAATCCCACACATTAGGACATGCCAGGACGGGTGGTTCCGTTTCTGGATCAGCAGCGCAGGTCCTTCCGTTACCTTGAAGTCTCTCGCCATAGGGACATCCGCAAACTCCAGTAAGTTTTGATGTTCTGAAGCGATTAGTATTGTTTTGGGGTATTGCGAAGCACAGTTTCTCACAGCCTCCGTTGTTTATCGAGCAAGGATTATCAGAGGTAGGGCTCTGAATATCACGACTGAACACCTTCACACCGTACAGACGATTCGTGGGTGGTTCACTCACAAGAATTGATTCCTGTTCTCCAGTTTCCTTGTTCAATCTGACAATAGCATCGAGTCTCCAGTCGGTAATGTACATCCACTGCTCATGGATGGCTATCGAGAAAGGATGTCGTATGAGCCGTGAGCTGATAGTCTTGACATCGGAACCGTCGAGATTTGAGTGTTGGACATGATCCAGAAGAGCGTCACACCAGTAGAGTCTATCCTTGGTGAAATCAATAGCCAATCCATTGGGCCAACCCAGAGTAAGATTTTTAAAGACCATCAAGTTGGAGCCATCCGCATAAGCTCTGCTGATGTTGGCAGGTCTGTCCCACTCGGAGAAAAATATATAACCGTGGTTAGGATGTATAACAATGGCTCTGGGTCTCTTCAGATTCTTCAAAAGCGTTCTTCGATAAGTGACGTTCCTGGTGCTGAGGACGTTCAGGGTGCCCTTACGAGAATCAATGTAATAAAGATTCTTGGCGGCCCAGTCGACCGCAAGACCCTCAACACCTTCGTTCTGACTAGCTAAGACAATTTCCCTTCCGGTACCGTTCTGGTGAACGCGATAGATCACATCCTGAAGTACGTCGCTGTAGTAGATGTACTGATCATGCGCATCGTAGTCCAGGCCGACGAATCTTGCTCTTCTTGAGACAACAGGTAGTATCGCATCACTGAATCCTTCCATGACAGGGTCCAAGACTCTGCCCTTGATGAATCTCTGCTGAGTGTACATAAGGAACTCTTGAACCAGGTTACAATTTCTCTGATCAGTAGACAATCTCCAACCGATATTGCAGGCGCAACGATAAGCCAATCCGGTCTCGCGACCTCCAGCAGCTGTTACTATACACATATGCTGACAGCCGCCATTGTTGTTACCACAGGGATTTGAAACCATCGGTTGCGCCAGAGGATGCAGAACCTTAACGGCCTTGGCTTCTCTCGCCTTGAAGATGCTCTGTATGGAATAATCGCCCTGAGTCTTGTCGACGCTCATCAGTGCCTGTTTGGTGCTATCCGACCAAAATATTCTGTTTTCAAACATAGTCAGTCTAAGGGGCGAAGGAACGCTGGCACCCCTTAGCACCATTACTCTACCCTGACCCGTGTAATCCGCAGTCTCAATATAATCTAAAAGCGAATCGCACCAATAAACACGTCCCGTGATAACATCAACGGCAACACCCGAGACTTTGTAGGCCGCTTCGGAAACGATAGGAAACGTCGACGTGCCGTCCATGTTCGCCCGTAGCACTTGTTTCGTATCAGCAATGAACATCAGACCGACGGTAGGGTCCAGGGCAATATCAACAGGACCAGTAAGATTGGAGCCCAGGGCAATACCATGATAACGCCCGTCCAACTCAAAGACATCGATCTTCTGCACGACTGAGTCCACGACGTACAGCTTCTCCCCAATCCAGTCAACGGCAATAGAAATCGGTGACCAGGAACCAGGAAGCGATATTTCCAAATCCGAACTACTCGCGTTACCGTTAAACGATTGAGAATGAACTTTCCTAGTCTTGATGTCGCTCCAGAAGAAGAGGTTCCTGCTATAGTAGTAATCGATGCCACTGGCACCAGTAGGAATGGCGATCTGCGTTACGTCGTCACCAGTAGCTTTCATCCTCCAGATCGAACGATCCTCGGCAAGGAGCAGCTCCAGCGCCGACGTGTTCTCAGCCCTACACTGATTACGACCGTGCAAAACGTACCCGGGTGCGCAGCTGCAGATGTAGGAACCATCTGTATTCTGGCATAGCTGCTCGCAAAAGCCCCATTCCGAGCACTCGTCTCTGTCTGTACATAAATCATACAAGATCAAGATCATAAAGATCATCCTGGGATCATCTCACAGAGACCCACTGCTCATAATACAATCGATCGATCCCACTATCTACCTACCTATACAGGTCCTTGAATCATTGCCAAGAATACGTCCCTCAGGACACGAGCATACACCTCCATCAGGAGACGCGTGACACTTGTATTGACAGCTCAGCGCACCGCACATGTTAACAGCTGCAACGGAGACAACGAGCAGTTAAAATTTATTCAGACTTTACATACAAAATCGCCACTAAATTATTTCCCTGGTCAAATAATATAAACGCTACTGTGCCGTTTCAGTGACTTACAGCAAGCAGCTTCCTCGTCAGCGCCATCAGCGCAATCCTTCTTTCCATCGCATAACTTCGACTTGTCCATACAGACAGGCTTCTCGCCGTTATCTTTGGCGCATAAAAATTTATTACTCGGACACACAGTGGTCGTGCAATCCTTCTCGTCAGAGCCGTCAGCGCAATCCCGATAGCCGTCACAGTGGAAACCCTTGGGTATGCACAATGCATTGGCGCATCGAAATTGATCAGCTGTGCACTGACGAAAACCTGTCGACAACAAGAATACATGAATTACGGTGATAATAGATTTTTTTTATTCAAATTCAAAAATCATCAATCGTTGAACCTACTGCAGTGCTCCTCGTCGCTATTGTCTCCGCAGTCATCCCTGTGGTTGCATCTGGCAGTCTGCTCGACGCATCGCAGCGTCGTGTTGCATCTGAATTGACCGAGTCTACAAGGTTTTGCATCGGTCGGGCAACCTTCCTCGTCTTTGCCATTACGACAGTCCAGGTAGCCGTCGCACTTCTTTGCCTTGGGAATGCAAAGCTCAGGATTGGTACCGCCGCAGCGCACGTCATCCGGCTGACACTTTCTGTAAACTAAAATCCCCAAGGATTTTCGGCATCGAACAGGAGCAGTATTGGGGGACTTCAGTTTCAAATAAATACGTTACTCAAGCGCAGTTCCGAATTTGCATTCTTACTCTGCAACCGCAAGATTCACGGGTAACCAATTGTAAACAAGAAAATAAATATCGACAGGGAAGAAAAAAAATGAAAAAAAAAAATAATAATAATTTACTTCCAAAAAAATTTCCTAAAACGTTTCTCATAATTTACAATAACATTAACAGTATTATGGAAAATTCCACGGAATTGCGTATAAACACGCAAGCAATGTTTTCAATGACTCAGGCAACGCGTTGGAACAATTCAGTAAAAATTAATAAAGTAAACCAAAGTGCTAGGCGCTATGATAATACGTTTACGATGACTCATTAAAATGTTAATAATAATAATTATTATTATTATAATAACGTAAATAAGTCGATATCAGAGCGAATGCATAAATATGGAAATTCCAAAATAAGAATGACTTAAGTTCTTGTCAATCCAGAGTCTGGAACGATAACAGTCTCGCAATAACAAAGTATCTGCTCGGTCAGATCGCGATTAAATTGAACAACTGTAAGAAGCCTGCGGTTTGAACGATCGTATGTACCGTATAATTGGCTATCGTCATTGTAGGCACGAATTAAATGAGGGTTAAGGTATTGGCTGTCAATGAAATTGACAATGAGAAAATTCCAAGCGAAGGCTGATTGTCACCTTGGAAGTACACGGCAACAGTGGTATTTTACGCGGAATGAATAATTCATATTAAAATGAGCCAATGGTCAATCGATAATGAAAATATATATTGGTATATACACATATTTGTTGCTAAGGGATATTTTGGGGACGATTTCATTAACGAAGTCGCTATTTTGAGGACATTTGGCTGTTTTGAGGACTGTCCTCAAAGATTTTACTCCCTAATGACTGTTTTGAGAACCATAAAGCGGCCTGTCACACCAAATTTATTTACATCTTTTAAATGTTAGACATCCAGTATTTGTAATGGACTTAGAAATGTTTCGTTAGGTTAGACTAGGTAAGAATTCCAATGCTGTGGATGTCCCAAGGTAGTAGTTTTATTAACATTAGCTTGCTATTGTGAACGCCCCTTGATATTTCGTGTCCCCAAAATATCTATTTGGCAAACGTATATATACGTGTGTATATATATATATATAATAGGTGTCTACTAAAAGTTTTTATCTATTAATCCAATTAAAATATTGAATGGGAATAATTTTATAATTTCTATACGCGATCGAACTACCCTGAAACTATCAACGAGTGAATTGTGTGCAATCGTCATTGTCATCAATTGAACAGTGCGTATGTTATTTTATGTGAGACACGTCAACGTGCCAGTGTCCGTACAAGGCGAACACTTGACCTAATGTAATTGTTCGGATACTACACTGATAAAATTCGTGTTACTTTGAAGATAGTGAACAACGTTTAATTACTCTTTCAGCTGATAGTTGCGACCAGTTGAATGGACAGGGTCAAAGTTCAAATAGCTTTAAAAAGTCAGATATTATATATATTACATACTGGGTAAATTAACGATGGACCGTGAAGCTTTGAAAATTAATCTCGCGACACGTGGCTTTTATCAAGCTGCATTATGACACGGACAAGGATTAATAAAAAAAATGTTCTATAATAAAATTTTTTAAATGCAATTCTTTGAAATATTACAAAAAACAGTTTTGGCAGTCGTGAGACGTTTATGTCAATTTCATTATACCGATCGGATTTTATTTGGAGAATTTTTTTTCTCGAAATAACAGTCTTCGATGACCTAGGTAATTCTAATCAGATAGGCGTCGTTACTGTCGGTACGATTAAAAAATTTTGTTTGGACTAACATACAATTAGTTCGCGTTGGGTTTTTCCCGTGGCAAACCTGACATTAGTTTCGACGATTATAAAATAGTCAAAGAGATCGACGGTTACGTAACCGGGTACCATTTTGCCGTAGAACGTGACGCGACATAACGAGAGGTATCTATATGCATTTAAAGGTAATCTATTCCAAGAACTTTTGAAAGGCATAAGGAGCATCGTAAAAAAAAAAACTAATTAACAAATTCTTGTCAGAACATTATTTCGTCATACGATTCGCCCTTGGACGATTGAGAAATCGAATATGAAAAATCCAAAGACGATACACCGATATCGTAAACCGTTCACTTGATAAACCTACGGAAAGTCAAATAAAGGTCCCTACCCAAAGAACTACAGCATACATGGATTTGTAATCGATTCAAACATCCAACAGAGCAGTCGCTATCACGAAACTGATGCACGTTAAATAAACCCCTTGAAATAGTCTGTGTGTAGTGAAAGAAAAATTCTATAAATAGAAAATTGACCAGAATGACGTAAGATCACGGTACAGATTACATTGAACGGTGAGCGGAGGTAAATTAAAAAAAAAAATTATCCACCACGGCATTCTTCGATCTTCAAAAATTTTATTAAACCCCCGCTGTCCTTTTGCCTGAAGTTAGTCGCATAATAGAGGTTATGTGTTATACAGTTCGAGGTTTAAGAGCGACTTGGAATATAAACGAAAGTATCGAAAGATCGACCGGTGTCATAGCGCATAGCAAGGGTGAAAGCCGTGAAACGTATTTTTAACAATTTTATTATAGACGTTTTCATGGAGCGATAAAAATAATTAAAAAGTAAAACTTATCCACGTTGTGCCGCCTACGTTCCTATGTTTTGACTAACTCGCGGAATCTATTTTGAATGTCACGCAATGCAGGGAAAAGGTCGTCGGAGCCTACGTCCCAGGTATAAGACTTAAGGGTAAACACGCACGTAGCGTCACGACGCTCGGTTACGAATTCAACGTCTCCATTTATACATGAAAATGACATTGATCGATGCACAATTATTCGAAGAGTCATTTGGATGTATATATGCTGATGCGTTCCCCGTGACTCTAAGTCATACACGTTGACAGGCCTGGTTCACATTTGGCGAACGTAACGCGTCGTACGTGCGTCCGCAATACGTATTAAATGCGTATCGGTCGAGGATTCTTCCTAGAGTCCATTACGAGAATACCAAAGCTACAGTTTGGCAATCAAATAAGGAATGACAATTAAAAGTAACTATACTCACTGCAACCGGCTTCATCGGTACCATCGACGCAGTCTACAGTCACGTCGCATCTTTGATAAGGTGGAATGCAGTAAGTTTTATTGAAAATATATTGGCCGCAAGTAATCTGGCCGATATCACATTCGGGAGGTGCTGAAAAGAAATGAAAAAAGAAAATCAATATTCGAATACAAATTATGCAATGATTAAAAACGTTGATATGAGCCGCGTGACGTCACGAGTGACGATTCTAAGGTATGCCTCGACTTTTTTTTTTTTTTTCAAATTTTTTTCCCCTGACGACTTCCGGTCATGTCAACCGGTGGAAACAACTTCCGTAATTTTCCGTATCAACGGTTACGATCGTCTCGCGAATGCATGATAATACGGATCAGGATTCAGACAATCTGACATTGTGAGGATCGCGTCCACGTTTTTTGTTTCCCTTCCCCGCCCTTCTCTTTTCCTTTTTTTTTTTTACGTGCTCGCGCACGTTGGCTGGTTTTGCGTGTCGTCGGGAAACAAGGTCATGCGCTCTTCCGGTTCGGCGAGCCCCTCGCATAACAATCACTGACGATCGTACCGACTATTACGGGGATTTTTCTTCCGTGTGCAGTATGTAGGTACCTGCATAACCGGAACGATGGATACATTTACATGATATATACATATATGTATATGTATATTCACTTTTTTGTAATTATATACAAATTAACCTAAAATATCTCAAATTTCTATTGCCCCTGGCAGTCCCAATCGTTGCCATGAACAATTCGAACCGGTGTGAGAAAAAGTGAGGTTATGTTCAATCTAAAACTGTTTATGATCAGATCCAAACGTATTTACGTGAATCTCATTATTTTGTAAACATAAAGAATACACTAATAAATCTCTGTAACTGATACTTACGACAGTTGTGCAACTCGTCCTCCCCATTGGCACAGTCACGTTGGTAGTTGCAGACCCGTACACCCGGGATGCAAGTACCTTCAGGGCATCGAAACGACCCAGGTGGACAGGAACCTCCGCTGCCATCGCGTGGTAAAACCGACAGGGAAGTGGGATCTGATAAACAATATTTAAAGTGTGATAAGTAAAAGGCTCGATATAAGCTCGGCAAGAATATTATTCTATAAGGTTAGCCTGCTTGGTTCTAATACATTATTAGGACGCCATTTTGTACGTTATTTGACAGCCCGATGGGCGCCAATTTTTAAAATCCAGATTCGGACGGTAGGAAACGCGCCCATTTTGAGATGACGTAAAATTAGAGTAACGGTTAAAAACAGCTGTGGTAGCATTTAAAATTAATCAAGATGGCCGACACTATCTGTGTAGCTGCCAATGCGAAGACTCGTAAAGCTGTCTTAAAATTTTCTTACAATGAAATGTTAAAGCTTGATTAATGTCAATCGACTTCCCCCTTGAGGAATCCCTTTCTATTAAACATGACTAATTGTACGTATTAGATTGTCGACCTGTGTGATCGATTGTCTCGTATCGAGCGTAACGGCTCGTATTTGAAATGCCATTAATTCGTCGCAGAAAATGGTCTTCGTATTTTACCAAAGCAATGGAAATTCTAAAGAGACACTGGCTTGAATAATATTGTTGGATTAAATTTCCATCCGTCTCCTTTGCCGTGGATTTCTTTGATGGTAACAATTACGCCGAAGACTTTCTTCCGACTACAATAAACCGCGGCCATCTTTGTTCCAGGATTGTTCCGTTGAAACGCGTTATTTTCACATTACCAAGAAAGTCCCAATGCATTTACAGTATAACTGCAGAAAGTCTGCAGCCATAATCAAACGTACCTATATATAGATATACATGTATAATATATACTTTTCATGCTACGTAGGTAAGCTGCCGGTTTTATACATATATATATTATATATAAGGGCATGCATCTGCATAATCAGAAAATGTAAGAAACGCATGAGTGCCCGCGAGTTTATCAATGGCGGAGGTCGTGTGACATTACAAAAAAATTGCCGGCAAAGATATACATAAAGCCTGTTAAAGTCGACCGTACAGCGTTCTCCACGAAATACAAAGTAGTCGACATTCAGAAAGACTATAAAAACGGTCACCGTTTCCTACATTGGAATTCACGTAAGGCACGAAACGCGTCAATTAGCGTCGGCACGGCGTTTATCCACGTGTCCGAGCAGCGTATCCAATTCGGGCAGAACACAAGTTCCGCTAGTTCTAGTCGTGACGACGCTGAGAAAAGAAGAAGATCGCTTACGATTGCAGACGCTTTCGATGGGCATATAAAAAGAATCGTTAAAAAGAAACGTAAGACTAACCTAAAAATCGTTTGTAGCCCGTAACGTCTTCTCTTTCGGTAAAGAGAAAGAGTGAGACGAAAAAACTGTAAGGAAATGACCCAATTTCAAGCACGTAGAAATTCCATGAACCACGAACAAAAGCCCTGAAAATTTCTTTGCCGAAATTTCGACGCGAAATGCGTGAGCGATGAAAAAATTTTTGATAAAACGTACACTGATTCGTTACTCTCGAATCTTCTTCGAAGGTCCGCCATCTTTGACAGCTTTCTCTCTCCGATTCTCCCTTTGTCGAAATCACCAAGTAAACACATTAGCGTCTTGCCGGAATACTCAAGATAATACAATAAATACAAAAGTACGATAACAAAATCGTAAGTTGTAACGTAGTAAAATCGTCATCGAAACGTTAGTTTCACTTAACGACGCCACGCCATTCGATAAAAAAATGTTTACAGAACGACGACGACGCTCTTCGGAAGAAGAACAGTCAGTCACTCGGAATGTCGATTACAAGCGCAGAAAAAGACAGAATTAAGATAAAGACAATTAAAGAAAATAATCGATTCAAGAAAAAAAAACAATAACAAACGGCATTTGAAACGCAGCGACCAAAGTAGTCGATGACGTATCCTCATCGTCTCGTAATCGAGCACATACGCCCGCCGTTTTCTTCATCGCGGTTCAATGCATAAACTTCGTTTATCTTCAAAATACAAGTATCCGATTAGTTAATAGCACAGTTAAACGGATTTTACGCATCGAACCGCGTCGAAGTAAATGGGCGTTGTGTCGTAAAAATCAATTATGCATCGGTTATATCCTCAGCTAATAACAACATTCACCAATAACTAGAAGCCACTCCGAGTCCTGTCACCTTGGAACAGAAGTTACCGACAGAGAGACAAGGTTCTATCATAACCTCAAAAAGATTGCTAGAAAAGCGATAATTCCAGAGTCACGACAGTATAAAAAAATTTTCCTCAGTACTACCAACCTCCACCGTACCCAATACGGTCAGGACAGTGGATGTACACCGGCTCTTACTTGTATTACGATTAGATGTCAGTACCCGGTACGCATTATAACCCACTCACGAATAATAATACGGCCTTCTATACAAAACTCGATTCGTACGAACCTCCTTGTAGCAAACGTGCAGCCAGCCAGTCCACGCTGCCTACACACACTATACATCGTCTACAAGACAGTCAACAGAGCCGTTGAGTTATAGCTAGACTGAATTTTCCAGCCAAGAATTCACCGTCAAACCAAACAAACCCGGTCATTGATACTCCAACCAGCTGTATACCGTACCTAACCTAAAAAAAGCAGTTCTCCGCACGAAGAATCCAGGTGAACTCATAGTTGTAGGACGATTAAAGAGTGAATTCCTAATCGCATCGATTCCCATTACCAAACTATTGATGAAATCCAAACAAATATTCACAGAGAGAACTCCGTGTGAAGTACCTATCTGAGAAGTGAAGTGAGGCTTCGTCGTACCAAGAGAAGTGAAGAGCGCCGAGAGTCGATGTATATGTTATGTGTGTTCTGCGTGTGTGTGTTTATATGGCGCACGGTAGACCCCGTCGAGGTCCGCGGCGCGGCTCGGGGCCAGAGGAAAGAGACTCCGGTCTCCGAAGTGCAGCGTTCGTGCCAGGCTGCGCGGCCTGGTACCGCAGAACGGAGAACGCTCGCTTCGAAGTACATGGTCCGTGTCTTTACCTACTTGGCAAGCCGGTAACGCGCACAGCCTCGTAGTCGAGGCTGCGTTGAGCACGTAGAATTCTATGAGAACGTAAAACGGCCGCTAACGATAATCCCTCTATGAAGTGTACCATATCCTTTTCTCTTGCTGTGTCTCTCCTGTCTCGTTCCTTTGCACTCGGTAAACGGTTCGTACGCCGAGTGCTGATGCCCTTACGTATATGCAACGGGTGGCGTTGATAATCATGACCCTGTTCTAATTTCATTGATCTGAAAGAAACTCGAGTTAAATACGAATAATTATCGAACTTGGCCGCTGGCAACCTTTATTGGAGATTATTCACAATTTTTAATCGTTACGTAATGAGGGACTGAAATACGTTTTTTCTTTTAGACGCGATCGATTAGGATCTATTTTTTTTTGTACGTCAACCATATAGGGTGGAACGTAAGTAAGAAATAGTGAACGAGGAAGATCGTGTGGTTACCGGAGACTTATATTTAATCGTGATGAAAAATCAATGTATTTTTGAAATATTCATCAAAGGAATATTTTCGAGAAAATTATACCGCGTGGCAAGATTTTCGGGAAATCAATTTCACACAGATACCTACAGGCTCTTACGGAGTTGTGAACGCGGCTTTATAATTTTCCCTTCGCCACACCATCAATTGATCATTAGTTTCTTCGAGGTCCGCGAATGCACTCACGTAGCCAAGAGGCTATCTTGAATAGCGAACTGCAACCAGGCGAATAATCTGTGACGTGACCTTCGCTGATACAATCGATCGAATTATTTATCATACTTGATCGAGTCCTAGGTAATAAATTTCAATTATTATAAAATCTCACACAAAGTGAATTTTGCATAATTTTTTTTTTCAGCCAACGACCATCCTTACCCATCCACGGCGATGAAAGGCGAACCGTGACGAAGTCGAGTGTGAAAAGAATTCAGCTCTTGCACGAGTTGGCAACAAGGAGAGCTGGCAGAAGGAAAAAGGATATTTAAAAAAATGAAAAAAGAAAAACCGTCTCGCATCGTCGCGAGTCAACGATTTAATGACCTCAGTGAATGATGAATCAGTATGCCTGCCGCTAATTACCCTAAACGCTTAACTAATTTCACTCGAGATGCACAGAAATTGATCAGCGAATAAAAAAACCTATTTTACATAAATGCGCTCCGAACGCATATCGATAAACGTCGCATATTAAAAAAAAGCCTGAAGCAAAAAAAAATTGTCAAAATCAAATACATACGTTTAAAATTACAAATTCTAATTTGGCATCTTCATCTGCGAATTCCGTGTATAAGTTCAGCGCCTTAAGGTCAGCATAAAATTGCGCAATGGCTTGACGCGTTAGAATGAAGAATTCGTACGATAATTTATGTACGCCTAGGAGAAAACCACAGTGGAGGAAAAATAAAATAATTAAAAAAAAAGATGTCAGTAACATCGTACGTATAAACACACATAAGATATCTAACGACAGTCATATGACGACAACCGTCGTTGTTTTTTCTTTCCTGAATCTCGTTGTGAACGGTACCTTAAGAGCTCAAAGTGTCCCGTACATATTAAAGCCGCCAGTGGCGTTACAAGGTAGAAGTGCCGCTAATAAGAGGAAGTGGACGGTGTCCATTCTGTGGTGGCTGGAATTAAAATAACCTTATAATAAGTCTCGTAAGCGCGTTACAATATGGCGGCCGGCATCGTCCTCGCCGTGGACGCCACGACGATTACCCTCAGGCACTAAAGTACGACGTAAGACCCACACGCAAGATCAGACAGTACGGAGTATCACGAATTGAAATCGAAGCGAGCCAGGTCAATGACATAAATTCGAGGCATAAGAAAATAATTGACTATTGTCCGCGTTACGTACTGGCAAGAAAATCAAGAAAAATTGCTGAGCTTTTTGAATACGAAATTATCCACGACACAAGGCGAATGGCTGTACAAAGAGTAAAATACGAATTTTTCAATGTAGCTCGATGAAAAATAAATATTGAGAAACTCTGCAGTGTCTTTTTTTAAGAACAAAGGATCCGCTTTGAACTAAGGTAGGCTTTTCCTGAAATGCTTTCAGGATATATTCAATTCACGGTATCTAAAGCCTCGATGTTAAATAAATATATATATCTATACAGTGTATAGGAAGAAGAACAACGTCGAGTGAGAGCATTTGAACACTCCGAGCGAATCCTGAGTCAAAGAGGCGGAAGCTGTAAAGGTCGAAAGAGAATTGAGTTACAGAAGAAAGGGAGTTCGGCGAGATGAGATCGAGTGCCGAAGGCATTAAGGAATCTTCTCTTGGAGTAGGAGTGGGTCACCGGCTCACAGTAGTATTATGGATACACGCTATACAAGGAGTTGGCCATAGCTGTAACGAAGGTGCATAAATTGTAAGCCACCCTATATATGGGTAAGAGGTATAAACCGCCACGAACAAGTCATAGCTGGCAGTCTAACGAAAGAGCCGGAGTCAGCGAATTCCTGGGTAGGGGATACGGGAGACGTCCTCGAGGCCGGATAAACGAATACGGAGTCAACCTGCCAACTGTTGGGTATACCTGTACAATGTATGATCATATATTTATAACTAGGCTCATTCACATAAGTGCAACGAGAGCATACGGTTATTACCGATTACGACCGATCGCGACCGGATACTCCAGTAGGGACATGGCTGAACGTTAACGAGCTTTTGACGATCCGGTCGGTATCGAAATTACCCAGAACCACCGGGGACTGTCTTATTACGTTACAAGGAAGACCCAGGACTAACTCTGAGAAATCCAAGCAATTTTCATCTCGAGGATGGAACAACGCCTGGGATCCAGGGGTCTCTTATCTATGGCAAATCGTTCGCGTAAGACCCCTGGGAACGGTAACTCTCATCTGTAGAAGTGTTTCATGGAAATCCATCCGGGAATGGAGTCCGACTGTTAAATATATATATACATATAGCACACGTGTCTATCAACGTTAAGTCAAGCAATACAGAGCTCTGGTAATTCTAGGACCTTTCCCTAGAGCAATAATACTTCCTTTGGATAACGTTTATGATTTATCCAGCCTAACAATACCCACTAGTAGCCAGAGAATCGGATTGCCTGACTTCGGTTTTCCTGTCTGGCATTGTCTTCCTGGTGACTAGTTTATACATGGAAAGTCAATTTGTATTATTATACCTGACCTAGCCCTAATGAGACCGAAGGTCGTTTCCAAGTAAGTTAACGGATGTATTTTCAGGAAATTCTTAATTATCCATAATGTCGGTTGCGTCTTCCAGGAGTTTCTTTGTTTCTTCCTGTGTCTCTCTTGTCAGATCCTGTTTTTTTTATTCTTGGCCGAGACTCCTCCAATCGTCTAAGGGGTACCGAGTCATACGAAACTCTCTAATGATTTGCACACTTAAGGTTAGCCTCCTTCGTCGGGTTATGGAAGTAATGACTTGCGCAAACTCTTCGTCCAAGATGGTTGACGACTTTATGTAAAAGTAAAAAACAATTTTTTTTTTACGTCGGACTGGATCAGTAGCTGGGCAGTTAACGGCTGTGAATATTTAAAAGTGTTAGGTTATACCTTTGGGGGAATCGCGCAAACCATCGTCGATTCAGCTGACGGTGCGCAGAAATGGAATTGTGGAATGTCAACGTGTGAAAAGGGATCGTGTCTGCTGGTCTTTCGTTAGACAAACCCAATTAGTTGTGGCTAATTAATTCATACGGCATTCTCCGAGAGACTTCACCGAAGCCTCGAGCTGTCCTTCTTGGTGTGAACTCCTTTTTCCAGTTACGGTGCTCGAGAGGTCTCGGTGCTAACTCAGAGAGACAGTAGGATCGGATGATAAAATAAATTATGTCACAGTCGGAATACTCTGGATATCCAAGTACAGTGTTGACGTGTATCTACGAACGTTGCGTCTCGAATTACTTTCTGTGAATCCGTAACTTGAGTTTGGGGCTCGTTCGGACCTTTACCAGAAGCCTAAAAAATCTGTTCGCGAGAGTACAGAATAGATTTGAATTCCCCAAAGGAGACAATTGTACGTTTTTTTTTTTTAAATCAAATGATTTTTTTTGAAAATTGCCAATTTAAAACTATGTATAATTTTACGAGCGACAATTTTGTCAAATTAATCTCAAGTTTCAGTCTCATCGCGTATCGAACGCGTTGCGTTCGCGGTAACGTCTTCCAAGTGTTACCCAAAAATTATTTCAATAAAAATATTAATTTTAATGGCCGACATTGTAAATGCATTGTTCAAGAATAAATATTTCAACCTTTACTCGACAAACTACTCTCGCAATCTCTAGGCTTTTTTACCATATCGACGTTTTGCTACTGGCGTTACATTTAAATAAAAGCTAATGACCCGCAACCGCATTCAAGTATTAAATAGTAATCAAAAATATCTATTAATAGTTCACATGGAAATACTATACTGTACAGATAGTATTCATGCCTAGAGCTACCAGTGTGAGCATATAAACGTTAAACTGGATCATTCAGTACAAGCAGATCGACTGAACTTGTACACATGTCCACTTCGTTCATATATTAGAAGCCAACTTCATGACTATGTCTCGAATAATATATAGATATAATAATATTCCAAATCAACAAAGCACGCGAGTTCTAGATTCAAATTAAAAAAGAAAAATTCCACTCTATAACGGTTAGTCGAGTGCGCATGCGCGGAGCTCAGGTATAAATTCCCAACTTGAAGATCCGCCTTGTCCAGGACCAAAGAATCTTGCATAACGTGAGCGCAGCACAGTGCGATTTGTTAAACAAAGAAAATCGCGCTCACCGCGAAGGTGAGGCTTTCGTGGGAAACTTAAACTTTCACCCATGAGAGTCACGAGTGCTGCCTCCTGTCGTGCAAAATGGAAGACGTATGCCTTTGCCAGTCTATGGGACTAGTCTAAACGCAAACGTTACGCGTGCTTGCACGCGTCTTCCCAGGAGATGAATTTCAGTGATAAAATATAAACCTGGACCAGCCAGATTAGATAAGGAGACGTAACCTTGATATTGAAGGGAATCCCCTCAATGGAAATAAATAAAGTAAACCCATATAACGTGCAACCATCAATGAAAGCAATTGAGTAAAATTTCCTAAGGACAATACATACCAAGCGCAATGATCAAATCTTATAATGATTTTCAGCATGCACAAACCATAACGATGGAAAGCCCGTCGTCTGATTACAGCTATGCGAAATTCAGGGTCTACGATAAAGTATAAACAAGCCCAAAACTTTGTGTGACATACACCGCCTCTACGAAATGAACAATTAAAACTCGTTAGGGTCATAAGACCTCGTTATAGGTAATTACAAAAGGGTTCATCATACGCGTTATTAGAGAAATCAAAGCGACACTCTAACCGAGCCTATGTCAGTCGACAGTGATTAGACCTAACGGTTCTTCATTAATTACATCCGCGCCTTATCACTAGGCTCGGTATAATACATTGTACTGTTATGAATAAAATTAACAAATTTTTTTTCTTTTTCATCCATCGTCTTACAGGCCCATCAAGTCTGACTGTAATTGCCACGCGTTTTCGTGTCATTTGTGCATAGAGTGTACATACGTTAGAGGCACGTATGTACTCATATGCATACGTAGCAAACAGTACCGGGTACGAGCTGAGAGTTATCAGCCTACATGGTGCACAGGTCGCGTCATGGTCGAGCTCTCTCTCTCTCTCTCTTTCTCTTTCTCTCTATCTGTCTCATTTTCTTCCTCTCTCTCTCTCTCTGAATCTCGGTGTCTACTGAGGTGAATTGTCATCCCACATGATATACAGGGTGAACAGAAAATAGCACCGATGACTTCTCAGCTTGGCACAGAAACCACATCTAATACGAATTCCAATTCTTGAATAATGGTCTAGAAGAATTGCGATTCTTCAGAATTAGTATTACCATACCTGAATACTGCATATAGGTAGTTCCAAGTACAACGGGCAACTCAATTATCACTGAACATAGCTAAGTAATGGTATACCTGAAGTATGAGTCTGTACCAAGGATGTAAGGATCGATGATTTTTCACTAGAGTAATTTCAACATCAGGTTGAACTTTATCATCGTGTTACCTGCCACACCCCAGATATTTTTCTCTAATCGATACAGCCTGTTGTACGTCATGGACAAGATCGGGTGAAGTAATCGAATTTATAAAGGCATTTTTTAACATCTTTTGGAACAAAAAAAGTCTCGAGGGACATGAGATGTGCCTATAGAAGAACTAGAAGTGTCGTGTAGCAGCAGTCGACGTCGTATACAGGGCGGTACGATCGGACCGGGACCATTGGAACCAGGGTCCCGCTATCCGGCCGCCCGCTAGCCTGAGGTGAATGAACCTCAGCCCGCCTACTGACTTTACCTGCCAGGCGAACCTCTCTCGCTATCTCGAAGAGGTCTTCGCGACGTGGTAAACTCCTTCCACTCATTCCGCTTCTAGCATACTGTACAATAATACCGCGTCTGGGCATACCGAGATCCTCCTCGTGTTTCTCTGGGTCTTGAAGGACCTAGTCCAGGTCTTTGTCTCTTTCTCTCTTCCTGACGAGCTCAGTCTTCGACGTATTTATAACCTTCGATGAATTCGTTCAGACACCGGAAACCAGACTGCACCGTACGATCTCTCCAGTTGACAAGTTGGCAGAGTTTGCACGATGATGAAAAAGGGAAAGGAAAACCGGAAACACTGGAAGCGTTCTTTCTCTTTGGACAAATACAAGAAGAATTTTAGTAACGAATGAAATAGGCGTAGAATTCGTGGACGTATCTTTTTTTTAAGGTTAGAATCGATAGTGATCAAGATAATTATTCACTGACAGGTATATTCAAGGTTATGCGAAGATCATTCACCACTTCTGATATAGTGTATAGGATCCAGTGAAATTGATCGGTCACTTCGTAATCAGTGAAACAATGCTCGAGGACAAGTTCTCGTTTCAAAGTCCTTTCGAGCACAGAGAATTATCCTTGTCGCTGACTATTAGTGTAGACAAAGAGAAAGAGACTGGCATCGTTGATGACCCGAAATTTTCTACCTAATTGAGAAAGCGCAACAGGAAACTCGTTCTTCATGATCGATCTACCAGGAAAGACTTCACATTGCGGAACAGTTTCCAACGAGAAAGGTCATAGCATTATCTATGATCCGTTCCACTTTTTTTTTTTTCACAATCCTTCATGTCGTCCGTGAAAACTACAAAGTTGCACGCGACTCCTGTACACACACAATATCGATAACATCCAACCGTTTGTCGGAATGAGAGGAGAATTAAACAATTTCGCGGCCATTTTCCGTAATTCAGTCTAGCCCGACAGCACGGTATAAATATCAGAATAATTAAGAAAAACAAAAGCATCTACCTGCATACACATATAACACGGAGTTTCCGATTAAACGTGATATGCAAAACGCACGGTAAACTTTCGACGACGTGAATCCGCGCGTGCTTGGCACGTTAATGGGGAGTCACGAGTGCGCATGCGCGATAAACGATTTTCAAATACAAAACTGTACACGTTGTCACCGGCGGATACCGAAGCGACTACGTGTTACATTTAGCGTACGTTAATTTCTTCGAGAAAGGATATCTGTGATATATGTCTGTGAACGAGATAAGACATGCCGCCTGAATATATACATTTCAATGTCGATTTTATAGAAAATAGCCGCGTCTAGAAAACCAACAAAACCATACCAAGCGTGCGTGAATTCGTACCACGAGCACGAGTAAGATATGCATTCCGGAGTTTCTTCGGGACGCGAGAAAACGGCTGGAGGACGAGAAAAGAGGATAAGAGAAATAATACAGACGGAAGAATCCATTACGGGCACGTCGGTGACAATTGAGGATAACGATACAACAGAATCGACCGGTCGAGACGGACGGTATTGTTTCGTGTCGATTAATGGACATGAAAAAAAAAAAATGAGCAACAGCAATGGCCTTAAGTGAATTAACGAGTGTCTGTGTATATTGCTGCAAGTGCAACTAACTGCCTGATTCACATGGTAATTTCAATGAATAATATTCTTCGATAACTGGAACGTCCTTTGTGTCGGAAAAATAGCAACATCTTTTATAGGTTATGAAACAATTTTTTCATACGTATACTGTTCGTGTCATACTTGAATGATATTGAACACAAAACTTCACGTCTGACGTACTTTATGGGTCTGTTCCTCGTTGGGCATTGGTAAAATATCTGTGGGTACAAATTACCGTTAGTCCTAGTGACGAGATAGTAAGAGGTTAGTCGAGGTTAAAATGAGGTCAGATCGAAATAGGACGAATCTTACAGACAGTAATTGGTCAAAAAAAAATTGAGAGACGATCCGAAATTCCATCTTGGTAGTTTATTTTTAAATTGAATGAAAAGAAAAATTTTTTTACAACGCTTTCAATGGGTAGTTCTACATATGTATGTATAGTATATGCTCTTGTATTATATGGGTATATTCGTAGACGGCATCAATAATAATGGATGCATCGATTTAAAAGAGTCCTGGATCCCAAAGAGAACCGGAACCGGTTTTTTATCCCGTCAAGCTTTCACGGTCACGTTACAAAGCGCGATTCACGTTCGATCGAAATCCATCCGCGTATAATGATTACGAGGTCAGAGAATTTTTTCCGAAAAACTTTAACGCTTATGAACTCGTATTCTCTCAGCAGCTCGTTACGATCCTACATATTGCCGGTTTGATATCGTGAGGATGAAGGAGCGGGCCGATTTGAGAAACCAGGTGAAAAACCGGTTTCGTTCGCTTCGAGTGTAGCATTCGTGTAAAGCGATTAGGATCTTGAGAAGGACCCAGTGGTCTGCGTAGATAGACTGAGCGGAGTTGCCCGCTGTGGAAGTCAAAAACAGAAAATGTCCATTTCGCATCTGACGAGTAGACCGACCGTACTTAGGTGAAATAAGTGAAGGGAGAAAAATAATGAAGAAATAAAATACATTATATGCCGCGGATGCGGGCATCATAATATTATTACGAAGCAGAGCTGCCGACGTCAAGTCTATCGTCGAGGGGACTCATTTACGTTGAAAGGAATAAGAAGTTGGCACTTCAAAGTGAGACTGGATCTCACACGTCACGTCCATATGCATACGAATGCTATCATCGTACGTAAAAACATTCCAATTCTCACATGTGATAATGTCTTGTCATGTACCGACCGCTTATCGGTCGCGATGTTTTTTTGCTTTTATTCTGCTTTATTTCCTTCCTTTTTTTTAATCGTGTTCTGACTTGGCCTTGTCGTACCACGCTTCGCCACGCCGAGTTAATGCCACCGTTGAACTTGATCGCAATGCCAAAGTCAGCGGAAACTACGCCTGAAGTCACGTGAGTTAATAAATCGTAAACTTGGTGCCGCCAAAGTATTTCAACATTTTATACCGGCGAGTGCACCGATCGATTCCTCGGATGTCCAAATACACACGTGTATCATGCGTTGTTATAGTAGCCGTATAGGATACTTTTACAGACCCGAGTACCGGGTGAGAGAGACAGACAAAAATACGTTGAATTCCCCGGACAGAAGGAGTGAAGAGAAAAAAAAATGAAACCCGAGATATTAAATTTCAATTGTGTATTAGCAATCGATAATCCTGCGTATCAGCGAGTTCGATGTTCTCAAACGAACGTATTTTGAAACGAACGTATTACCCGCCATACTTATTATGCCGTGATGAATAAATAGATTTAATGACAAAAACTTGACAAAGAAACTTCAGACGGGCTCTTTGCGGATTTCCTATTTAGATCGTGTGAGACGTCTCTATGGATGCTTCACTGTACGGTCCTGCTTTCATTTCTGTAGCAACTTGTTGAAAAGGAGAAAGAAAAATCGCGGGGAAACCGAAAAAGATCGATAAAAAGAAAAACTGCAAGATTTTTATACCGTCAAACTTTGAAAGCCTATTGGTATTAAAAACAAGGCGAGTTTACGTGTTGCTGCAAGACACGATTTATTTTCGACGGTTGTTACAGCTAAACAGAAAACTCCAGATTCAATGTTGCCGTAACTCATATACCTAGGTGAAATATCCTCGAGCACGTTCTCGTGCTCTCACTTCCTTCATTGTTTTAATCGTGTTCAGTGCCGAGTACCTTTTTTTTTTTCTCTTGCAAAGACTCAAGCGCCATTTCGTTCAAAGCATTCGTGAACTTTCAATGACCAAGTCAATGGGTCGCGCGATACGACGACCCGTCTAATTTTCAGTCGTTACACTGCTTGACAGTGATAAAGAAAAAAAATTGAAATAGAATATAATACGGCACTGTTTTTACTTTTCACTCTACAGATTGACGGTGACAGGTTTACGACCTGCTTTAGAATCCTCAAACATCTACCTGGCCTTTTTACTCGCTACGTACCTTCGCTGCTACTACTACCAGCTTACCTAGCGGTTTTCAAAGAGTCGTCTACACGGAATTAACAAATATGAAAAATTCCACAGCTGAATTTACCATCCGGAATGTTCTAAAGAACATATCGTTTCATAAACGACACAGTTTACGCCATTTCAAATTACTCGTACAAGCTTTTCGTTCGTATTTCTAATCAAACTGTAAATAATTTCGTGATAATAGATAATAAACATACCGCCGAATCGTCTGAAAGAACCGATCACCGCGACCTGAGCAAATAGGACGAGGGCTGCTGCGAGAAGCCGCGTTCTCCGGAAGTGGCAGCCACTTTTCCGCCACGGCTCCGCAGCCACCGCCATCGCACACCCCCGTGGTGATCACTCACTAGCACGCACTACCACCAGGCACAATGCACTTATTTTATTTGTTTATATTTAATTCAAAAATTTTTAAAAAATTAAGAGCCACTCGTCAGCCTTTAATCCGCGAGGAGCTTGTGCTCCGTAAGACACGGCTCGTCGCCGAACGTAGAGAAGAATAAACGGAAAAACGTAAAAAAGCGTGAACGGTTCACGAATTGGCGTCAGAGTCAGTTCATGGCTCGTGCGGGCGACGTTTACCCGGTCGCGGTCAGCAAGCGACTGCCACTTGGATCTCACGGCTCAACATGGCGGATTGGCCGGTGACGGCTCAGCGCCAGTCGCTACGACCAATCGGATTCCTTCGTTCACGATCGTCGGCGACCTGTCGCGTATCCGATGTTGCATTTGCCAGGAGCTGGTTCACTCGGCATTCACAATTCCTCCAGGGCTCTTCTTTATATTAGTACAGTCTTTTTAATTTTAGTCTTACAAAAGCGATTGACACTTCATCCAATATTTACATTCCTTATCAATCTTTTATCTTCACTCTTATTGCTATGATACAGTAGCATTCCTCACCAATCAGTATGCGAATTTAAATATGATTCCAAAGCTTAGGATGGTACCACCCGGAACAGCCATACACGGGAGAACACTTTACGCTAATTTACCGGTGCAAAACGTATTTCCTCTTTATTTCATCAGGAAACAATATAAACTTTGAATTACAGGAAGTCACGTGTGATTGTGATAAAAACAAAATTATCGTGCACTGCTATACATACTGGTGGCCACTCGTAAAGGAAGCTTATCCTAACTGATGCCAACACATAAATGAAGAAGATATATATACTGCTGAATGGCAATGGCCGAAAATTTGTAACGCGACCTGTCATCAATCTCTGTCAGATTTGTCTGGTGGTGATTTGTAGAGATTGACGCAGACTCCATGTACTATAATTGATACACAGGTCGGGGTTGCAAATAATGGTACGTATAGGTCTCTACCTTAATTTTGATGTGACGTACACAGCTCGTTCCTCCCTATCTGTGGTCTATTGACAGAATGCCCAAATAAAGTACCCCAAATAAATGCAAACAGAACGTGGTAGAACCCTCATCTCGAGACTCGCTTTTCCATTCTTCGCTTATCCTTTTCTATCACCTTTAAATCTCAATGAGACTCTCCCTCGGTCGGCAGGTGTTTCTTTTTTACCTGAAGATGCTTTCCTTCTTGTATACCATTATTCCTAGTCTGAGTCATCCTGCTACCCTGGAGTCGAACTATCACAAATTCGTACAACGTTACCTGGACTACCGACCGTTGTAATGAGGCGTGTACCGTTAATTTCGATAACTACCGTACCCTTTCTAGTGGCTAAACTGTCTACGATATAAATATACATTAATACATGGGGACACTGTACTTTTACAAAAGAGTAAGGCAGTAGGCTTTTATCTTGCTTAAGTGTTGCGGGCATGACATGCCGCCATTATTTACACCTTGTGACAAAGCTAAAGAACAAGAAATCGAGCGACAAAACAGCTTGAAAACTTTTCTTCGTTGTTGCGACAACTCTCTCCCGCCCCTCTCCCCCCTCACTCTCTCGTTCTTGTCTTCTCGCTCTCCTGACTTCTTTTATTTTCCATTCCGTGCCAGACTGCAATTAAGCATCTCATTCAATGAGACGTTGCAGCGTATACAGACTCTTCATTAACCTCGCTAATCTCAATAAGTGTAACTTCATACTAGGTTATTTATCCTGAACTCATTAAAAATTTCAGAGTATCGTGATGCAACGAGTATCAGTATCATTTTCAGAAGTACTTACCTGTTGGCGATGTGCTAAATCATACCATGAAAACACATCAAGGTCAAAACTGAACGGACTAGACAGTGCAGCTACAGTACTAAGTAATTTTCAAGTAAAATCGAGTATAAAATTCTTTTTCCTAAAGCTGATTCTAAGTTCATTGCCAAATTTGTATAACTTCGTTCTATAATAAAAAATGTATACATTATACATAAACTATAATATATGTCAGTAACCGTTATTCGTAGCATAATTAAAAAATCTCTATGTATATACATACAAATAACAAATCACATCGAAAGCGATTTTTCAAGCATGGAATTTTCCAAAATCTGAGCAATCACTGATTCCAGGTAAAAACCTGTTTATCCACAAACTTATCCAACATGTGATTAAAACTCATATATAACGATCATGGTGATCGAAAGGTCGTAATAAAAATCTATGATTATTCATACATCGGTGACAGTAAAATCAAGCTGATCGTTGTCGCAAATTTAAGCTCTCGCCACTTCCTCTGTAAACTGCATCGAAATCGTTTCTATGAAAACTTTCACGAACGCGCAAATTATTTGTGAGGCACAAATTCGATTTTCCGTATCGTTAACATTTGTCACCGTTTAACCTCAAAAAATAATTATATTTTTATCTTTTAATTAAATACATACCGATCGTGAGAAATATAAATATAACTTCCTTACACCTATCAGTATTATTTCTTACAGCCGTTACGTTCTTAAGCAGCGCCTAATCGCGAGGTGTCAGGCACTTCACGAAAGGGCGCACGCGATTGTTTTCGCCTTGGGTTACAAGCGCAGTGGTTTTTCCGAACGACAAATAAAAGTCATTCACAGAAAAATTATACGTAACACAATCGATACGATAAACACGAAGAAGTACGATAATGAGAGATGTAAAACGTTGGCTGTTATGAAATACATGAAAATTTTAATGTCAGGATGTCCACCCAGCAGCCGATACGATACGATTATGATTGTCTCTTAATTTCAGGTATAAAAGACGTTACGTAATTCTTAATATTTCCAATATACAAATTTCACTCTTTCCGCAAGAGATACGAAGCTGATTCACATCGATCTAAAATATTTAGGTTAAATCCACATGGTGCAGTCGGGTCCTGCTTGGAATATCCTCCTACCAACGTATTCCTCTAAGGCAACGAAAGTAACTTGGAATGTTTTCGTCCTCGTTGTTCGTACGGACAATGGTAAAGGTCGTATCAACTCGATGGCATTTCTAGAGGCTAATGACGCTTTAGCGAGAAAATACATAATGTATCGGAACGCGAAAGGCACGGGATGGGCATCGTCGAGAAGGGCAAGTAGTAGTTGTGAAGTACGAGTTCTTTGAGAAGTGATGGTACGTTGCTATTTCACTCGGTATGCTCCTAGAACAATTGACAATTGATTGCTGATTGGTCGACGTTCTAGAATGCTGCGTTCCTATTGGCTGAATTATCCTCACTCGTTAGCAGCTGATTGGCTCCCTGAAAGGTTGCTCGGCTGGCTGGCACGGACAGGTACCAAATGCCACAAGGTCACGACTCTCGACTCACGCAACAGAACGAGCTGCGCGGATCCAGCTATCATATTGTGAATATATATTTATATGTGTAGAGACTAGCTTCTTAGCTGAATTAACTTTGGTAAGGATCGCCTGGCATCTTTTTTGGTAATCTCAATAAGTCTTATGCCTTAGAGGGATCGAACGTATCGTTATGTCTGTAGCTTCGGGGCATTATTCTTGGAGAAAGGATTTATTCGGCCGTGTACAGATTCTTCCCTGCTGGAATTGAGAAGCATGGGATTTTTGTTTTAAAACGTCTTATTACGCTGCTACATTATCGAGAAAATATTTTTGAATGACCTTTGCTAATTTTATATCCAATCTCTTTGCTATTGGTGTATGGATCTCGTTAGGTTTATTTTACTTTATTGTAATGCTTTGCGATGCGACCCTGTATTTACTCTATGCAAATAATTGTAAATCACTGCTGCGATGGATTTATTTGTTTCGTCTTGCAGCTTCCTCAAGGACACTTCTTCAGGATGTTATTGAGTTTCTAAAGAGTCTCATGTTGAGTCGGGAATTTCCGCTTATCTTATGTACATTTTATTCCATCAAGACATTTCGAAAGAATTTCATTCTATAGATGCATATTTATCGTAAGTTTACATTATCATTAATACGCATTCGGAACTCGTGATTATTTCTTACCGGCGTTGAGGTTAAGTTGCAACGAAGAATAATTCTTTTTCAATAAAAGTAAAGGAAAGCATCGCCAATGAAATAAAACACCTGATTATTTTTCTCGAATAAACTTCTACGGCGTTTCGTCCTTTTTTTTCATACTGTCACTTTTTTCAAACAAAAAATTACTGATACCACTGACGTCATCCACTCGCATGGTACCGAATGGTACCTTTGCATTCCCACGGCATATAACGTTTCCTCTTTCGCACGAAGCAGCCGCCGATTACGTCGCGCTGTAAATGCTCCATTCTGAAGCTGGATAAAAGTAATTAATAGATGAATGCTTTTCTCGGTTATACAATCTCATAGTCACCTTCCAATGGTTTCTTTTGTAGAGGAGAAAAATTGAATGGTTTATTGATCAGACGGATCGTATCGAAGGAGTAGGATTATTTTTCGGCTGTATTTATTAAACGCTCGGTATATAAGAGTGGAATGATCGATTTATTTCGCACCCTTAATTGTACAACTATCGTTCACACATGGCGCCATTTCATGAAACATGAAACGGACGTTTCACTACTATGTTTAATCGTACAAGAAATACTTGAAAATTAACCAGTACCTCGTCTTGTCTTATTTACCGTTTGTTATTGCGCAGAGTAAGATATTTATTATGTGATATGCTTGAAATTTATCAATGTCACATACAGGAATCAGTTATTCTGTAATATTCATATATTTTCTTTTTTTAGACCGGCAATCTTTAGTAAACAGTAATAAAGGAATTAAAACGTGCGAGTTATTTTAGCGAAATTATGAACTTCCCTGTGTAACGGCATCTATCACTTCGTTTGGTAAGCGAATGATTGCGCAATCTGATAATGTCGATACTACTGGAATATGTCGTTGGTATAGTGTCGCCATCTGTTATTTGAAATCCACCTTGTTTTAAAGCAAAAAGTGTCTGTAGAGAAAAAGAATATATCCTGCTCAAGTAAAATCGAATCCTATTACTGTTTTCTTTTACAAATATAAAAAGAAATATTTAACAGCGTTTGACGCATTGTATTTCTTTGGACAATGATATAACTATGTGAAAAAAGAAATGTTATATTTTTCACTAGTACTGATATCAATTTTTTTTCAGGTGCATTACGTATAGCGGGTATAAAGAAGTAGGCTTGAAAAATGCATCAAAATTATTTTTACAAAACAAGTAGTGCTTCCTCTCCTAGTTAAGTTCATCAAAAAATTTATAACGTAGGTAACATTGATTGTCAGAAGATACCCAAGTCGATTTGACGTGAAGAAGCCATCTCAAAATAATTGAAAGAACGCTTACAAGTATTGTGCAATTAATGAAAAAGGATTTTGTGAAAACGAAAGGTATTGTATATACCAAGAGAAAAATCATGAATACAACTTTTTTTAGATTTTAGAAAAATGCATCATATGACTATTTTCAAATATATTTAACCATGTTGAATACATTATAGTACTACATACTTGTAATATAAGAATTTTATTAGGACCAGTCTTATATACTTTTATTCTTAACGTCACTAAAGTCTCTGACGTATTGTGCAATCCTGTAGTAGCTGGTAGTAGCTCCTGAACTGTCAGGAGGAACGTTACGCCTTTACTTTTTGTTTTTACTTGTGAATTTATTTGAGGTTTTCTAAGGGGCGATAATATAACCTGTTACTTAATCCTTCAGGATAAAGAAACTGATTGCTTGCGAATATTGGTTTTGTGTTGCCTCAGAAATTTTGACGAAGATGTTTGTCTCGCCGAAGGATACGTGGGGGGTTTGTGTTATTTTTATAAAATAATTTCTATACAAATTATGCAGTTATTTTATGATTGTTTTTAGTGAATGATACAACAGATTGTTGATTATTTGCTGTCAGACATTTTTTGAATGACGTTTCTCACTTTTCGCGCCGTCATTTATCATCATTTCCGCCTTTTTAAATCTAACTACCGTGTCACTTCTTATTTTGAGTTCGGAATTTATTTATTTTATAAAAACATTACTTTGAAGTTCTCATTTAATCGTATTGCGTGATTGTTGGAAAGTGCATTGTTATACAAGGATGTAGTTTATGTAGTCATTACTGTAATTATTGTGCCTTGACACAAGCTGTAATAATATACAGGAAGCCTCAAATATTAGCTAATGCTATGTCAAACAATTTTATTCTTTTATATGAGACACAAGAAAAATATCATATTATAAATGCAAATGACTGAGCAAAACATGTGGTACTGTTATGCGACACAAACTGTTTAATATGTTTTTTATATGATATTCTTATTACAAGTGTACAGAAATAATCTACAGGTTCTCTTTTATGTAACAAACTTCATTTTTTAGGTTTTATGCATTGTCGCTGCATTGGGAGCTATTGCCAGTGTTAGCGTGGCACTCAAAATTTATAACAGTGTCACAGAAGAAAGGAGGAAAAAGAAAACTCCTTTGACATTGGTGGATCCAATAGTTAAATATACGTTGCCATTATTAGAAAAAGAGATTGTAAGCCATGATACTCGACGATTTCGTTTTGCCCTGCCGTCACCAAATCATGTACTGGGATTGCCACCTGGTCAGCATGTATATGTTTCAGCACACATTGGAGAACTTGTAACACGTGCCTATTCGCCTATTTCAAGTGACAATGATCATGGTTTTGTCGATATAATAGTAAAGGTATGTATAATACATATGATATTAAATATTTTTGTAAATAATTAAGGAATAGTCATCTTTTAACTATGAATTCATACAAATTTCCAGGTGTATTTTAAAAATACCAATCCAAAGTTTCCTCAAGGAGGTAAAATGTCTCAGTACCTGGATAATCTTAAAGTTGGAGACACTTTAGATTTTCGGGGACCTGCTGGTCGCTTGGTGTATGAAGGCTGTGGAAACATTAAAATAAAGGACTTTAGAAAGGGACCAATAATATATCACCATGTGAAGAAGATGGTAATGATAGCTGGTGGCTCAGGAATTACTCCAATACTGCGAATAATTCGCCATGTATTAGACCACCCTGAGGATAATACACAAATGAATTTAATTTATGCAAATCGAACAGAGAAAGATATATTATTAAGAAATGAATTGGACAATGCTGCCAAAGAACACTCTGATCAGTTTAAAGTATGGTATACACTTAGTAACCCTGATGAAGGTTGGGTGTACAGTACTGGTCATATTAATGCCAATATGATACAGGAACATTGCTTTCCTCCATCTTCCGATACAATTATCCTTATGTGTGGACCAGGTCCAATGATTAATCTGGCATGTAGTCCTAATTTTGACAAACTAGGGTATGATCCTAAGCTGCGGTTCATTTTCTAATTTATTGATAATGTATTATTCTAAATTTCATCTCCGATTGACCAATACTCATATCATTGTCATGCAATTACAGTGTTTAACACTTCTGTTTAAAAGTATTGAAAAAGTATATAAATGTATTAAATGCTCATCAAGTTATATTTATTAAACAAATGCTAATTCTGTATTTTGATAAAGTTAAAAGTATTAATTTTATATACTAAATATATATCTTTGTATAAACAATGTAGTAATGTATAGACTTACGTGTAAATGAATTTATTAACGAAAAATAAATATTATTTTAATTATTTAAATTTAACTTGAAGTTTCGCGCGAAAAATTATATTAACTAATTAATTTATCACCATTGCTGTATTTTCGGATTTTATTCATGTGTGGTTATATAAATGCAATAAAACAGCGATAAATATAAAACAAAATTTATTTTCAATAAATTGGTAAAAGCATAAACGTTTATATAAACTTTATTCATGATTTCATCTCTAATGATTTGTAATACCAAAAGACTGATAAAGTTCCGAGGATGTCGCCCGTTGCAAATTCGCCTTTAATCACTTGCGCGGTGCCTGGTGCATACCAGAGGAACAGTACGATATCTGCAGTTCTCTGATTTTCGTGTGCATGACGTAACGAATCTTCTGGTCTAGTTTTTCTTAGTGGCCATTTTGTTTTCACTACAAGACAGAACCAGGTATTACATATAGAAATAATTTGAATAGTTTAGAAGAATTAAGTGGCCTTCAGGGCTTTTGAGTAAACCAGGTACTCGTGGATGATTGTGCGTGTCTCTGAGCAAAATGGTTTTTGGTCATAGCAAGTTCTTTGGGAGTATTCGGGTGAGACCATACCCTGAGAATCTTGCGCACCTGTATCGACTAAAACGTCCACTGGAGAAAACTTTTCTAAATAATATAATCTGTTTTCTCATCCACGTGATTGTCCTTTGATATTTCGAGAAGAAAATGTTATAATTTGCTTCGCGAAATATCGATCGAACTTTGGATTTCGAATAATTCGTCGAATCAAGGACGCCTGCATAACTCATCAGTCTTCAATAGTTTTAATCATTTCTTTATTTCTGTGCTGCATTCGATTATTCGAGAGAATCTTTCTTCTTTATGTACTTTGTCAAAATAATTTTCATAATGTTGATTAAGTATGATTGCCACAGTTTTGTGTTAAAGCCAAGGTAATAATGTACCAATCTGTTGTTTCTAGACTTGAAATAGTTTGTAAAATATTCAATGAGATTGATAATTATATGATTAATATTTGTTCTTATACCCGGCATTGACACAGGACCTTGCAAGAAGTCAGATCCATTCGTTATTCCGATATGTAAAATGTATACATTAATATGAACAATTCTTGATAAGTTAATCAATGCCTCAAGACGTTGAATAGCACTTCATGATTTTGTCTAATGTTAGTCAAATATGTCTCTTAGTTAATACGATTCGATCTCTCGCTCTAAGTCTGCTTGTCTCTTGAGAACGTGTATTAAATGCCAGTTGGTAATGGTGTGATTTGTTGAACTGGGCTGTGTACTTATAGAAGGCAGTTTCTATCCTTATAGGTGTCCGTCTCTGTCCATCCAGCCTGGCCAGCGAGGTAACAGAGCCAGCCAGCATGGACTCCAAACGACACGATCGTGGCCCCAGGTCAAACTCAGACTCATCGCCTGTGCCACCTTCACCTCCTTCGTATAGCACAAGCTTCACCACGCACGAGAACTACAAAAGCAGAACATCGTCCCGACGATCGCAGTCACCTCCTGACTACAGAAGTGGCAGATCTTCACGTAACGACTCACCTCAGGAGAGGCGCCGAAGAAGGCGCAGCGATTCCAGATCGTCACCAGCACGGTCATCCCATAGACGTTCGCGCTCAAGCGACAGAGACAACAAAGATCGTGACCGCGATAAGGAGAGATCACGAAAGTATTCAAGACGGGATAGATCGCGATCGAGGTCGCGTGGAAGATCACGATCTAGAGATAGAAGACGTAGTCGTAGTCGCAACAGGAGTCGAGACAGGCACAGATACAGAGAGAGCAGAAGACATCATAGAGCACCTTCCTATGAATCTGATACACCTGAAGATTCTACGGAGATGAGAGTTCCACAACCAGTAGTTCCTCCGCAGCCTAATGCTTTCAAGAACGATGGAAGTTTCATGGAAATGTTTAAGAAAATGCAAGAGCAAATGCAACCTTCGCAAAAGCCAGCAACATCAGTTTTGGAAGAGAAGCCTGTAGCTCCACCCCCATTGATGGTTGGCAAAAGACGTGGTGGTAGGATTCTTAAAACTGGAATGGTAGCAAAGCCAAAGACAGAACAAACAGTAGAGCAACCCAAGGATGCGTGGTCGTTGTACATGGCAGAGGTTAAGAAATATAGAGAAGTCTGTTGCCAGGAAGAGGACAATACCAGACCGCTGGTCAAATAACCAGTCCCTTTTTTCTCCAAAGTCTTTCATCGTCATTCTTTTCCGATTAGGGGACACGTAGATTGCATTTTTTGCCTTGTTCCCAATAACTTTACTACGGTGTTAAAATTATCATTCTCCAGAGTACGCAGATGGTAAAGAGAAACAAGCGAGAGGATGACAACTGTGTTTAGTGTTTAAGTGATATCATACTATATAAGAGAGACAAGTGGATGAGAGCGAGAGACAAACGTAGAGATTACTTCTTGCAAGAGGGTGGGAAAATGCAATTAATGCCTCTTCCACAAAATTCTATTGTATTACAGAAATTAAGTAACGTTTGTATAACTTGTTGAGCAGCACGCTATATTGCAACCATGCCATTTGCCGTTGCGCCGAAAAATGTTGAAGACTTCCGAACAGCACCCTTTGACCCAAGGTTTCCAAACCAGAATCAAACCAGGTAATCATCAAGCGAATGACTTTCTCATTAATTTACTATGAGCTTGTATCCTGATCTGTCTAACAAAAAATTCTGTGTGTCGTTTGAGTCACTTGACATTGTTAGCATTTAAAACATTAAATTAGAAAGCAAGTCGAAAAGATGATTCTAATTCAAATAAATATGAAACAGGAATTGCTACCAAAATTTCCTGGACTTCCATCGCTGCTCAAAAGTACGTGGAGAGAAATATGAAGCGTGCCAGTACTTCAAGAGTGTATACGAGTCCCTTTGCCCAAACACCTGGATTGAAAAGTGGAATGATCAAATTGCGGAAGGCAGATTTCCTGGACGCATCTAATATCTTTGGGCTGGTTATGTAATACCCACCCTCCATTTAGTAAATTCTCTACCATGAAATAGGACATGATGATTGTAAATGCTCCTGTTTGTAAACTTACATAATTACAATAAATTAAAATCATTAAGGCTATACTTTTATTTGCTGAGTGTCTATAACCAACCATTTCTGCCTGTGACGGAATGTTGTAACAATTATGATAATCTTAAATCAATATTTTGATTAAAATTTCAAATATTCCCTACATAGAATATAGGATTATTCTATAATTATTATAATACTTTAATATAATTTGAAATATATTACATCTCCATTGCTCCTTATCACTCCCTATGGAGATATAACGAAGAATTCGGAAAAAGAGAACTCAACGTGTGCTTCCCCTTCTACCTATTTCTGGTTCCAAGTTTTGTTGTGATTGGCTCTCTAGTCTCATATTAGTTTTACCTGCAGTGGTTATAGAATTTTAGTTTTTGATAAATATGATTTATTAATGATGTCTGGTTTAAGTCTGATAGCTACTTATTCATCAGACTCGGATGGCGAAGTAGAAAATAATAAAGATATTCCAAGTGTTGAAACAAAAAAGGCGGGAGGAAGGTAAATATAAAATTTTAAGGCTATGTTATAGTGACAGAATAAAATTCAGCATTCAAATTAATATGAAGTGTTTAGTTTGTATATGGTAAGTGTCATTATTTATAATACAATATTAGGTATGTTTTATATTTCAGTTTACCACTCCCATCAAGTATTCTTGAATGGAAAGGTGTTTTGCATCATCAGGAAGTAATCGATGATCCTTCGTTACATGATGGAAGGATACGATCATTCAAACATGAACGTGGTAACTGGGCAACGTTAGTTTACATTAATTGTATGTAAATCGGGGTAAAAAATATACTTTAAAGTTTCAGGAATATAACAGACAATACTACAATTTTGTAATGTTTAGATACTCCAAGCGATTCTATGAAAGCATGGATGGAATCAATTAAATCACTAATATCGATAGAAGATAGTGTGATCTTTGATCAATTTCATATTAGTTTAACGCGTACTGTGCCCCTAAAATTTCATTGGATTGATTCATTCATTGATGCTGTGAAAAATGTCTGTCAGAACATAAACCAGTTCTTAGTGGAATTCACAGATGTAAAAGCCTATTGCAACGATGACAGAACACGAACATTTCTTGGAATATGCTGTAGAAGTGATAATGGAACATTGGATCACTTGACGAAAGCATTTAATAAATTACTTGCTGAGTATCAACTACCACCATTTTATGAGGTAAACACCCATTCTACAGAATAAAAATCTAAGTCCTTTTATAATGACGATTTAAGTAGTTTAAATAATCGTTTTACATAAAATATCGATTGTTTATTAATTAAATAACAGTCACAATATAATTTAACAAGGTACGTTACCACTGGGATACATATGTAACTGTAAAATGATTGTTTAAAAAGATTAGCTAATAAATAGTTTGTAACTTTTTTAAATTTTACACTGGAATTTGTTATAAGAAAAATAGATCCTTTATGATTTATGTTATTCAGGAAGCTTCGTATCATGCCAGTTTCTTATGGTGTCTTGGGGACAAAGAGGAGCATCTGAATTCTCTACTTCCATCTCTAACCAATAGTCTTAACAATTTCTTGGCTACAAATTCGAATGAGAATTGTGTGTGCGTTGACAGTATACATTGTAAGATTGGAAATAGAATATACAATATAACGTTAAAATAAAAGTTTAAGATAATTTATATTGTGTCACTATTTCTAAGCAACTGTACCAAAACTATTCCTAAGGATACGATGAACAGGTGACAGATTTACAAGATGGACTTAAAGATTGCGACATTGTAAGGCAAACTTTTAACAATTCCACCATCCTTCCATAATACTAACCAAGAGCTTTGCACTTTTGGTTCCATACTAATCATCAAGGTACATACTTCTGGATTCTGTATAGTTACTTTCGGTTCTGGCTCATCACAAATCTCTGTACATCCGCTAATATCGATATAAGACAAAGTAGGCACGTGCATTAAGGCAGCAATTACTGAGCATTTAGTTAAATTAGAATTACCATTAAGCACAAGCCTAGCAAGGTTAGGACATTTTGACAAAATATTCTCAACATCGGAATCTTGAACATGACAACAAGCCAATTCAAGAGATTCCAAAGTGTAAAGAGATGTCGCAAAGTTATTCAAGAGTACATTAATCACAGGTGATTTGTTCCGTTTGAGAGTACTGGACAAATTTAGATTTAGCATTTGACGCTGCAAAAATTTTTCTACACCCTCGCCCCCAAGATTATTCCACGATACGTCCAGATTGACAAGAGCATTGCTAGCAATGGCGTATGGCAGATCTTGCAGCTCGCAGGAACATAGATTTAATGTTTGAAGGCACTTTAATGGAGCTAATAATTGGTAAAGTTTACCTTCACTCTCAAAGCCCAAAATATTGTAACTTAAATCCAGGATTTTCAGTTGCAAAGGTAACTTATCAATTTGGAATAAACAGTTGTAATCTATATCACATCCTTTCATGTGTAACTCTTGTAGAGAGACCATTTGCATCATCGAACTGTTCAGAAGATCACCAAATTGAAAAAGAGTTATTCCTGACAGATGGAGTACTTGAAGTGGCTTCTGGTATTCTAAACTTTTAAAAAATGGTGTCAGTTCCTCTGGCGAAGTTTCGTTTGGATTCAGACGAACCGTTGATGTATTCTCACAAATTCTTAGGCACTTGATCATCGAGTCCTGTACACCTGGAAGGATAAAAATCATAACATTGATTGATTATTAACTTCTTTACATTGGACAAGATTTTATCAGATTTAATGACACAGTAATATGTTAGTGCGCATACCTATATTTAGAGTCGAACAGACAACTTTGTATCTCTCAACAATTGGTGGTATCTGCATATCAATTATTTGACTTTTTAATACAAAGGTGTTTCCATTTGTTATCAAACTATCCATAGTAGCATCAGGAGATAGAGAATCTCCATTTATCGTTGCTAAATTAATATTGACCCGACAGCCTGTGCAGTCCTCGAATTTCTTCTTAATATCATCTGTGATATCTGCGATTGTTTTATTTTCTTGTTCAGGAAGTTTTATCTTTATATCAAATATCTTATGGTCGACTGATACTTGAAGATTGATCAGGACTGATCGAGAGGATTGTTGTGATAAATTTTGAGAGTTCGAAGAAGTCATTGGTGATGGAGTACGAGAAGTGGAGTCCCTGGTAAAACCAGCAGACAACAATGATGCTTGTCTGCTACGAATTTTACCAGGTCTCTTTGTTCGATTAGAAATACTAATGATTTCACTGCTACTGCTATCACAACTGTTATCATCGAACAAGGAAACAGCATCATTACTATCTTCAGACTCGAGTCTCTGCCTCTTCGTGCTTTTATCCTGATCTGGAATAGAATTGCTGGACTTTCTCTTAGAAAAGTTTGGTAAGTTGTCAAGATTATGTGTACGTGTTGTACTTTCTTCCCTCATATCATCTTCCAGCCAGTCATCGATCAGCATTTGTTCACTATCAAGCAGCGGTGCTGTTATCTTCTGATTTTCAGAGGGTCTACTTGCCATTGCTGTAACACCACCCCTATTCCGTAAATTGGCAATGGTCCTCCTGTAATCTTCTCCAGCGGATATTTTCTTGGGTCTCTCATACTCCTCTTCCTGTTCCGTGTCAAGCAATTCATGCCATGCCGACTTAGAGCTTGTGGATACTGTGTTAGGTCGCTTTGAACTGGGTGGCACTATGACAGATAATTTTTTCTTTAATTTGTCATACTCCGCTTGTTCACTAGGTGACAAGTCCTCGACGCGGTTTCTCCAGCCTACTAGACAGTCCAGGACAGTCTCTCCTTGGGTAGTTCTAAGGGAGACATCCGCCTTGTGTTTCAGGAGAAGAGACATCATGGAAAAATTGCCGCAGACAGCTGCATCATGAAGTGGCGTCACGCCGCAACACAAAGGTCCTCCGGGATCGTTTACATCAGCACCAGCTTTGAGAAGCAGTTCAGCAATCTCTATGTGGCCGTGATTAGCTGCTTCGTGTAATGGGGTCCATCCACAGTTATCTTTGACGTTAGTAGGGTGACCTCCCTCTAAGAGTTTCTCAACGTTGGTGACATTCCCGTTTATACAAGCTACGTGAAGCTGAGTTTCTCCCTTTTCATTTCTCTTGACAACGATTCCTCTTTGCGGACGTCGACTGTTCCTAGAGTTAGCATTCTTAGGCAGCTGATCCTCCACGTCGGAGAGGTCTTCCAAGCAGATATCAAGGCCAATATCTGGAGTTTCTGGTTCATCTTCGCTATCGGACTCGCATTTCACATTTAGTAGATTCAATTTTAGTTTCAATTCCTCTGCCTCATCGAGTTTCTCCGTTTTTATCAAGTATTCCAGGAACTCCTTGAGGACGGTTGCTTCTTGTTGTGGACTGTCACATTTTTTTGCTTCAGACCTGGCTAATTCATACGCTTCTCTGATTTCGGAATCAGGAAAATTCGCAGCTGTAAGAATCTCGGCCAGGTAAAGGGCTGATTGGCACATCTCACGAGGTGCGGAGCAGAGCTCTAATTCACGACGTGCAAATATTACGGCTTCGGCACAACGACCAGCATCGCGCAATGTTCTAGACAAACTCACCAGTGCAGCACTAACGTCCTCTCCAGTACGTTCTGCACAGGCGAGCATCTCGCGGTAGTAGTCAATGGCTTTTTCATAGGCCTTTGCAGCTACCGCAGCATCGCCCAAGACTTCGTAATGCTTTTGTCTGGTCTTGACGTCAACCTCTACATCGAGACTTTCCTCAGTCCTGCACAAAGTCACGGCTAAGAACAAGGATAAAAGACAGACTATGAATAAATACTCCTCTTGGGATATAGTTTAAGTAGTTGAATAATTAAAAAATTTGATGAGATACCGATTCGTAACAGTTTGTCAATTTGTTGTCGGATTGTTTCGGCTTGAATATTGGACGTGTAAAGGCTCACTAGAACTTTTCTGGCTTCTCGCCATTTTCCTATTCTTAATAAAAGCTCAGCTTTCGTTAAGCTGGCTTCAGCTTTCATTATTGGATCGTTCGTGTTGATTGCCTTATCCACATATTCTATAGCTAGTTCTATATTTCCTTGTCGTTCGTAAAGTGCCCCTAAGGCAATGTGAGTTCTATGCAGGTCTTCATGAAATTTGTGAATTGTACACAGCTCTGCTGCATTTTCAATTAACTTGATACCCTTATTCTGCTCTCCTTGGCCTTCCAGTATTAGACCAAGATTTAAAAGAAGTCGTGCTCTCATTAACATAATTTCTTCCATTTTTATATCGGTATCTTCTAATCTGTGGATAGAGTAATGGTATTAAGATCTGAATAAAATTGTAAATAGAATAATAAATAGAAGTGACGCTTACTTTTGGCATATTCGAATGCTTTTTGTGTATGCTTTTTTTGAACTTAATAATGCTTCTTTTTTGTTGTCGTTTCCTTCTGGCAAACTTTCTGCCAAACAAAAGTATATTCTACCCAATGTGGCATAGGCACGTTGTTGTTCCAAAAGATTTTCTGTTTCTTGAGCTCCATCTGTTCTGTCCAATAAAAGAGTTATCATTATTCTTATTCAGTAAAGAAGTACAATAATCAGAAATTTCAACGAATGTTACCTAGGTAAAGATTTTGATGAACCAATGCTTGCTCATAATCTCCAAGTTTCACATAGACTTCACCTATCATTCTATGAGCAACGGCACAATTCAACTTATCATTCAAAGTTTCACAAAGCTCCAATTGTTCCATATACTCCTGCAACGCCTCCTCTAGTCTTTCTGTCTCAAAGTATATATCGCCCAGCTCCTTAACAACCTCTGCCAGTAGTTTAACATTTCCAACGCGTTGTGCCCATCGTTTTCTTTTCAGTAATTCTACAAAATACGACTTGGTAAACTACATACCAATTTGTATAAAGATAAAAATAACAATACTTACTGGTGACATTCATGTTGTACAAGCACAATCAATGCGACTCTTTCGACAGATATAAGTTCACTACCATAAATTCATAATAAATAATATATTAAGGACTCATACACTATAAAAAATACATGTTTGATACATTATTGCTTGTTATTTGACATAATAAATTATTATTGCTTATTATTTTGACTGAGAACAAGAACGTCAGATACAACAAAAATGATTGTTTAGCAAAATAAGAAATGGGACATGTTTTCACAAAAAACTAAAAATATCAAACATCTCTTTCAACTTTTACATTGTAGTTCATAGCGAAAATCATGCGATACCCTACAGGGATGCGTTCGGAAACCTTATTCCAGATAATTTTTAGATGCTGCATCTTTTTTTACTAGCGTTATTACGAGAAAGATAGAACGATACCAGGTTACTTTCTATTCCAGTTTCTGAACGTAGTACTCTGGACTTTGTTGCCATTTCACATAAAGGCGGCAAAAGTTTTCAACGGACGCCATCATTAATCGTCGTACGGTTACAAACGCGACCATAAAGTGTAATTTGAAATCTGTCAGATACTTGTTTAAAAACGTGTAAATGTCTTACGTTATGTTGGATTAAAATAGATATTGTTTTTTTCCAATATGAAGATTCACCATACACTATATTGCATATAAAAAACTATGCTGTAAATAGTTATTACTACGTATTACAAAATGAACGGTTTTTGGAGCAGGTTATTCGTAGTGGAACGTATTTCTGTTAAACAGTGCATTTTATTGTATTAAATTTAGTGTAGTATTTTGCTTTATAAATGGAAAAGGAATTGGAGGTGATAGCGCTGTTGCGCGAAGCTCGTAATCGTTCTAAGACAATTGATAAAAATGCTGAGCTTCGGCAGAGTCAGGAGTACAAGAATATGCTGAAAACATCTCAAGCTTTGAAAGGCAGGTTGAAGTCTTGTTTCAATTTTGGAATTAGGTGAAGGAGTTCTTAATAGTTTTTATATTTTAGAAGAGAGAACTCAACTTAAAGAAAGTATTGCCAAGAATCTCAATGACTTGGTGGGACAGAAACATGCTATATATAGGATTTTACAGAATTCAGAAGATGTTGCTGGTCTGCCCATTTCACACAAGTATCAACAGTACGTAACATTGTTTATGTTTTTCGAACCAATGAAATTTTTTTCTATATAATGCAAAATTTGATTTGCAGACAGGCTGTCAATCTTGTCACAGATGCAATTCAGTTTATCAATGATATGCCTGATATTTGTAAGCCGCATGCAGTTATAGATGATAACTTTGTTACCAAACTGTGTGAGAATGTAGTAAGTATAGTAGTCGATAACACTTTATCACATATTTTAGAAAATTGCTCTTATTTATAATCTGATATCGACAGAAACTCTGTGGTGAGGCAATAAGTGTGAAATTAAACAAGGCAAAGACTCAAATTGATCAAGTTGAAACAGTCAAGAACAATATTGATGTTCTTAAAGATTGTTACATTACTTGTAACGGTATGATATTAAATTATTAGGTGCACCACTTCAATTACAAAAGTAACTTAATATTAAAAAATACTATACATTATTTATTGTTTTAGATGATTTGGATGAATCTATCTTAAACTTGGATGCATCTAATCCCGAATTAAATGGTTCAATTTATTAAAATTACGTAAGAAACTATTTTTATTCTATTCCAGTATTTTGTATATTTACACATGAAAAACTAATTAAAGAAAAGTTTATTTCCTATATCAGTTCTTTCATTTCATCGATTCACACTGAAAGGTATTCATTGCTTGTTTCTAATTTATTGTCTAGATTTAACTTGAGCAGTATCAAGTGAGGATCGACAACATCCTGAAAATAAAATATCCTGTGTGAAGTGAATACAGCTAAATGGCACAAAATTTATAGGTAAGTATAAGTTACTTATGCCTACTTTAAAGTGTGTTGAGACCTGTGTATTATGTGACAATGCAGATAAATAAGATTCATCCACATACTTGTACGATGTACCACTTCGTTCAACATCTTTTTCTGGCTTTTCTGCTTGGTTAACTCGTATGGCCAGTCGCTCCCTTTAACAAAAATAGATCTTTCATTTACAAACTTTGTACTCAATTTTATATTTATGATTTTACCTGGCCAATGCAAGCTTTTCGGTCGCAAGCTTATTTTCTCTCTGTGTCAAAGCTTCAATTTGTAATTGCCACTGGGCAGCTTTTTCTTTGTTCTGATCTTCAATACGACGAGCTTCCCTTAATGCTCTAAGACCCTCTTCCCTTTTTTCTAATGCAGACTGCAGGGACCAAAATTATAGTAATTAAATATCTATAATAGGTGTCATTTTCTAATTTGTTATGTAATTTAAAAAAGTACCTGTGTAAGATCTTCCAGTTCTTTAGCACGTAATACCAGCTGACTTTCTTTTTCACGTAATATCTGACGTTGCGATTCAAGTTCACTGACTCTTTCCCGCCATTTTTGCCTTTCCTGATTAGCGTTAGCTGCTGCTTCCTGTGCGGCTTTTAAAGCAGCTTCAATCTGAAGATAATTAACAGAAATTTGTTAGCTGTTTCGACAAAAACGTTAGTTGACAAACCTCGGCTTTTGCTGTATCATCAGATCCAATTTTCAATCTGCTGGTTACTTCCAATTTTGCTTTTTCAGATGCAATAGCTTCTCGCTCTTTTGCAATCAATTTATTTTGTCTTTCTTGCTCCTTCAGCCATGTCTCTTTTATTGCCTGATTAAATAAATTATATAACATATACTATATTTCAGAAACAGATTATTTTATATAGAATCAATTAATACTTGTAAGTAGCTCTGCTCCCATTGAACTTGCTCATTGAACAATTCTCTGTCCCGCACAAGAGATTGTTCTCTAGACTTGAGTCTTTCTTCAGCTTCATTATTTTCAATGCTTCTTTTTTGAAATTCAGAAATCATTCGCATAGCTCCAATCTCCATTTTCTGTGCAGCCTCCATTAACTGACTGCGTTCTGCATTTAGTGTGTTTTCATGTTTTTCCACTTGCTTTTTTAGCACTGAAAAATTGATTTATTGTTATTTCTTGTATTTTAAGCAAATTAAATTCAAAATAAGAATAAGCATACGTTCCAAGTGTTCCACTTGTTTGTTCAAATAGTCTCTTCTCGTTTCTTCAGTTTCTATATTTTTGTCTTGAATTTTATCATGTAGCAATTGAATGCCTTCTATGGCAGATTGTGCTTTGTCTAATACAGCCGTCAAATCTGTACTGTAACTTTTTGTAGTTCCTATAGCTTGGCGCTCTAATTCTTTTGCTTTATTAATGCTTTCTATGGTCTCAGCATGTTCCTTTTCCAGGAGTATAATGCTACGTCGATGACGTTCGTGAATTTCTCTGAGATATCCCTCGTTCTCTTTCTGACGAACAATAAATTAAAGTTTGATTTTTCAAGAACATATTTACAGAGTAAACGTTTCACTTGGCTGGGTGAAGTTTATTCAGTCAAATCATATTTTTTGAATACCAACTTATATACCCTACATAAAATTATACCACCCTTGATACGTACCTTCAGTTTTTCTATCTCCTCCGTATAAACAGATTCCAAACTTCTTTTTTCTTCCTTTAACTTTTCAATTTTCGCCTCGTAATCGGCTTCCGTTACTTCGAAGTCGTGCCGCATTCTGTTTTCAAGTTTTTCCATTGCTTCCTGCGTGATAGTCATTTGTTTTCTAAAATAATATAATTGTTAATATTTAAAAAAATTTGATTCTTATTCTTTGCTGGTGTAAATAGATATTATTTACTTATAGGATTCTTCAATAATCATAATCTCTCTGTCATGTTTTTCTTTCAAAATTTCTAGCGTGTTCTCCAAATATAACTTTTCCATTTGTAATTTATGTACCAGACTTTCGGATTCTACTTCCTTGTTCTTTGGTTCCTCGTTCGTGGCATTATTTGGATTTTTGTTAACGACAAAATTCATTGGCACAGAATTTGGCTGAGCCATCAGAGTCTACTCATTAAAATAATAATAGTTAGAGATATAACTTTTTAAAATTGCGAATATTAAAAGATAATGGCTACCTGAATATGGTTATTAATACGTTCTTGTTGCATCTTCATTTGCGTTTCTAATAAAATCTGCCTATCTATTTGCTTCTTGATAAGCATATTAAACTGTCTTTCTTGTTCATTCAATCTATTTTTTTGACTCTCCAAAAGTTGACTCAATTGTTCATTCTGCCGAGACAATGTGGTTGCCGTTCTCAATTCATGTTCTTGTTGTTGCAAAGACATAATCGCCGCCTGTTGATCGAACTGCGTTCCAATTAATAGAGACATATGTTCAGGATAATTAATTTTACTGTAATCCAAACTGGATTGCTGAATTGATATAGGCTCCTGAAGATTTCGAATGTCTTGTGACAGTGCACCGTTTTCTACTGGTTGAAAAACCTTTGCCAAATCGTCTCTTTGATTTGCATTAGACAAAACAGTCTGTTTTTCACCTTCTAATTTTTCTTCCTTCGATTTCTTTGGTCCTCCCAACCATTCTGGAAGACTATCCTTGCCCACTGTTTTCGTTCCTTTTTCAGAAAGCGTCAGATTATTCTCCTTTTCTCTTGAAAGCAACAGTTGATTATTCTTTGACGTGTCATTCTGCCGTAAATTGATAAAGTAATTAATGCAATTCGATTAAATGTTGAGTTTTACTTTTACTTACCTCGGTAGCGTTAGGAGGAGGCTGCTCAAGATGCGTGGACGACAAAGAAAGTATACCTAGAGGATCATTTATCAACCCAGAACCTCTTCTACCTCGGCGAGGTTCTCGTGGTGCTGATACTGTTGGAGCATATCCGATTCCCAAGGATTTTGATTCGACTTTAGCTGCTTCCTGCTTTGGTTGAGTTACTGGTGTTTCTATTCCAGGCCTTATGGGGTCCTTGCGAGGATTTAGTTCTTTCGATGATGTAGTACGCGGTTTGTTTCCAAATAAATCTTCCATCAATGAAGATTTTTTCATTTTTTCACTCGTAGAAGTTGGTTTATCTGATAATCCTGCAAGCACGTCGTTTTCAGAATCAAACACAGTTTTTGGCTTCTGAACAACTTTCTGTATGTTTGATTCCTGGTGGTAAGCAGGTGTTTCATCCATTATACCCAGCCAGTCAGGATCTCTAGTAAAAGTTTTTGTTTTTGTTTCTTCAGATTTTGGAAAACTACTTATGGTTGATTGTTTTATAGGTGATTTCACATGTTCTGTAGGATTTGTATTGTTGATTCCAAATAAATCCGCCATTTTACTACCCTTTGGTTTTAATATCACTTGCTTTGATTTTTGTTGAAAAGTCTCCTCGTCAGATAGCAAATCTGCTAGTGGATCATCTTCATTGAAATCTGTATGCAAATTTACTTATTTAATATTCTTCATTAAATATTCATACATATTTTTCATTGAAACTAACCACGGAATGCTACCCTCTTCTTAACATCAGATAAATTCTGATTGTCAGGCTCTTTAGATTGAATGGAGGTACGTGACTTTGGTTTGCTCAATGTAGCACCAAACAAATCGTTATCCAAATCATCCATATCTTCAACCATCTTTGCCATTTCTTCAGGATCAACATCTGAGTTATCCGAAAACTCAGCCATCTATTATATACAATTTGTTTTGATTGGAAAACACCATGTCGACAATTAATGTAGAATCTCGAGTATGTATTACGTTATCAAAACTTACTTTTAATCAATGATTGAAGTACAGATGATAAAATAAATAATAATTAAAAAATTCTACGATGGTACTCCATTCTTACACACATAATAAATATTTTTCTCTAAGTTTCATATTTTTATCAGTAAATATCCAAAAATCACAAGTTAATAATAATTTAAATGCTACTATAATCTATACGTCTACACGGTCTACAATCTGCATGTATGTGTCAAGATCATTAATTAAAAATAATCTGTCAATTGAAGTTCCTACGTTTATTTACACTGATCAGCTGTTGCGTTACCATAGCAATAGCTCAGCCCCGCCCACGGGTCATTCTAATTGGTTGAATTTAATCACGTGGGACAGTGCATATTGCCAGTCAGTGAGTGACGTGTACATTGTAATCACGATCTTCTATACAGGTTGGGCACTTCCTTACCCCCACCACGTTCCAGCTGTAACCGCTAATGTGGTCGGTTTTGCCCGCAAGCGCTAGTGTCGAAGAAGCCTGCTGACACAGCGCATGCGCATCCGTAAATTCACTGCAACCTCTTATCTCCGATTCAAAAGGAAAGTTATTAACCACAAAAAAACCGATGCGATGCCAATTAAATAAAGTTTTAATAAGTTAGACTAATAAAGAATTGATAATTAAAAAAATTAAATTATCGTTTTTCGTCGATAATTAACAAAACATTTTGGATACATACCCATAACTTAAAGTAATAAAACAAGACTGTAAGGAAAGTGAAAATAAATGGATGCTTCGATAAGTATATACTAACTGGAAATAAACAGCAAAATATCAGGAAATAAATAAGATAAGTATACAAAAGATATAAGCCTTTTTATTTATACTTTAATGATTATAAAATTTCGCTTGCTTGCGTTTTTCAGCACTTTTTTTTCGTGTTTAGAATTTGTATGCTGTTGAGAAAAATGACGCATACGCATTCTTAAATAATAATGCATGGCATAGGACAATACATCATCGGCGTGATCTGTACACGGGAACGAAAAATTATAATTGGAGAACATGTCATCCAGTGTTTTATTATATACATCGGGAGAATCAATATTTTTATTGAAATAAGATTCTAATGTTCTAATCGTATCGAAAAAAGTCTTATTTGAGTGCATTAATCTCCCAAGCGACTTTAAATTCACTAACTGTGCGCTTGGCACCGTCGAGTAGGTAACTGGTTTCACTATAGCGCTTCTACATACGTAAAATTTGGTGTATTTTACCAGCTGTTTGCACAAGTAACCTGAAAGTTGGAAACAATGAAAATGAATATGAATAGTGATAGTTGCTGAGATTACTTGACATTCATAATGGATAAATAACGCCGCGATTGTACGCGGCGAAGGCAAAGGGAGCACATCATTTTTGCGTAAGAATCGATAATGGGCAGGAGAACGAATATGCTTCAGCATACACGTCGTAACCCAATTTTCGAAATATCTGTTGCCTTTTTTGTTATCCTTGCCTGTCGCGGCGATAATTTCTTGGATTGCCAACTGCTGTGGCTCTGGCAATTTCAATTTTTCGCATTTATCCTTTATTGGATTGCTTACTGAGATTTTGAATTGTCATTTGTGCTTTAGATATAATACCCTGTATTTTTTCAATCTTTTCCCTGGCTCTCCGAGCTGCAGCTGCCTCGGAGCGAATTTTTTTACGTAGTGCGACAAATTTCTCTCGGTCGCGTTCTGTTCTACATACCAGTCTCAGTCTTTTCGGTTTTCTATTCTGCTTAATAAGTCTTCGATTCCTTTCTTGCAGAGTTTTTTTCAGTCTTTGGCATCGTGCACATACTCGTTTTATGCAAAGGACAGGACAATCTTTATGCCTCCAATCACCAAATGCATCTTGATGACCAACGCTACTTTGTACGGATTGTGCTCCTTGAAGCACAGCTACGCCAGTACAGATATTCATATTCGAAAGTGTTTTCAATAGATGGTATAGTTCAGGCGCCGTCTCTACATGTCTCGGCAGCAGCGATATATTCTTTGAAGACAATGTTTTCCCATGTGCTGATATATGAACGGTTCCGTCTTCTAACACCAATACCGATTTTTTAATCAGAGGTTGCAAATTATTATCTTGATCCTGGACTCCGAACGTGGAAAAAGCAATCCACTTTTTTCTCCCACTAGCCTTGTAGCGAATCCAGCCCTCTGGGATTTTTATCAGATTTTCATTGTTTAATAATTCCGAAAAACACTCCTTTAGTGTCAGCATGGTACGATCATCTGAGGATTCATCTTGTATATTGCCTGCGCAATCTTCTGTCACATTGTTCTTGTAAGTTTTGCTGGATGCCTTTGTATTTTCCACATCTCTGTTCCATTTGAGGTCCATGGAATCGGCATAATCATGGTCGCGATAAACGATATTCTGATATATCTCGCCCATCTTTACAGTATGCAATGGTGAGTCCTGACAAGTAACCTATATGAAAGTCGAGAAAATGAATAATATGGATTCATTCAAATTTCTTCCCATTATTTAATATTATGTATTAATTATATACTTGGTCGAGCTGACATAGGGGAAATGAGCAGAAAAAGTTTTCTATACAATTTGGATTGTAGATTATCTCATATAAATATTAAAAATCGTATAATGGACTCGAAAATTCTTACAAGGACTTCGACATTAGTAGAGGCTTGTGTGAAATCTTCCATTTTAAAACACTCCCCAATGATAGTATATATTATAGTTTTGTTGATGCTCTAGAGTACTAACCACATAATTGTAATTGATAGAGAAAGAGAATGCTCACCTCATTTTCAGTGGCGTCCTCAATGCCATTATCATCACTTGTTTTGATATGTTGTCGACTATTTGGAAAAATTGATGGCACTGCTGTGTCGTTAAGCCGTGGATGCTTCAGTGGAACCTAAATATAAATGTGATGAACTAAGTTAAGAAATATATTGCATCAAGAAAAGTAAATAAAGAAAGGCAATAGACACCCAATATAAATAACAGAATTTACAATGCAAAGAATAAAAAATTGTTGCTGTTGAATGTCATGAATTAATTTGCCATGAGTACACGATCATCAACCCAAATTTGTCAGCCGAAAAGAACTTAAAACAAATTGCAACAGCCAGGTTTCACTGATTTATGCATTAATAAATTGGGTGCACAGGTATAAACCAATCAATGTTAAAGCACAAATTCTCTCAGCCATTCTGCAGAGGATATTACGTTATCTAAAGGTGGTGTATTTCCAATATAAAAGTATTTTTACCTGCAAGATAATACTTCCTGCAGCATCTTTGTGCACATTCTCCCGAATTATATCGCAAGCAGCGAAGTGTTTTTCGCAAACTAGATGCGAAGTGTTAATTGGAATGTTTCCTTTCGGTAAAGCTCGTATCCACTGATTCCGCAACTGAATGTCTTTTGGCACATGAAATAAAGAGAATTTGTCTTTGTTGCTCGAATATCCACTTTTACACCCACGCACGATGCACTTTCTAGTCATTATTGCTTTGTTTAATTGGAATCACGGTATATTACAACATTACAACGAACAAAGCTGCAGATTATGTATTATAGAAAGAGATAACTGCGCACGCGTACTGCTACCACGTGATAGGCTCTTTCAACACTAACGCCTCTTGCGGTAGTGGCCACCTTATCGTCACGCGTTTTTCGCCTAAGTGCCCAGACCTGTATACAAGATCGTGTTTGTAATATATTGACTGACTGTATGTAAAAATGGCAGTCGTCCACTTTTCGGCTCGTGCTTACTGTAAGATTGTTTTGCACGCGGCAAAGTATCCGCACTGTGCAATAAATGGTCTCTTACTGGCCCGACAGAAAGGGAAGGGAGATGGAAAATCATCAGAACTGCAGATCGAGGATGCCATTCCACTGTTTCACTTGTGCTTACACGTTTCACCCATGGCGGAAGTTGCCCTTACCTTGGTAATTATTTAATATTTTATTGACAATGTACCAGTAATGATATGATAAACTGACTTAATTTAGTATCCTGCTAATGTGCTCATTTGATATTTATTATATGTATGAAATAATGCTTGACCTATTCTTGATCGGAGTATGATAGTTTAGTAATGCGATTTGAAAACATTTCTATCAATTAATTACTCATTGCAGGTTGATCAGCTAGCAACTCGAAAAGGCTTAGTAATAGCAGGCTATTATCTGGCCAATGAAAATATTAATGACATGAGGTAATTAGATTTTTAATAGTTGGATTATAATTAGCTAGTATCTAGTTTATGTAGATATCATTTGTATTGCTCTTAAATTTAGCACAGACAAACCAGCTCACAGGATAGCTGATAAAATAGCAGAGAACTTTCCTGGTGCATTGATTGCAGTGGTAAGTTAATAAAGAATGAACCATTGCATTAACTGATTAATCATATAAATTTGACAATGGATGAATTTACCTTCATAGATAGATAATAAGGAAATAACCCTGGGAATGGGATCAAATCCACTAAGAATCTCACAAAATTCAGAGGGAAAGTGGAAAACGAAAGACAAATCAAAGTATGTGGTTGATTGACAACTTATCATCATTTGCATAATTGATAAATTTATAATATCTCCATTTATTTTCAGTATAATTTTCGAAGATGACGACAGCCTCACAGAGACAATGTATTTGTTAATGAAAGCAGAAGCATACCGTAACATTGTTGATTTTGATAATCACCTTGACAATGTTGCCCTGGATTGGCAAAATCTTGAATTAAATGATATCATAGAAGAGGCTCGGAAGAAGTATTGATAATTAAAGCTACAGACATTCCCAAAAACATTTATCACTTTATTTGTCCCGTAAACAATCACATCTAATCCACACCATATGTGAATTTTATTGGAAAGCAACTGTACATACGCCATAGATTATAAATAGAAAGATATTTCTTGTTTCTACTCATATTTTCACCTCTTGTCATTTTTTATTATCACTTCTTCCTTCCTCCAAGATTTACTACAACGAGCAACTGACACATTGCATTAAAGAATTGATGACATAAAGTAGGTTGAATTAATGACAGATGGAGAAGAAGCATTAACTACATTAATAGAACAAATATTTATTAACATTTTTATTATGTTTGGTGCGATATAGTCATGGGCAGACCATTCAATTAATCCAATAACGTAAGACAAAGTTTTTTCTCGTTAATAATTATCTCCAATCAGAACAGCATTATTCTTGGTAAGAAAGTATGGTCCAAACATATCATACCAACTCAAGATTAGATTACGGATGATAGAATATTAGACAACAATCAGGTACAGAATTTTCGAAAATTTACGTCATAGTGCCTAATCGGAAGTGTAGGAGGGATATTTCGCAATCTTCAATATTGATATTTTCCGAAAAAAATGTTGCAAATGGCTTTCGACCTTATTCTTAATTTTCCATCATCATCGATTTACCTTTTAACAATATCCAATTTCCAATTAAACATTGTTCGTAACATTGTCGTTTAAAAATATTTTCGTCCACGCAAATGACCGTTTGCTTCTCTTCCTTTTGCACAAATCCAAATGATAATTAGTATCCTAGTCATACATTACTTCTCTTATTTAATTCATCCTTATACCAAGTCTTCCAATCAACTATACGGCCATGCTCGCTCTCAGTTTTCTACGTCAAGCAAGATATAGAAAACTGAATATAGTATAATACTAATCTAGAGCAAAGTTATATCGAAGGATCGTTTATTAATTAATTTATTCCCAACTCGTTGACCCTTATGACTTAAAAATTTTCACTGTCGACAATCGCCGACTATATCTCTTCTCTGAAGTACAATTTTTGGAAAAGCGGACTTAACCACCGCTAGCCAATTAATACAGAAAATTTACAGAAAGCATGAATGATATGATTCGCATTGCATTTAGTACGCATCACAGATCAATTCAGATGTATCAAAAATACTGCACACGTACCTAATTGGTGCATCTGTGTTCACCTATGATTACTTTATACAGATTATGATAACAAGGAATGATATCCATCTTTAAACCTTGATGGATCGCGGCTGGTCTTTTTACAAGATGAACATAAAAAAAAGTCAAAAGACAATAAAAAGAAAAAATACCAACGTCTCAACGAGAACTTTTAAAATTTCGCAATAAATACAGTTTTAATTACTCGCAAGAGGACTTCGGCCATTAATTAAATATTCAAAGACGACCGCGACCCATTATAGCATAAAATCACAATGCACAGCCACAATGTTAATTATGTCCTCTGTTGTAATATTGGACTCAAAAAAAATGACTAGTAACAAAAAATTAATTAAACTCAAATGCCAAACGTACTTTCATACCTCAATAAATTCTCCCAATGCAATAACAATAATTAATACAATATAAAACAGACGATTTCACACGTCCTTCTCGAAAGTCAATCTACAAATTAACGATTAATGCAAATAGCTTAAACATACGTTATTGCTTATAGCCTTGCAAGTTGCCACTTGAGACATTTTGTTATTCATTCTTGAATTATTTGCATGATACAGTTGCATTGCGCTTTAAAACGTGAATACACAAACGGAAGCTCGTGCTTCACGTTATTCATATAGCACATACGTAATCAAAGGACGAACTCCTTCTTCAACTCGATGACACGTCTTGCGTAATGCGAATTTCTCTACCTTAAGAATATGCGTTAGCAATATGCCCATGATGATAATAAGATTGCCCTTGCGATAGGAAGAATAGAAAGGAGAAATGTTGTTTTTCCGTTTTTTTTTTTGTTTGTTTTTCGTTTTCCTTCTATAGGCATATAAAATCTAAGTACCGTATAGTTCACCCCACTACGTTATTTACTCTACCACTCTAGCTTATCGATAAGGTACGATTTTCTAGACAGCACCGGCGTCAGCTGAATATTTTTCTTTGTACGCGTATGTGCATATATTTATATGATCAATAATTGGAGCAACGACACCGGTACTGTATAAATTTTTAGTCATCGTACAAATAGCCTTGGTATTGTATACCTAAAGCATTTTGCATTAACATTGTATAAAAGTAGAGCATCGTTATAATAGTTCATGTTAGTAATAATGCCTTATTTATATATGTATAATAGAAAAGATCTTTCGACAGTATTTCTTTTGTCACTCTTTCTCGTATTTTTTTTCTTCGTCAATCGTTTATTAGATTTTTTTTGGATACTGTCGAATGGTCGCACCGTAAACATGCTTGTCGTACGCATATACGTCATGAACGGCATAACGTGTTATTGAAGAAACTTTTCATGATTTTTTCATAGGATAGAAAGACTGTAAACTGATCAAAGATGGGTGCAGGTGTCTGATTTGAGTATTAGAGTCATGAATATTTCCGTATTTTAAGTATTTAGTCCTGCCGCCATTTTGGTACTTGGTAACGTATCAGGTTAAATCGATTTTTGGAAAATCTTGAAGTACAAGATCAATTCAAGACTCTAATACTTGTCTTAGACAATTTCTTATTCTTACGTTACTTTTCTGTTTTGTTTCTGGTGCATCGTACAACAATAACTTTCCTTACTTCCTTATGCAACGTGGATAATATTATATATAGAGTTTCTTGTCAACAGTTTTATAAAATCCTCTTAAATCTCGCGCAACAATGTCACTTCTTAACCGAATAACAACGACAGGCTGGAGAAATACACGCGGCTTCAAATCGAAAGTTTAACGACGTTCTGGACGGTTACCGGAAATTAATCAAAATCAGCACTACGTATCCTTGATACGATAATCTTTATACTTTGTGTATGAGTTAATCATACTTTGAGTACTGCGTTTGCGAGAGAACTCACAGCTTCCACTGAAGGAATACTTAATTTTGAGAATGTCAATCAGGTCGTTTTCTAATCAAAGCCAAAAACCGAAATCCAGGGAGACCTTTGCCATCGAATCGAAAGATTTGATTCTGAATCGGTTTGGCTGATTGTAAGTGAATTTGTCCATTTTCCAATAATTGCCACACGCACTGGCAGCTCAATTCTTTAAAACTTCGTTATAATTTGTAATTGAATGATACTCGGTCAAACAGGAAATTCAATTGCCTGGCGACGACACATTTTCCACCAGTGTACTATCCTTGAAAACTCCATGAGGATTGTCGTGAGCTCCCAAGCTTCTCTTAAGCAGGACGCCATCTTCTTGTTCAGCCAATATTATGAATGTCAAATGTTATGGAACACTTGTTCATACAATTAATTCTTACAGCAGAAGACAGACTGAGATGTAGAGACTTTCCACGACTGAGGAATTCTGACTCTACTACTGGACGTAGAGCAAGTTCATCCGAGATTCCCGTAAGAGCCTCTTCCGTAACCTAGAGTCATTCCGTCAATCGTGGAACATGATCAGCTGTGTCCTTTTGCTACGTCAACGAGGATGGTGATTCGGGTGGCATTGGCAGCTGGGCGATTTGTCTGTTAGAGACTCTTCTGGGCCAATGCTGTGGAGATACTGGAGGTGTTGCCCTTGGAGTAGCTGGCGCTGAACCTGCCCTTAGTCTCCAATTACTTCCGGTTACCGGTATACTTCTACCGACAGCTGCTAAGTTAGTGCTGCTGCTGCTACAAGCCACCGCAGAGGACAGATCGACCCTTGACACTGCTCTGTATGCAACATAAAAAAAATAGGTAAAAGAAACAGAAAACTTTTCAGGCTTATAACACATTAAATCTACTTAGTGTAATAATTTCCTTCGTACCTAGATGGTGGTGCAGATCCAGTATATGAGTGTAAGCCAGCTGGACCACTTCGTGGTCGCGAAGATGAGATAGTACTTGCTGATCTTGGTAAAGCTGGTGAAGGTGGTGCAGATGGTAATAGCCTGGGTGATTGTGGAGGTGTTCTGCCAATGCTCAAACTCCCGGAACTACTAGAAGAAGACTTTCTTCTCAGGGTCCTGAAGAAGAAGAAGAAGAAGACGAAGTTTCAGGATGGCTACCAGAGGTTTCATGAAATGAATATGTAAATAATGCATCTACGTTAACACACATTAAAACATTCAGATACGTTTTAGAAGCATTGCTTGAACGTATCAATTTGATTTTTAGGTTCCAGCAATGTTTCTAAGATATATCAAAATATTTTGTACTGTATGACTTAACACTGCAGATTCTTCACCTTTTGGATGGCTGCCGACATAATCCAGTCGGGCATTGTCGACCCATGGCGCATTTTCCTTCGCAGACTTCACGTGCCAACGCCAGGGTCTCATAATTTCTCAAGGTAGCTCTACAAGCCTCTGCATCGGCTGCTGCCAAAGCCAAACTTGGAAAGCGTTCCTTGAGACGACGTCTTTCCTACGGAATACAAATTGGAAGCAATTTCAAAAGTCCTTCCAAGAAATTCACAGACTGGATCGTTTGTTTCCTATCTTGGAAGACTCACCTCCTGCAAACGAGTTGACTCAAAGTCCTGAAGTTGCTGCTGAAATCCAACATTGGGATTCGCCACAGCACGACCAACTCTCACCACTTTTAGCGCCTCTTTCCAAGACAGATTCGTGATACTCATTATGTAGGCCACAGCCACTGTTACGCTACGCGACATTCCTGCTAAACTGAATGATAAGGATCTCTTTGTGAAATTCAGAATACTAAAAGGTGCTCCAGATTTTCCTTTCTTTCAGTAATTCATTTCTAGATATACATATAGCTCAGTGACCCACTGATCCCCTTCGTAGGACCATTTTCACCTTTATACATTTCCCTAGAACTTGTTCGCAGGCTACTTTTTATGAATGTCTCTACAATAATTTCTTTTTTCCAGAAAATCATGAGTCAACGAACATCAAAAAATGTCAATATTCTTCAATATCACTAGATTACAATCCAGTAAAATCTTTTTACTCTATCAATCAAATACTAGTTACATTTCACAACTATCATAAACAGTAATACCATCTCGACATGAAATCTTACATCAATGCTATGCGTAACCTATGGGAAACCACTATAATTATTTGAATGGTTAAAAGTAAAATTTATTTTTATGTTACCAGTGAATTAAAACGTTTCCACCGCGTAGTCGAGCTGCGTGTATGAAGTCGTTGCAGAGGGAAAAGTACTGAGAGAGATTCTGATCAGGTGTGTCAGCTGCCAGGATACAAAGGTAGTGCTTGTCCTGAAAAAGCAAACTTAATTCACCAAATTCATCCAATCCTTAAAGCATTAAGTATAATCAATATTAAATCTATGCAAATGTTTTTGGATGCTTAAATTCTTCATGTGGAACCATACAATATTCCTTACTCATATCTCATAAATATAATACATATATACATACAGACTTATGCAGCATGGCTTTACTGCACTCTGGTGCACGCTATTCCTTTATTACTTACAGAATGCAGGCGACGAGCTGCATCATGAATGGCCAGGATATGCGTGATCTCGTAACGTTCCAACTGTGCGGCGTCTTTACTGTCACGATAGTTACCCACGTAGAGACCTGGTAAAACCTGAAAGTCATACATTCAAATATTACCACGATTTCAAGAGGTTTCAAAAATTGATTCAATTCGACATACGGTCGTAAATCTGGTAGTGATTAGTTCTGGCGAATTTACAAAGAAGTTTTTGAGCTTTTAGAAACAACAGTAGCAAGGACTACAAAAAGTATAATCAGAGATAAAGGTAATCAGGATTTTTAAAATTCATTTAAATCGCCTTTTACTCATTTTCTTTTATTACTATGCGCGTGTTATACTGAAGCTATATGTATAATTGAGCATTTGACGAATTCACATAAATCCCTATTTATGTCTCTGGCCATAAAGTCTTTATATTACTTGCGACTGTCGTATCCATGTATCGAGATGAAACAGCGCGGATAAATAGCCGATAGTTCTACTGGATTTTATGTCTCCTTGCGTGGGTTAAATCGCTCTTTGCAATTTCGAAATCGACTCCTGCCCGAGAAATCGCGATGTCTGGCAAATTTGGAGACAAGAGCATGAAATTGAAAGTAAACCGGTTGGTAAATATAATCAGGATACGAGAATAATATATTTTTACATACATATTTTTACATACAATTTTATGGATAAAGCATGTAAAATTGTGTATTGGAACGATTAATTGAAATCTTTGTTTACCGTTATACAGTAATGTCTAATTGAAGTGGAACACTTGAGTTTTTGTATATTTCTGTGAAATTATGACCGATTTTAAAAAATCAAAGACACATTTTTTAGGAAATTTCCTTACCGTTCGAATGGTAAAGGGTTTATTCCGCTCGGACACAAAATGGCCGAACGGCAGGGGTTGGAGTGAAATAGTGCATTTTGGGACTTTTTGAAAAGTGCGAGAACTAGTGGTCCCGGAAGAAAAGTCATATTTCTAATTACGGCACGAGAAAGAGCATCCTTGCAACAGTACATAATGACATACGGTAACAATGCTAATAGTATAAATTGAGAAAATAAGTGAACCGTGACTCTTTTATTAAAAACCATTTTTGTTGGTTAATTCGAAACTAGAAGAATTATCTCATACCTCGATAAACAATAATAGACGTCAAAGTTCGTGACGCTAAGTGACATGACGTATTACTCGAATGGAAATATTGAGCAATAATAATAATAAGCGTGTACACGATTGTTTGAGAAAACGAGAAGTGAAACGAAGTCGATATTCTACGGATCTAATGTAAACATTAATTTGATATTACGACTATTGTTATTTGCAACTTTTAATGCTTCTTTTTGTGACTCTATAAAGTTCCAATCTTAATTTGACTTTAGTTGTATATCCTAATACAATCAAATTTTTCATGAATTTCAATATCCAAAAAATTACATATTCACATATCAAAGCATGTCCCATTGTTATTTTATGCGATATACGTCAAACGCTAAGGTCTACGCATGAGGTAATTATTGAAGCAAAAAATATTTTTTCCAATAAGCATATTCGTATTAAAAAAAAAATGTTAATGTCAATAATTTCAAATTTCGTTATTGGAATATAAATTTTTGGATTCACCATATTCCAAGTACACACTCGTCTATATCTACACGTATATTAAGAACTTTTATGACTGTCAAATACAAAATCCTAATGGTTTTCTTTCTTATTTCTTTCATATGCTCCGGCCAAATAGATCGTTTAGAAAGGAAAAGTTTAAGAGCAGCTAACTCTGAAAGCATAACGTCCATATTACCCAGGCCAGGATAGATTAACTGCAAGCTTGAAGGGCAAACGACATTTAGCGTGTAGTCTGGATAGCGCGCAATACGAATTGTCGTATAATAACGGACTGAATCAGTTATCAACAGTTAACGACCATAATCAATTATCCAGCAGAAAGAAAATCTATTTCATCCGTGCGCGAAGTTCCTCGCACGCTTTGTTCCAATTTAATGACATGACCGCCATTATTATTCTTGGATCACTCAAGTGAGTAAAACCCAACCGGAAATGAAGAAAAATTTTAAGAGCTTTTAACGAGCCATTTTCTTAACGATGCTTACGCTTCCTTTGTCAATATCCGGTCTTTCCCGTGATTAGATCCTTCACTATAAATACAGTCAACTACAGAGATACCCCTTATCCTTCATCCTTATCAGAAAATGATGGACCACTTGGTGTATCTTCGATCATCAAACTTCCTCCATCGATCATTACTTGTCCGGATGTTACTTGGGGGGTCTAGAATCTTCGTGTATCGAGCCTCTTTAGATTTAATGATTAGCCACGAATCTGCTGACGTCCTTGATGACATTAAACACTCGGTGACTGATATGAAGATGAACTCGACGAGGCTGCATAATCATGTTACAAGGTTGGAGGATGGACCTGAAATTGTTTAATGCTTGATTTTTTTAATTGGCGCGTCGTTGAGGTTTTTAATAAGCTTCTTATCGAGGATTTTTCGCTTCGCTAGCACATCGTTTTATCAGCGTCGTGACGTTGTTGATCCCCACGTCGAGTCGCCGTCAAAGGAAGCGTGCTTCACATCACCACGAAAAGTCTGTCAGATCGTACGAGATGAAATCTCGTTGCTGGACGTTACTTTGCTTAATATTTTTGAGCGGCCAGGTGCGTCTGTCGCGAACGAATACTTTGAGGGATTCCAATCAGGTACAGCAAGATATATTGTACCATGGAGAATCTGGTGAAACTTCGGGTTATCTACAGGAAGTGAGACCCCAGAATAATTCTGAAGGATTAATTAAGTTTCTTACGAATATCAGCTTGTTGATGAGGAAGAATAAGCAACTACGTCCTCAGGGAGCGACGAGTGTCGGAATTCCTGAGAAACACGGAAGACCAAGTATCAGGAAGGAGGATATTACGTTTGTAAATTCTAAATCGAAAAATAAAGTTAGAAAATGCTCGTGCAGTAAAAGCAAAAGAAGAAAAGGATCGAAAATGTTAACTAAGGAAAAGTTAGACTCTAATGTGTCTAATAGTAAGGAAGCTTCTTCCATGGATAATAGTCGTACTCAAACGTCGTCTGAATCGATTATTTCTATCGCGCCTGTTACGGCTGCGACGCAACGACCATTAGAATCGATCCAGACGAATTTTGAAGAGAAATCGACTACGTCTGCGAGTACGGCGACGTTTTTGAATAATCTTATGGAAAGCGTCTCGACGAATATTGATATAAAGTATAAGTCTACAGTGTCGCCTGATGCAGATTTCAATGACGCCAACCGCACGGAGGAAAATTTACCGCCAAATTCAAATTTTACAAACTCTACGCCTGACGTTGCGGAGTCTTTCAAGATTAACGGCAGCCTCTTCACGACTGAAACAGAAACACCGATTGACTTGCTGCATACTACTTCCAAGAGTGTTACGGAAAGGCGATCAATGTCAGGGACTACGCCATTAGAAGGAGAAGGTAACAATAATCTACATAAAAATTCGATTAAGAAATTACCACGAAAGAAGAAATGTAAAAAGAAGCTCAAGAAGTCAAAGGCAATGGTGCTATCGAAAAGAACGACAAAACCGGTTGATAGTGGTCATAACCATAAGATTCAGTCAAATCTTACGCCAACTTCAGGTCAAACTACTCCTGTTACTGATAAATCGAGCCCTGAGCTGACTTCAAGTGAAGTAAGTCCTGTGTCGCCTAAACTGAGTCCTGCACCAACTTCAAGTGAAGAAACTTTTGTAACGCATAAACCGAGTCCTGCACCAACTTCAAGTGAAGAAACTTTTGTAACGCATGAACCGAGTCCTGCACCAACTTCAGTTCACACAATGTCCGTGACGCAGGAGCCTGAAACAGATGAGCAGCAAACTCAAAGAAATTGGCCGAATCATATGATAACAATAGGTGAACCAAATCGCGTGTCGCCGAATAAATCGAACTATAAAAATTATCCAAATCACTCTGGATTTGGTACGTTATACGACAGACTTAAGGCTAAATATCTCAGAAACTTAAAATATAAAGCATTTAAACCGAATTACAAGAAATCGATGAAATTCGGTGCTTCGTGGAACTGGAAAACAGATTAACAATAAAGTATATATTCACATGCGTTAAATCGGTATCTTACGTACGTATGAATAATAACAAGCGACTGGATCCAATAAACTAGAAATATTGAAAATTAATTGGTACAATTTTCTAACAGTGTCCTGAGGCCTTCTTAGGCTTCGTTCGCTGGCTATAATTTACGTCTGCAATTCGATTCGACGTGCCGATTAAATTGCCGTATTGCCATTGATAATTTAAAAGTCATTTGACGCCCATTCGCCATCCTACAATTACCCGTCCTTTGTTTCTAATGATCTCGCATTTTAATTTACTTCCGCAATTTCCATTCTTCCTGATCCTCTTTCTCCGTGCTTCCTTTTCTTTTCTTATTTCAATTTTTCTTTTTATATATTGGCACACTTGCTTGCGTCTTACGTGACGGCAATCTTCATTTGCCCTGTTACGTGTGGCCGATCTGATACCAAACGAAAATTTTGTAATGGCGACAATAATATCTGGGGTTTAACTTTACCTGGGGCGGTCACTGACCTTATCGAGTCTTTAAAGATCTTATTTCTAAAGATAAAGAAAAATATGTATGTATGTCAGGCGCGTGTTTACTGTGCTGCTTCTTCGTGCAGAAAAATTCTGGAACCTAACCTATAACCTGAGAGGCAGATGTCGTCTAAAAGTAAGTTTTTTGTATTTTTATTCCGATCGCACGTGGTAGATCGATTTTCTAACAAAAAAGTATTTCAGTTTTAGTACTGCAGCTGAGTCACGTTGAATACTGTCGAAAGTTTTTGATTCGTCGGATATTGTACAAAATTGTTCTTGCTACTTTCCCGTTACAGTTATCCTTTCCATTAACGATGATAACGTGCTCTACGCGATTTTACAGATATTACTGCTACGAGCAATTATTTTTTAAAATGCCTTCATTCTCGGTTCGCTTGGTACATTATTGTGACTTAACGATGCTTAGCGAAGTTCAATCAATACTGTTTTTTCAAATCTAAAAATACAAAATCAGCTCAAGAGGTTTTCCTTTCAAAGCTTCAGCTTTGCTTTACGATTGAGCGAGATTCCAATACGTTTTTTCATTTGAATCTGTCTATACCGTGTCAAGTGATTTCAATTTATTCAAATTGATTACCCTTACCTGTTTAATTTGCATCCGGTTATTTAACGAGAGTAATAGATGCACCTCAAACTGCATTATAATTGAAAGAGAGGTTAGGTGGGTCCAATCAAGTCAATGATGAAATAGCCATTGAAACTGACTCCATCGAAGACAAAGAAATATCCTTCTAGTTGCGTAAATTGGCTGGTGAGTGTTGTGAATGAAATATACATTATTTAACTGAGATATCCCTGTCCCTCTGACCCTGTTTTATTTCCGACCTTTCTGCATTTCATCGGTCTGCATTAAATTGCGTTGTGGACTTATGCTGTTCGACAATCATGTCAGTAGCGGCTCATATTATTTTTCCCGCCCTTTTTTTAAATATTTATTTATTATTTGACGTCATTTCTGGGTCACTCGAGTACCCTCACGAACTTGCATGTGGCTGTTCCAAGCGCAGTATTGATAGTCAGCGACAAGTGGGTTAGAATAATTAATACATCAGCACGTGAGCTGTTTGTAGCGTCGTGTGTTGTCATTGATCGACGTCCTGCAGGCTTTATTCTTTACTTTCAGTTTCTCTTGCTTTTTTTAAAATATTCTTCAAATCGTTTAATCGAACCGACATAATATTGGCACACAGCAGTGACTGACGTCTGTAATTGTGCAAATATAGATTTTCACATAGGAAAATAATAAGAGCAGTCAAATAACTTAAACGTATTTTACAAACCTGATCGATGCTGTATTTCAGGTAATAACGAGCGTTTCAAAAGTAACTTTCTCGTGGCAGCTACTTTGACATGCTCGTACGTTACGAGCGTACGAGACAGTTCTTGGAAAGCAACGGTCTGTCGTGTCGCAGTGATTGTTAAATCGATAAAATAAATATGCCGTGATAAAAATAAAGAAAATCCTACGTTACCAACCCTTTCGAAGTACAATAACCCTAAGAGAATCTTTTTTACTTTTGCAAAAATCAACAGGATATACGCTTATTAGTTGGCAGGAGATTTTTTTTTGAATTCTATACTTTTGTCTTCGCCGTGCAATATTTTCATGGGACGAATAACATGGTAAATTTTATAATCAAGGTTTAGGCTTTGTTCCAAATTGATTTTCAGTCACGAAGTGTTCAGACACGCCAGAACCCGCCTGCGTTGTACGTCCGGTTGTATGTCGTATGTAAAACGGGAATACCTATACGTAATACAGCGTCATATGTTCATAAATCAAAGAGAGACTGCTGTTACGTTTTTCTGGCTTATTGCCAAGCAAATACTGTCCACCGAATGGCGCCACGGAATTACGTCACTACTACGGAAAGTATTTTTCGAATTGATCCAATAGTTAACGGAGGACTAGAATAAATGACAAACAGAAAATGCACGGATGAACAACACTTTCTTCAAGATCCGACATGCAGGTAAGTAAGACATAGAGCACTAGTACCTGCATCGTTTGTCATAAGTCTATGATTTTATGATAATTAGGTTATGTGAAAGTGAGGTTAGGTAGAATCGCTCACCTTGTTCATACCATTTCCCATGGTGGCGCCCGGGACAGCCTTTTTCTTTAGCTGTAGATAATGAGATGACAATTGGTTGATGACTTGATTAGACTCCCATTCTCAGGTTGGATTTATTCCTGTTGATGTCGCCAGCTTCGAATCCTTAACCTCGTTGTCTTCCTTGGGTTGGCTGCTCTTGCGAATTCTCGTGGAGATTGCATTTCTTTCGAATTCATTGTCTATGTCTTATTTCTTTACTGCTTGTCGTAGGCACTTCTAGTTTATTACTGTTCACTTTTGTCGTTTATCGGGACGATTTTATTCCTTCAAACGGGATTAAACGTCAGAATTCGAAGCGGAGGTCGCGAGGTATGACGTAAAGCGATTTTTCGGATTAAACGTGTGAACTGAGTCGCTTTTCTTTTTTTTTCGTAATGTTACGGGAGAATGTTCGACTTTACGAAAGCGATGACTGGATTCAAGTCTAGTTTGAATTTATTTAATGGCAAATGGAATACAGTCGATGTCAACGACTATGTATAACACTGACATCAAGCTGTTTTTATAAATTGTCTAAAAATAATGAATTTCGTCGAGAAGATTCTATACTTTATGCCAGGCGCCATGTTGGAATCGTTTGGGAATTTTGAAACGAAGCTTTTCACGGTTTTTATTAAAATATGGCGACTAATGATGAAATTTTGATTAAAATGTGGCGGCTAACGATATGAGTTTTGTGATTTTTGACATAACTGTGCGATTGGATTTAAAAATCTCATCGCGGAGACCAAACGAGGCTGGATTTATTCGTATAAATATTTTAAGAACAGGTGAGATCGAATTTTGCTGTATAATTTTATTTAACCTTTAAACGTTCAAGCGTCACTTCCCTTAGTAAAAAATCATTAAATTCTCTGAATACTAATGATTCATATTTCTTTCTTTCTTTATTGGAAATTTCTCAACAGTCATAGCTCTGCATTGTATCTATTATAATACATTTTAATTCAATGAAGATTAATGCCTTCGCATGTATAGCGTCAATGAAACTTTCATCATTAGTGCTTCTTACTCCATTTCCCTACACAAGTCTCTACATCAAACGTTGATAACCTATAAGGGTATAGAGTTTCATTGATTTCCTTCAGATTAATAAAATATCAAGAGCCCGCACGTAACGCGATTGTTTCTCGTTTCGCAAACTTTCGCCTAGTCTTCTTCTAGTTTTATGGAGGTTAATGTATTCAAAATGAAAGATCAGGAAATCCATCATGATTCGTACTTTTTCAACATGAAGATAAAGGGACAATCTTTCTTGACAAAATTTCCTTCGGTACTCGTGAAAAACTATTCGGCCATTTTCCGAGGTACGTTGTCTCATTCGTTTGCATGAAATGTATTCAAGTATTTCAATTTGTCTGAATGGCTTAGCGAAATCATGGAAGAGACAGTGAATGAGTAAGGAATAGTGAGTGAGTGGCTGTTATTTTGACATAAAATTTTTCCAATTTCTCTGAAAATTCGAAAGCCTCGGATATTTCTTTTATGTTTTATTGAAATATATAGAAATTGACGCCGCTTGCCAGGAATCTCTGCCTTGGTAATCGTAATATATGTATGTTTACACGTTTCGCTATCGGAATCGATATACAGTTGCATATATCTATAATTTATCGTCATGTGTACATTCATAAACAAAAAGGGAAATAAGACTGTCCAATATAGTATATCAAAGCAGGTAAACATGTTTTGGTAAAAAATATTACCGAAAAGCAGTCAAAGTATTTAGAAAATTTAATTTATTGTAAATCTAATTCGAAATCTCGATTTTTTACGCGAAACCAAATCAATCTGTATTCTTGCCATTTTCTACAGGGAAACTAATTTTACGTTCGAGAACTATTGAAGAAAGTATAATGTTGACCATTGGCCTCCTTACGTCATTTTATGAATTTTCAATAAAGTTATCAATGGGTGTGGTGGATTTTGATTGTCCATTAGACATTGTGTAACGCGATACACTCTGAAGGTTAATTGAGCTTTGATTTTTACGTTCATTTATAAGATCGATGTAATGGGAGTGTATCTACTCTTTTATTATGAATGATTCATTTTCGTGATTGCTTCTTGCTACGTAATTGAAATAAAATATTTTTTTCATTTTTTTTTTTTCAATTTTTATACCGTAAGTCAATTTGCAAGTCAGGATTTGAATATAGTAAATGAATTTGTCTAACGTTCCTTCAGATCACTGAGGGACTTGATACGACTATGGAAATTTAATATTTTCAGAAAAAAAAATTTGCACAAACTTCCCTTTGGGGAATAATTAGCCGTAAATCTTTGAATATATGCTTTAAATGTGTAATAACGTCACGTAACTTCGTTATCCCCTTTTGCTAATTAAGCTTGAGCTTAGTGGCTATTTGCAAGCTTGGCATGACGAGCAGTCGTATTTTTAAATGAAACATTTTCACGTTATTTCTCTTTTTCAAATCAACAGCGTAACCTTTTGATCTTCTTTCTTTATATGAAATTTATATAAAATTATACCAGCAATAATTCACAAATGAATAAATGCAAAATCACAAACTCATTTCACAAGTCAAACCGCTTTAGTCTGATGATATTAACAGTTGGGTGTGGTGAGTCTTGACTATCTGATCGGCCACACGAAACATTAGGATTTTAGATCATTACTTGAATTTTGATTTTTTTTTTTCAGGTATTTACACAGTTTACGTAATGAGCTACGTGACAACTTGACAAGCGGCTGAATTCTCATAGGTGTTCACAATAGAGGAAAAGTTTGCAAAGCAATTTCTATTGTTCCAAGCAGAGTGTTAATTGGATGAAACGTCGAAGGGATCGATGAGAAAACTAAAAGGTATGCAGATTCTGTGTTACGTCAATAGACGCATAGTATTTTTCGAAGAAAATTTAAACCCCTCTTTGTATTCGGGATTCCATTGTATTCGCCTTCCTATAAAAGTCCAAGACTTCCTTCTGGGAGATTGAACGTCGATTGATCGATACAAAGTATATACATATTAGCAGCAAAATCAAAGAATCCCCATCCCTTGTGTATATCCAAAAAAGACTGTCAATTTTGTTGACATGGAAAAATGCAGAATGAAAATTTTTTAAATTCTTCTTCAGCATCCTCTGCTTCTTCGGTGTTATTGCAATTATGGGAATGAGAGTGCAAAAAATTTGACAAGCTCAGCCGTGATGATTTTATAAAAAGATTCTGCCTTACCCCAAAGAATTTGAATGTTTCGACCAATCATTATTTTTTTTAAATATTCTCCTTAAGGACACATGTATTTCGATTAGACGCGATGGTAATAATTATTTTAAACGTACAACATAATTCGAATTACGTTTACAGCGTTTTGACCCTTTTTTCTCCCTTTTTTTCAGGTCCACGAATTTTCTTGCCCTTTGAGATTCTCTGGAAATGAAAAAAAAACCAACCCTGACCTGCAGCCGCAGGAGGGTGGTCGCGTATCAGAAGGGCGCGCCGTGCGAAAACTGTCCCGTTTGGCAAGACGATAGAGCAAGGAGCGAACGATAGTGGGGCACCAACCGACGTCCCGACGCCGACGCTAAAGCCAGAGTCGACGTCGGGGATGTTACTCAAGGCGCAGACGCCGCTCGATAAAACCCCCTGGCCCCGTGATCTGCCCCCTCTGTTCCCAAAACCGTGAATCCCATCTACTGGAGTCACCGGCTCGCCAGCCGGGATATGCGATCTGCAATGAAACGCTAATGAATGCCTGAATGGATGCCACATATGGAGTATTTACATGTCAAACACATTTCCTCCTGATCCATACCAACCAAACACCATGAAAAGCAAATGAAAGAAACCCACATGATAAATCAGATAGTTTTCTAAATTAAATACTCAATAATCAAACTCCCATATAATAATTGGATTTGAAGAATACAAATTTTCAATTTCCATTTTTAACCGAAATTCCCTCCACAGGATTGGATAACGCGAATGGTATAGTCGAAGTGAAAATAGAATAACGAGGACGGCCAATATTCTATTCGGTACTTGGTTCGTAGAGATTTTTATATCCTCTCCTCTTCTCCTGATCTATTTCTTTTGGAAACTTCAATTCTTTTCTAATCTATACAATATACAACCCTAAGAGTGCGTTACCGTATCCACTGGGATACCATCAACGCCACGTTCTCGTGGATGCAATTAGATTAATTTTTTTTTTCTCTGTTTTGTTTAGCTCTTACCCAGGACAATGGCGAGTTTTTCACGGACAATGGAACCTCGTTGACGTTTCGACGGTATCGCTTTAAATTCTCATTTAACGATCGCGCTGTCTCTCATTGCGGCTTCCTGGAGGCTTTGGCTTCGAGACCTCATGCATTTCAAAGCCTGTGGACGGTGTAAGAAGAGCATTTTTTTTTCTTCATTTTTTACATCTCCACCTACCACCGTTTTCCCTGCAGTAGAGGTACGTATAGGTACGTACCGCGAGACCCACTTCGCGGCACTAAAAGAAGCGTCTCTCGAGTCGTCCAAGTTTTTCTTGAAGCTACCTCTTTTTTTAATTCTTTTTTCTCATAGTTTCTTGTTCTCTGGAGACCCTGTCTTATTTCTTTTTTTTTTTAATATTTTTTCTCTCTGCATTTTCCTCAGAGCTAAACCGTCCCTCGAACCGTACCACTCGTCTGCTACTTAGTCAACCCCGAAGCAAGCCACTTGAGAAGCTCCGGGCGTGTTTTCCACCCTGGAGAGACTCTTGATGTGCGAGAGAATGGATAATGCCTAGGGGTACGGCTTACAGTTGTCATTCAAACCCGAATCCGCTGACACAAGAGTAAATGATATTGGGACGATTTAAGATTTTTATTATTTTTTAATTTATAAATCCTAAAAGAGTTACAAAATTTTTACATATAGCCATACAGTACGATAGTCAATGAATAAATGAAATAAAATAGACTCCTTTATAATTATAAATTATTGTATTAGTATTTTCAAAATTGTATAATCAATGTTTGAAGGTCGAGGATTCCGGAGGAACGTATAAAAATGCCTTGTGAATGCGAAATGGGAGTGGCCGGTGTTCAGCGAATCTGTGTAATCCCTAAAAATAGTGTCATCCATTTTGTAGCTGAAAACCTTGAGGTTATAGTGCGAATAATGGTCTTGCGCTATTAATACTGATTATTTATTTACAAAGATTGTCAATATTACATGTAATTGCTTTCATTGGTATTTAATTTAATGTACGATAGACGCAATGAGAATTAAATTAATTATTTTTAATTATTTTCAGACTATTTATCACTGCTAGCGAGAATCTACCTGTCTCAGTCCTATCCAGAGAGTCTAATGTCGTTACTCCCTTGTAGCACGTGAGCAAGGAGACACTTGCATATTCATGTGCTGACGCGAAGGTGTGCGTGCATAATGAGCTATGCAAATCCGTCGATGATGGCATTTACTGCCAAGAAGCGAGAACATCGATGGTAAATAAAGCGAAGGAGTAAACAAAGATGATTTATATAAGATGGAGAAACAATTGTATAATATTTCTAGGACCGTTAGTCTTTTATAAGATTTCAAAAAATCTCAATTTTTCTATGGTCCTGACTCTGATCGAAAAAGAAGCTAAAATATTGCACCATCATGATACTAGTTCAAAGTACTAATAAAGTGCATCACTTTGGATTGGAATGAATAAAATTTATATATCGCTCTTTCTTTTTTTTTTAATGAACTAATTAAAAGATTACAATTGTTGAAAATATACGATAATAATGCACTAACACTTTTGTGCATTAAACTTCCAGGAGACTTCAAGGCAAACTGCCTGACGTACCGACTGTTCTATCCTGGAGATTCTTCGTCGTCCATCGAATGCGTCACCCCGGTAGAATATTGCGGCCTTTTGCAGCGCGAATGTAAAAATTGCCACAGGTGAATTATTGGTGTTTCTGCTTGGTGCTCTTGGCGGACTCTTCGTGGTCGTCCGGAGGAGAGTAGCAGATGAGCAGCAAGCCTAGTAGTACGAAGGTCGTGCCGCACCACCACGTCAAGGACGTGGACTCGCCAAAGATGAGGAAACCAACAAGTGCCTTTGAAAATAAAAAAGGAAACGGAAAAAGATAAGTGGACGTAAGTTAAATGAAAATGGAAATATAAAGTGTGAAAGACAAAAAAACAAACGTCAAAGTATATTTTGTTCTTAATACGGTCATCAAGACCACGCGTGTCTGTGCTCTTTCACCGTGACTGCTTCTGCATCCGATTTTCTGTGCACGTAGGTGAAGTGACAAATGAAGTGGTGAAAAGTGCGAATAAGGAAAGCACAGTAGGTAGAAGTGGAGTTGATGGCAGCACTCGACTCCTGGATGAGCTTAGGACGTTACCTCCCGTTCAAGCCGTTGTAATTAACACTCGGGCAGTTTTCGTTCTCGAGTTTGCATTTAACGTATGAAACGTCAGGGTGACTGTTCGGTGAATTTTCAACGAGGACTGTTGACATCATTCAGCATCCAACTCAGAATGATCTCACCGAAGAAGAGGGTCCTTTACGTTCACTCTGGTAAGTTGACGCAGTGGAAAACACGATGCACAGCATCTTTCTTGACTTTATTCTTAAGTTTATTCCTTATATCTATAACCATATTTATAGTGTCCATAATAGCGATGAACTAATTATGATCATTACCATCATAAGTGTTCCGCTTAATAATTGAAACAATAAAATTATGGCCCAATCAACAAAGTCAGACACGATGAAAAATAATTTTTGAACCATACACAAGGTTGCATGGTACAACGTTAAAATGGCTATTGACCTCTTTGAGGTTTGAGAAGTTTATTATAGATAAAGGTTGTATCCCTGAGGCTTTATACATAAATGATATTTATGCATAAAAACTGTACGAGTCCAATTATTTTAAATAATTTCGAAATATCACAGTTAACTCTAGGGACCTAGAATGATTTGAATATTACCTATTTCTTTTGTCGCGGAAAATCCTTTTGGGTCTGTTTAGCGTTTCAAAATGACTGGAAGCATTCTAAAGTGACTTCTAGGATAGTCCACGCGAAGGGGCCTTTCACTGCCAGCATCAGCGCATTTGAGATTCTTTGAAATCCACAGGATACCATAGTAATGCATGCACGGTAGACTCTATGGTGATTAATTCGCTCAGTTATTAGCAGATTGGAATAGACCTCGACACGCGATATTCGTTCGCACAATATTGTTCTTCCGTTAAAAGTTGAAGATTGGACGCTCCGATAAGAGAAATAACGTATAAGATCCCTTGATAAATAACGAAACTGGGTGAGCATCAAATACCTGCGCATCCTTTGTAAGTTACCGTTAGTTTAAGATAAGATAACACGGGCGCAGCTTCTTCAGGGACAGCTGCTCTTGTATCGTCTATTTAAAAACTATACGCGAGTGCTCGTTATATTTATCCGTATATATCTTTTTGATATAACAGTGCGTTTTCATGTATTGAAAATTTATCCGAGACTGTACCGCAACGCTAAGCTCATTCGTACGTAACTTAGATCTAAGAGATTGTTCATAGTAGCCCTGAGCGATCTACTCCTTGTCGAGGATTAAACTGGATTGGCTGTTGAGAAGTCAGCTTGATCGGAGTTACCTAAAGATACAGATAACGTGGTAAAATGAAAACTAAAAAAAGAAGAACAACACAGCATTTACGGTATCGAAAGAATGTTTGCGCATAGTGGATTGGATATTGGTACTCTCGATACGGAAAGTTATATTCGTTACTTGAGAGTGATACATAGGTAGGGTAACTCCATCAGCGAATGGACAGGCCACAAGTAAATGGATACTATCACGTAAATTATATCTATATATAGTCATTTAAACACGGCTGTCCATTCGCTGGAGGAATTTCTTCAAGTGTTGGTTTACTGGCGGATTAATCCTTTATCAGTAGCAGGTTATGTGTGTCTTATCTTGAGTATTTCCGTGAATTTAAATCTAAAGATTCCCGCGAATCAATGATGGCTTATCGCATATGGTTATTACATTATGTCGTCTCCAATGTCGTATATTAGATAAAACGAAATTGATGATAACCTGATAACGAGGGATGCTTTATACCGGCGTTGAAATGTTTTGAAAAATTTTGTTCAGTACAGTACATTTTACTCACGGAGCAAAAGTAGTTGGTGGCTGCACTCGCGACTGTGGCCGGTAAGGAAGACCCGTTTCCTTGAAGAGACTTTACGAAGAAGGTACAGCCTGCCGTGTTACTCGTTATCATAAGCACCAGGAGTAGAAGTTTTAGTAGAAGAAACAACTAGAAGGAAAACGAATCATTTTTAATTTCTAGTTTTAGCAGTGTTGATGATAGAGTAGTCGAAGAATATTTGAAAAAAAAAAAAAAACAATGTAATATAATATATAATTAGACCTGCAGAACTATAATGATTAATGATTCTACTGTGGTTTCGGCACAGTTAGAAATTTTTCTAATAATTAATTGAAGGTGGTGTAACTAGTGAATATGATTTTTGTCTTTTGTTACAAGAGTGATTTGAATTTCATTTGAGTTCCCGCCACTTACCAGAGACATACCAGAGTCAACATTCCCGGCAAGCTTGCCGAGGAGACTCCCGGTTGTTGCAAAGATCCCAGCGATGACGGCCAAATGAATTTTACTCGAATGGGTCTCCATGTTATCCTTTGAAAGGATCACTAGGACAGTCGATTAAAAACAGAACCCTTTAACACGAGGAATCAGCTGTGCCTAACTGCGAGCCTATAGAACGTAACGCGCTGATCGTTATAGATGTGAATTGGTCTTTTGAACTATCTAATAACGTCACTGTTATTATTATCACGTTTCACGTAAATTCAAGAGCAATAGCCGCCTACATCCTTCTCTTTATAATCGTAACTAATGGCTGACAATTGAAGGATTTATGTGATAGAGAATAAAAAAGAGCCTAATTATTTGGGTTACTTGCGGATAAAGCGCCACTCACAGAAAGCGGCGTATTCTGAAACTCTCGAAGGATTCCGGAAATTCCATTTTCAAATCTTCTGCTTCTAGCTTATAATTTTTTTGCAGTCGTTTCTTTCTGCCTACCTAAACGTATCAAACACTCGAGGGAAGCAATTGTATCAACACGAAACTGAAACATATTTGATAAATACCATACGCATGTTATCCAAGAACTGCCGTTATCTAAATTTGAGTTAAGCACTTGATATTCTACAGGAAACATTATAACACAGCTCAAGTCCGAACTCCAAGCAATTAGTCTGTGAGCTCTGAGAACTGTGAGACATTTGAAAATATCTTTTAAAACTCTGGCGATCAACGAGTACGTTGCCGTTTGACTGAAAATACTTTCCTCACGTTAAACTTGAAGTATCTAACAGCCAACGAAGGCGAAAGTTGGAATTAATTCAAGAGTATACAGTGCGTGTGTAAAAAGGATACAGAGTGAAGGGTTCATATTGTTAGTGTTGTAAGACATTGCTGCAGGTAGTTTAAAAATGGCGGCGAACAGGTAAACGTTTACGTGTGCACTGGCGTTTCGGAGCGATCCGATGTGATAGCAGTGAACCTATTTTTCTCATTGTCACCTCGTATTCACCGCGTGAAGACACCTGAGTGCTGCACTGCGACAAAGAAGATGGATCATGATGGCAATTTTAAACGTTCACCCAAGGGTTAAATGAATGGTCGCAATCGGCCGACACAAAATTCCGGTATCTCGCGATTACTAGTGAGCAGAAGAGAAAGAAAAAACACACAAGGATCAGCGATAGTGAATGACCGCATTGCACGTTTCACTAGGTGCTACATACTTGGAGTACCTTGCCGTCCTGTGAATTACGTGAGTATGTTCTCGATGGACATCCTTGTGGAGAATCCTTTTTTTCTTCCTCAGAGCTCACGGAATATATTCTTGGTCTTTGTCGTATACCTGTTGGTTTTTAACTAATTCTTTCTGGATTTTATTTGTTTTTCTTGTGTTAAATTGTTTTTTTTTTTTCATTAACATGTTCATGAGTATGCCTTGTATTCTTGCTGTACGTACGATATCATGCTTTCCCAATTTTTTATGCACAACAGGATTATTGGGTAACAATATCTTATTTTGTTAAAATTTTAATCTCATTGATAGTTAGGTGTATCATTAGGATTAATATTTTATTTTGATACGCTTTGGTAACTTGTTTGTACATGGATTCACTTACGTACAAATATGCATGCATGTAGTCATGCATAGTCATACAGATAGTGAAAATTTCTCTTTTAAGAATTTAATTGAAGTATTTCATTATAATGGTTTTATATGGCAGAAATGTATACTGGTGATAAGTTTCACTATGTAGATTTAATATAGAACTATGGTTTCCAAGTTTCTAATTTTACTAAGTTATTGGTATTCTTGTGGCAAACCTGGTATAATTACTATAATCCAATTTCACTTAATTAGCTCCCATGTTAATTAATAATTACCTAGGAACTTCAGTCTACCACAAAGCATATCTAGTACTTTCCTAAAGAACATTATAAGAGATCTACAGATTAGATAGCAATATAGTGCGAGATAGGATTCATAAAAATGATCTTTTTTTCTATTCATACTTACTAATGTTTAAAATAATTAACTATGCATTGCTATCCCTCTGCTATTATACATATATTGATTGTGTAAGAGAAAGACTAAATATTATATACTATTAATTGTATCATACAACGTATGCAAAAATTAGTATTGTAAATAATTAATCTCAAAGTATCATCTTAAACATAGAAGTTGAGATTCCTTGTAGCTGTGAGTACATGGAGAATGTTATTAATAATATTAATAAGCATCAGTTTGAATAAGTTTTTATAAAAGCATGTTAATAAGACTCCACATCAAAGAAGAAATTTCATCCAGTATATCTTGAAACCAAAGCTTGGGAAGGTTGTTTTTCGTGAATTATCTCTGGAGCATAAAACTTAAGCTGACAGAGGAGGCTTAGAGAATATAAATATGTACCTTCTCGATGGTACCGTCTATAGTGGGGCATGATTGCCACAAACATTACGTGTATTCTACGTACTCAGGGCACAAAGTTACTTGCTTGTCCCAAGAATTTGTTCTACCTTATTCCATTAATTGTGAGTGGTTATTCCGACTTGTAGCTGGTGCGACTATTTTTTTTAAATAATCGCATGTCAGTTTTTATAGTGCAATATGATGAAGAGCAGAGTTCAATTGGGTGCCAATTGCTTCACTAAACTTGCTGGTAAAGCGCGTACTCGCAAAGGTACTTTAACACATGATTATTGGTGTCGAAAGTGTTCGATAGGATTTTGTAGAACAATATATTGCTGTATGTATTTGGCTGGAATCCGCAACAATGATAAAACATTCTATCGGATTGCAACATTCACAGAGTGTAATTCAAACGTATTTTAAACTGATAATTACAAAAGCAAATGAAAGACAAATTTAACGTTATCGTATTTTGTTAGTTTGTAAATATTGCGTGATTTTAATAATTTTGGACATTGGTTAATGTAGAACATGGTCTGACATTAAACTACTGTTATTGGCCTCAGGTAGATTTTACTCATCGGCTGTACTAAACCATTTGTTCAAATATTACCATAAGACTTATCGATATACATGATAGGTTCAGTAAAACACAGTTTCTTGGCATAGTCACGTTTTCGATGATAATTGATCGAAAAAAGGCAGTCATTTTCATTCTTGTTATTTCACTAAGTACAATAATCTGAGAGTAGAAATGTTTTTTTGTTTGTGCCATAAGTGTATCAAGTTCTTTAACATAGTATCATTGTCCTACGTAAAGAAAGGTAACGTTATAAGTTATGTCTCTAAAGCTGTTACTTGGATTGACTTGAGTTATCGAAATCCAGCGACTCTTCACATTACAGAATATAACGCTGAACCATGTCCAGTATAGTCATTGAATGTATCAAACGCCATATACCGTACATACAAATATGACTGAAACGATTATTCTCTATTTTCTAGCAGGTAAATATAGCTGCAAGCATTACAAACACATAACCATGGAGCACTCGGACCTAGTGGCGGAAATGGTCCACGTGGAGAGATTGACGACACAGGAGAGGTTACATCTCGCCAGGCATCGTCGTCTTCAGCAGCTGAAGGTTTGGCGACAAAGAGAGAAAGAATGGTTGCGCCATCAGACACGACACTCCAGCAACAAGCGTCATATATTTTTCAACGACAGTGTCATGCTCCTGGAAGCAGCAGCCAGGAACGACATTGACGAAGGTTAGTAACGACCTTGATTCGTCTTTTTCCTCGTGTTAAATTCTTGCTCCGATTACTCAGTGAGAAGACTTCTGAAGAAGGGCGTCAATCCTGACTCTACGAACGAGGATGGACTGACGGCTTTACATCAGTGCTGTATCGACAATAACGAGGAAATGATGAAGCTTCTCGTGGAGTTCGGTGCTAACGTTAACGCCGAGGACAGTGAAAAATGGACGCCCCTACACGCAGCTGCGACCTGCGGTCACTTGCACCTGGTCCGGTACTTAATTGCCAGAGGCGCAAATCTCCTGGCTGTAAACGCCGACGGCAATATGCCTTATGACATTTGTGAGGACGAGAAGACATTAGATTGCATAGAAGGTCAGTAAATACCTGGATGACAATAACAAGGAATTGCCGTTGCAGGTGATAATTCTTGTTTTGCGGTTTCTTACTTCATTTTTTTTTTTTCTCTTACGTAGGAGAAATGGCGAGGCGAGGCGTTACGCAAGAATTGATAGACGAGACAAGAGCCTCCACGGAGGTGCAGATGTTGCGGGACCTTCAAAAAATCACCTCTCAGGGCGGGGATCTGGAGTACAAAGATCATCAGGGTGCCACACCTGTGCGTGACGATTCTCCACGAACTTCGTTGACCTTAATATTTAAATAGACTGCACAGTCAATTATAATTGACCTTCTATTTGTTACAGTTACACATAGCCGCAGCTAATGGCTACTTGAGGGTAGTCGAGTTTCTTCTAGATCAACACGTATCTACAGATGTGGAAGATAACGACAGATGGCAACCTGTGCATGCGGCAGCTTGCTGGGGACACGTGAGTCATACGCTTTTATGGTTACACAGTAAATATTCGACGTTCATGGTGAAAGCCTAAACGTTATTCGTAAGTTCCATGGTCGTTTGTCAAAGAGCTCATAGTCCCTGCATTGTCCTTCAGTTAGAAGTCCTCGAACTATTGGTGCAAAATGGTGCAGATCTAAACGCCAAAAACAAACACGACGAGACCCCTGCTGGTGAGACTCGATTAGTACACCTTGTAACACGTTCTAACGCAAGCTGACTATTTAACACTGGTCTACATAGAACAAAACTTTTGCAGACATCTGTGAGGACCCGGAGATCCGAGAACGAATAATGGAATTGAAAACTGAACAGGAGAGTAAACGACTGCGCGAGGCTCAAGGAAGACGAGTGCGCAGGTCGCACAGTATAAACACGAGGACCCAAAGTGTACGTAGGACCTCCATCAGGGACAAAGTTCTCACGACGAAGAAAGATGCGCAGGAGGAAGCAAGATTGAGGATGCAGGCTCAGCAGGTAAAAAAAAAAAAAAAAAAAAACCGGCAACCCACCATTATCTTCAATTTATCGCTTAATTGACCGCGTAACCCTTTTTCGCAGACGTACGTCAATCAAATTTCACCACCAACGCAGAACATTTCAGTATCGGAAAACAGCACGAACGTCCACGAAGGACCCACCGAAGATACAGACTCGGCCGCGTTAACACCAGCCGTTCGCAGAGGTCCCGAAGGCAAGGATAACGACTCCTTTCTTCACGAAGACGTCGACAAGGACTCAGGTACATTCCGAGCCTTTTTATGTTTGCACTGGTTGTGGTGGTTCAGTAGAGCACTATGGTAAGCGGTAGCTTCCTCCAAGAGATTATTGGAACAGGCTCGCAGGTATATACGATCGATGATGATGTATATGGAATCGTCTCTATAAATTATAACAACTTTTACACGATTTCCTCATTACTGATAACGAGCACTTTAATTAAAGTATCGTCCTCTTCCGATAATCTCAGTCGAGATAATATCACGAATTACACGACAGAATACGCTCAGTGTTGTACGTGACTCTAATTTTATTTTAGCACGTACAACCAAGTTTATGTATCGATAGGTTAGGCGATGTAGATCGGTGACTGTAATTTATTATTATGCTTAATCACAGTATGACGTTACGCTTTAGGAACTCGAGTCTCGATTTTTCTATACGGACACGTTTATGCAAAAAAAAAAAAGAAAAAAAAAAGAGAAAGAACAGAAAACCAGTTTAAGGATGTTGCTATTGTAAGAATTTCTTATTCACACCACGAACCGAAGAGATACAGAGATACAACGAAAAAGGAAAAAAAAAGTCAGGCAAATCGTATTCGCGTTTTGAAAAAAAAAATTTTTTATCTAAACTCCAATTGGATATAGCACGGATCTCTTTTTCTTTCTTTCTCAAATTCCTCCAACGAACGCGATACGCGTCGAATAACCCATCCGATAAATATTATTAAACAGGAGAACCAAAGTCAAAGTAAACTGTACGAACTACTAACCAGGATTGTAGACGCGCAAGAAAACTTTTGTAAATATAATTTTGCACACCAAGACGCATTGTTTTAGCCGCAAGTCATTTACCTGCTCTGTTTCTCTTCTTTCCATTACTGTGCTCTCCCGAATCTAACGATAAAACGAGGTTAGTTTTCTACGTCACTTTCTTGTTCCTTTAAATTAATCACACGCTCATGACCGATACTCTGACCTTACTTGCATCATCAGAACCTCGTGCGCCGTGCGTACCAGGCATTATTGGATCTAATCAACGTACACGCGTAAACACACCTAGCACGCATTAAAGCGCCGCTCAAACGTATCTCATACGTGCACTCAACCCATGATACGTGACAGGCATAAATATGGCTGATACACGAGTATCGTTCACTTCCTTATTCATTGCCGAATGCAGCCAATTATGCTACTGCTTCCCTATAGTTTTCAATACTACTCGGTTATTGTCCAGTGTAATGCTTGCTTTTGCAATTTATTACGTTTATCGGTTTTCGCACCTTTACAAAATTTATATACATACATACTTGTTGGCCGAGCAAGCTTTATAGAAAGCCGTGCGACGACGTCAGACATTTAGATTTAAATCAGTTTTAGAAGCATGCTATATACTTATATATATATATATTTCTAAAATTAAAAACAAAAGGACTGCTACTTTGCATCACCCAATAGCTTAGTATGCCTGGATCGTATTAGATATTCTTTTTTTTATATATATATATATTATACACCTAATGTATTTACCATTGAAGATCCGATTATATGACTAATTAATATTTTTATTGTCATCAGAAATATTTTCTAGTTCGGTATCCTTGCTACGTGTGGCTATTGTTGTGCGTACGAGATATTGTCCTTTTTACACGAGCCTTGGTAGATTTTGAGTATTTTTGAGCGTACCACGTTAGACGAATTATTGTGACCAATTTCGATAAAGAGACTAATGAGTTATCGGCCTAAACCTTAAGAGAGCCAGTCGGAGCTTTTGAGAATTTGAGATACCAATGAAAAATATTTATCGTCTTGCTACGATACTTTGTCTTTGACATTTACATACCGTAGTAGCTGTCGAATCTAAATATATAAAAATTGTTCATTCACGACAACTATGGAATCGTATAGCCATAGGAGTTTAATTAGTGGACGATTAGTCAATTGTACAGACATATCAATGATAGACGTAAACTAAGAGCAGCCTAAATCATATCTTTGAAATAGAAAAATTTCTCTCCTTTCTCATTCGCTTTCATCAAATGCACTGTCGCTTCGGTTCTCGCTACCTCGAATCCCAGCCATAGTCTTGAACGCTTTGAGTAACTCCTGTAGCAGGATGATCGATGAGAAAAATGGGAAAAGGAGTAAAGAAAGAGAAAAGTATACTGGAGTAGTTCCATGCAAGTGTTCCAGCCTAGTATCATACCTGGTAAACGGTGCAAATCCTGTGTAAAAATCATCATCGACTGTCGATCATGTTATCAATTGCTATTAGCTGTCATTAGATGAAAAAAGTCACGACCAAGCGCGACTACCGGTTATATCAAAGCTGTAATCACTATCATAGGATCTAAGAACGATGATCGAGAACGATGATCGATAGTCACACTGCACGATGATTTGACACTTGAGCATAATTTTGGATAGCATGTTAAAGATGCAAGGCATAAGTGGTTGATGGTTAAGTCAATGGGGCATAAAGGAGCAAGGGGTTAGTCCACTGTTATTAACTGTAAGTACGCGTGACGTTGTAAAGTAATGAGATGACAGAGAGAGAGAGAGAGAGAGAAAGTATAGAATGAAAGCATATTATTTGTATTCGACGGTGGGTAGCATTTGGATTTACGTGTTTGCCTCGGCAGTCGCAGGGCCTGACCCGCCTGTCGGCAACCAGCAGCCCATTTACACAGCAGACACCGATGCTAACGGCAAGATCAACATACACGTGTCTGTAGTTTTCGTCAAGTCGTTATCGGACCTGAAGAAGCAGAGGGCGCAGAATCGTCACACGCCAACCAATTCCGTCGACGCCAACGGGAACGGGGTACCCGTGCCAATGACTGCGATGAGCAACGCGGAGATGACACCTGGTGACTTTCAACGTTACACCGGAAACACGAGCGACATCGTCAGCGACAACCATACCGAGAAGAGCTGCTGTCTCCTCATGTAAAAACGGAAGAAGTCATCGTCCTGGCAGATTTTACCTGGACCGACGTGGATCGCTGATCTTCGTCAGTGGATCCAGACTAGACGGGCACTCGTATCCGTTGGCTGTTGATTGACCTGCGATCGAGCAGATCCAAGCGTGTATAGTTACTTGACGAAAGTATCAAAATAATGTATTTAGACAGTATTAGGTATTTAAAGCGCTCCGGTTACTCCTTTTAATGATGGTCGCTTGGGATATGTTCGTTGTTAACGCGATGGTCTGCGAGTGACGATTCGATGATTGGTGAGAACGAGAGACCGCGAGGTACATCTTTTTTTTTTTTGGATTTTCTTGAGGAAATATCCGATCTGTCGTTCTTATAACTTTTTTTTTCATTCAAATATCCTGACCGCGTCTTCTCTCTTGCCATAGGAATTTTACGTCTGTCGGACCACCGCGTCGTCTGTTGAAGGTTTATGAATTCGCCGCTAGATGGCAATAGCGTCGGTGATACGTTGATTCTATGCAAGTTGTGCATACACTGTGTTACGTACTTATAAAACGTACGTTTCAAGGCGGGTAAAAGTATTATTAATGCTTTGAAATTGGTTGTGAGGAAGATATGTACTTAAGGATCGAAGCTCGGAGTCTTTTATTTATCGTTTTGCTTACTTCTTTTTCTGTAATCTTCTTCCTCCTCTCTAGCGACTGTACGTTCGATCAAGTTGTTGTTTTTTTTTTTTTTGCGTGATGATTAAAAATATCATTGACACGCGTTTATATTGTACTGCTGAAATATTCTTCGTTTGTATTATTATGGACGATTCGTACAATTTGTACATTTATGATTTTACTGAGTTATTCACGTAGAAACGCACCATCTGAAGTTAGCGCGCCCGTTTGAGTCTTATGGTGAAAAACCATGTTCAGGCGGTGCGTTTGGGCTGAATAATCTGGTATATATCTTTAATTATGTAATATATACAGATGATATGCGTACGGTATACATTATGTATGTCGTACGTGCATCTTGCGGCTCGGTGCAGCTTATTATTCACGCGTACTTAATCTATCACTTTTAATTTATTGCTATTAACGTTACTAGAAGTACGTACCGTCCTTGATAAGTAAATCTTTTATTCTGTATAAGCTGTACGGGCCTTTCCGTTAGTCTTGTGTTAATATTTCCTTTTTTTTTTATATAAAATGATATTTAACGAAAGACTATGACGAGGACAAAAGGATTATCTTCCAATATTACGTAGGATTAAGCACACGATTTTCATATACTTTTTCTATAAGGATGTTATAGTGTGTGTGTGAGAGAGAGAGAGAGAGAGAGAGAGAGAGAGAGAGAGAGAGAGAGAGAGAGAAAGCGAGAGAGTAAAAGAGAATGTTATTTCTCATAACATACTACACAAACGAGATCAGATACATCACAAGATCCAGTGCAAGATTATAAACAGTATTGTTTTTGTACTTAGCCATCAGATGGGTATTGTACAGAACCTTTTTATTTTTTTTTTTTATTTTACAAATACTTTTTACTCCAAATTTCTCTTTCGATACCCACGCTGGCAAACGCATCACAATACAGTCAATACTAGGTGGATAAACTCGTGGACCAAAACAATCTATTTTGGCAGATGAATCCGTACTCAGTCGTATACTTATCTGATATCCTGTAATCAGTATCTGAATGGCTTCGATTAACTTCGATAAATGAGAATTGAGATCAGAGTTTAAATTGCTTGGGAATATACTACAAGGACAAGTGCTATTGACTGTCATGAGAGAATCGAAGGGGAGAAATATTTCTCGTACTTCTTGAAGCGATAACGTGTTTCTTCGTTTTGTTTGTTTGCTTTCAATTGAAGCATTTTTTTTTTTCAATTACTTTTACGCGTCCGAATCAAATGACTCGAATCACATTTTTATGGCTGTCGTGGGAATCGTTAGATTCGATTGACTCGTGCGATTTGACAGTCAATTTTTTTAGTCAGTCTGCTCTTGTATATTTGTCGTATAAATTATTACACCTGTGTATATAAGGTATTCGATGTTTTATTTTCAATATTAAATAAGCCGATTCATGGCTGACACGTCACAGAGACGTCCGAGAAATGTTCTAGGTCTGCCTTTTGGCAGTTTGCGCTGTACGTAATGTAACTCGCGAATAATTGCTCATTATCGTGACTCGATCGAATGATCAAAATCATACGATGACTGCGAGAGAGCTTTCTTTATATTTTGTCACGTACAAATTTTTGTGACTCGTTTACGAATAATGCAAATTTTATCAGCCGCCTCATTGTAAATCGGCGAATTTATATTGACGGGGGAAAGGGAGACTGTAAAAAATTTTTTATCGACAGAGACGCAGACGATATCGTTTTAGTCGAGGAATTTAGCGTTCGCGGTTTTTGTTTTTTTCTAGTACGAAATCGAATCTCAATTTAAGTTATTCAAATTCTTCGACTTTCCCGCCCTCGTTTTTTTTTTTATCATACTTTTTCTCCGTTTCTCGTGTGTTATCGTGCTTGGATACGTTTCGGACGCCTCTTACCATTGGCTCAGTAGCTTTATTAAAATTATGGGCTTGGAATTGAAAAATTCACGAATGCCCTCAATCACGTGTATTTTAAGTTTGATCAATTTTTTTTTTTATTTCGAAAGTTGTACACGATTAGTAACCTATTGTTCTTTGCCATACATAGCCGCACAATCGAAACGCATGATCGTCAATGGACGTATGCAAATTAAAAAATCACTCCAAAGCTGTTTAGTGGGATTTTAATGATTTTGCAAATTTTCTTTTTTTTTTTAATTTCACTGAACGTAATATGGATATCATTAATGTGAATTCCTCGTTCCAATTTACTCTTGGGACTCTTTATATTTGTATATATAAATCATTACTCATTTATTTCTATAAAACTCTGCATTTACTATGCGGACATCACAAATTGCACTGTTAATAATATTTCTCTTATCAGTCGCAATCATTCTAATCGTAATGACGGCAGTAGGTTATGCGCGCGGCTAGGGAAAAAATTCAAAAAATCCCGCCCTTTTTTCATGCCCCTATTACATGCGTTTTACCGGACGTAATAGAGAAAAAGACACGATTGCCAGGGAACTACGAGTCGTTCGATCTTATCGTGTTTAATGATGAAAATTTATAGACGTCTGGTCATAGTTAACGAGCAGCTTCCAAATAAGATGCGTTAATTGCCGTTATCATAGAATTTTAATTTTAACGAGTGCGTTAATTAAATGATCTGCCGTTAAAGCGGCGAATCGTTATTTCTTTAGTCATTCCCCAATAGACTTAGCCGTTTCGTTTGCAATTTTATTTTCTCTTAAGTCAAAAATATTGATATGTATGAAATTTATATATATATAATATATATATATATAGAATGAAAAGCGTCACAGGCAGTGTTGTCGCACTGCGCGCAGAAAAAGATATTCGATTATATTTCTATTAGAGATTTCAAAGTTTTAACGCGAGAGACTGCGCCATTGTTCATTCGATTTAGGGGGGGGGGGGGGGAGAATTATAAGAAAAAGAAATAATATCCAAATTTATAAAGTTTTTTGAGAACGTACATATTCGTTGCTGCTCCGGGACGTCGTTGACGTCATTGCGTATTCAGTTAATACTTGACGGGGACTTTTATATATGCGTCACGTCGATTAGTTGCTGCCTTGTACGTTTCTTGGCAAATTGTACATATAGAATTATTACTGATTACGATAATGTTGAATCAGCGAGTTGTCGAAGATAATTTTTACGAACTTTTTTTGTTGTTGTAAAAAAATGTCAAGTGCGTGCTATAAAAAAAAAAAAAAAAAATTTTTTTTTATATCATTTATGCCATTTTTTAATCGTTCACACATTCGTGCGTGTAGAAATACGTCTTGCAAGCTGACATATTTTTTTTCGAAAATTAACTTTCGAAAAATATTTATTGCTCTTGCGTATCTTTTATTAGAAGGGGGCCTTATAAATGTTAATTCATACTTAGGCGAGCGTGACTCTTCGAAATTCGTATTGAAAAGCGCGCGAAAATTTGAATTCGCGAGAAATGTGATTACGTGATGGAATTTTGGAAAAAAAAAAAAACTTTCGAAAAGTTCTCTTCCGTGTCAGTGACTATACGACGGACTCGGAGCACGAACGTTCTCAATCTTTCGAATAATAAAGTGTCATTTTAATCGATTAATTATCATTATCGCCAAATTATATTCGAAGCAATTAGCGTAACGGGGCTCTGCTGACGAGAGAGAAAGAAAAAAATAATAATTTTCGCAATATTCTATTTTTTAAGAAAAAATTTCATCGTCGTGTGACGATCGACAGTGTGTGCGCATGTGCTTGCGAGTTTTAGGTTAAAATTTTAGTATACATATGTGTGAGTGCGTGTCGATCAAAACATCTATAAATTAATTGAAAAATTAATCGGAGATGCGGGGACGTGGCTATATTCAGATTCGTGATAATTCGTCAAATCAAATTTGCGAAAATCACTTAACCATCCTTCTCATTTACGTTTAAGTCCAATTCACATGTGCACGTAATTTTGAGTCACGAATTTAATGATCGACAATAAAGGCTCCCGAACGCTCACCGGAAGTCTTATGTGACTTTTGACACAGCGATGTGGAATTTTTTAAGGATTTTCATAAATTCGCTACGCACTACTATATGTATTACCTATTGACAATACAGTCCTCGCATCTCGTTGTGGATGCGTCTTGCAAGATTTTTTTGCAAAAAAAAAATTATTGTAAGAGGAATTGAAAAAAAAAAAGTCATTTCCTCGACGTTCTATGAAAACAAGGGATGTTTCCATCACGTGAAATATCAATTAAATCGATGTATTTCGACGAGTGATACGTATCGATGTTTTTGAAAAAAAAAAAAGCGAATTCTTGTTTTTTTTCATTATAAACGTGATATCTTCTCTTCTGTTTTCTTCTTTAAACAAGATTTCGTCCGCTTGCGATTTTGCGCGTTGAGCTCCTTTGATTTTCCATGTTTTCTTCTTTTTTTTTTTTTTTTTCAATAGGCTGCGTCGTACCTGTGTACTCACACAGTCTGACTACACTAAGTAATAATTATTATAAATGAAATAATTATGTAATATATATACATATATATAATATATAAATATCCATACTCCATAATATATTATAAAACAAATATCACCCAACGGACTCGTCCCATATCTCAGAAACGTGTATCCTTATTTTATAATTTTCAAAAAATTTTTTTACCACAGTTACTAATGACGCGCTGCATGGCGCATCTCGTGCAGAACTGAAATTTTCTTGTTTTTCCTTTACTTTATTACAACGAAATTACAACTACCGCGACACGTAAGTCCTAAGTGAAATAAGTTTTTGACAGTTTGCCAAACTGAGTCCAAAGGTTCGAGTCATTGCCAACTGAAGGAATGTCTAAGCTGCTTCTCAGAGACTCTTCTGTCGCACGTGTCTTCACGATTCGCAGCTGTCTACGTCTAATCAAAATAATAATCAAATCGTGGTCTGTCACGTGCTCTACAAAGATATGTACATGATTTATTCCGAAAGACCAGTTAATACCTGTTTCGAAAATTAGCATACTTTTTCAAAATCAATAATATAAACTCTTCGCTGGATGTATATAGTCTCTGTAATAAAAAAGAGATGAAACTTACCGTTAACTATTTTAATAGACATTATATTGACTCACGTATAGCGCAGTCGGTTTTGGATTGAGTAACGAGTTATTCGCTTGGCGTCTTCACGTTATTTATACGCAAAACTAGGCTGTAATACATACGGCTACTATATGCAGACACTATATACAGTTCGCCATTGACCCAGTGACGTTCGTGACTAAGAAGCAGCAGCAACGTTTCTTCTTCATTGATTTTTTCGCGCGCAGCCTTATCCAGTTAACACGTTCGTTTGGCAGTTGTGCAAGAACCTTTACTGTGTAAAAGTCGCGCTTCGCTTTAATTCGGCTGAGAACAATGAAACTGAGTCGGTGGTGAAGGAACGTAGCTAGAAATAAAAAATATTTTTATTAAAATGAAATTTGATCATTATAACGTAATTTATTAAATTGGTGGATATATAGATATTAGGAAAAATTGTGTTTACTAATTTTTTTTTTTGGCTCGCTTAGATAATTTACGATATCAAATCCGTTAGTCAATGACAATTAGATTGAGAAATCATCCGATGCTCTCTCTCTTGGTGAGTTATTTTTGTATATGGTACTAGTGCGTGAGTAAGGAGTAGAGAGAGAGAGAGAGAGAGAGAGAGAAATTGACGCATCACCATTCGATGACATTTGATAATGTTATCAGTTCGAAAAACGTGACAGTCGTACGCGAGGAATATATGGATAAGAAGTGCTGACTGAGTAATCTCACTTTGTGATATTATACATATTATTACGTTTGGATGCTGAGTCGTACGAACAAGGAAGATTACATAAGTCGTATCTGCAATCGAGATGTCATTTAATCGCTGGAACGAATTACACGATCTGACGCAATAATGGTCCAGTTTTGTTTATTAAATATCTCGACTGAATGACAGGACGATGGCGCAATCTGTAGGGAGATTTGTTGGCGGGAAGCTGGACATTTTTAAAAAAGTTTTACCAGTACCAAGATACAGCGTGGCACGAAAATTTCATGAGAATCAGACGAGTTATCTGGACTGTAGAAAAAAGGAGAATCGATTGGTAAGTAAATGAAAAATTATTAATTTTAATGTTGGATATATATTTTTTTTTTTATTGAAAAAAAAAACATTGCTCGCTTCGCGTCAGTCGATAGTTTCCTTATGGGACATTTGAAATCGCTAGTCAAGTTAGCGTCGATAACGCATTGCACCATGGGTAAAAGTTCGAAGTGAATTTAAACGATATTATTTTTGAAATTGATATGATTTATTGACTGATTAATTTTAATCCTATTTTTTAAAGATAATAATATTGAAAATATTTTTCGATCATTAATACCTGCACTGACTACTTTCAATACGACATTTACTTCGGATAAGAACGTCTACCGGGCTATAGCTGCTTCTGAATTCTCAGTTCGGCGGGACGGACTGCTCGTGGATAGTTTAATTATGTCTGCCGAGTGGGGATGCGCCTTGATATATTTAAAAAGTGCGGCTCCTCGCCACGCGACAGTCGCTTCACTTTCTGTGCCATCGATCGAAGAGACCTGACGTCGCGCTACTCTCGCCGTTCCCATTGCCTTCTTACACGAGAGATTACTTGAAAGAGGTAAAACGAAGACGTATGACTTTTTTCTTTTTATCATTGTTCCGTACGGTGAAGGGATTGTGGGTAGAAACAAAGATGGCCGCTACTCGATAAGCGCGCTCTCAGAATTTCTTGTTCCCCCAAAACGTTTACCATGTCGGCTCTGACATTCTTCTTGTTGTTTTACTCAGTAACCTTTGACCTTTTCTCTTTCTCAAGAACATGCCTGGTCAACTGGAGGAGTCTAAGGGAAAGCGTGCGACTTTTGGCATGGGCTGCTTTTGGGCTGGCGACTCCTTGTTTGGCTCCACGACAGGTGTCCTGAGGACCTGCGTCGGATACTCTGGCGGAGCCAAGGATTCTCCAACGTATAAAAACATGTATTTATATGTGTATACTTGTATTTTTGTATATGGTGCACGTTGTGTATTAGGCTTAAGGGACCTCGACCCTTTGCTCGTTGTTATCCCATTACTTGTCTATCGAGCTTGGAACTGAAGATCCTCTTTTTATTTAACAGGGGGGACCATACTGAGGTCATCGACATTGAATATGACCCTGAAGTCATCTCCTACTCGCAGCTGCTCGGCCTCTTTTGGAATAATCATGAATACGGCCTCACGACAAGGATAAAGCGACAGGTGACTGAACTGTTTTCTCTCTTCTTTCATCACGTGTCATTCTGCTACTTTAGTATACCTACTCCATCTTAGATTACGTCTTGGACGCCTACTCCTTCCTTCTTCTTCTTCTCTTTATAGAGATACTTCTGTGTATACTGCTATTCGCGTGCGTACTTATTCTTCTTAATTTCTTTTTCCTTATTCTTCCCAGCCGATTATGTCACGCCGTTGCGAAATCTTGCCAGATATTGAAATTCAGCGTGGGACAGGTTCGTCAAGGTTACTGGAAAAGAGAATACCTGTAATTTACTAGTCTTGTCTCAATCTCTCAACGAATAATTTGAACTCCTTACCTCAATTTTCATTATTCCTTCAATTCATTGATTAATCAAACGCTCGATGGAATACTTTTTATGGAATTTTACTTTCGAGGTATAATCAACGTTCTTCTCTTATTTTATACCGACATCCGTTCATTCAGCTACTAGACACTTTTGCTGCATTGATAAGATACGTTGGGTCAATTGTATCTGCTTGACGTAAACTTTGTTCAATATCTAAATATGTTGAGTATCCCTCCCAGAGGCAGACGAACGCTTGATTCAGTGTCTGATAATTTTAATCGCTTGTCGTACCATTATTTTGTCATTGCTGGTCATTGCCTGGAACATAGAAGGTACTGCTTTATTGTTGTCAAGGTCAGTTTCAGTGTTTCATTTCACACGTTAATTTGTACTAGAGAAATTAAGGAGATTGATCAAATCCAAAGGACAGTGCTTATCTATTGATAATACATAAATACTTATTGACAGGAATTTTATACTTTTTACTGTCTACCATAGTTATTTTAGGCTCTTCATGATTTTAGACTGTTTTAAAAATTATCATTCATTTTATGTTTCAGTATATGTCCTTGATTTTGTACCACGATGAGGAGCAACGCGCCGTGGCAGAGAAGTCACGCGATCACGAACAACGGGAACGTGGTGAAACCTTCGTCACGGAAATACAGCCGTTCAAGAAATTCTATCCGGCCGAAGAGTTAGTAAAAAAAAAAAAGTCTTCTGACATAATTTCGCTCTTTTCACGTCCTCGTTGCTCTTGGGCTTTTTTTTTTTGACTTTTCATGCTTTTTCGCTGTGTCTACGTCCACTCGTTTATTTAACAAGTACGCGTTATCGCGACTTTCTTTGAATTTTTCTAACGACAATCTTAACCGAACGTTGATTCAATAAACTCACGTGGCCAGTTTTGATTCGTCACGAGATCAGACTCTGATCTCGTTTATTTCCATTGACAACGATACGAGTGTCGTAGCACGTGCTTCGCCGTGTATTAATAGCTGCCTGCCTTTGAGGTTCTACAATTTCGAAAATAGCTTACCAGACTGGTCGTTTGTTCGTTAAAAAAAAATATATTAAAAATTACTGATAACGGTCTTCATGATCAAACAATGAAAAAGTGCTCTAAACAATTTCAAAATTCTTAATATACAATTCTTCTTGTTTGCTTAACATATTTTATTCTACATTTATATGTCCGTGTCGCACGCTTGATCTGCGTAGTAATTTTCCATGGTGATTCGAGTTCAATGCGACAACGTAGATACAGAAACGCGCAGCATCCTTAACCATATGATTGGTACTTGAAGCACAGATGATGACTAGAAGAATGAAAATAATGATAAAGAGGACAATAGAGATAGATAATGCAGGAGCAACAGGAAGAATAAAAGGGGCAGGGGATAGAGAACTGTTCGACAAAAGAAGTCTTAGTTTAGCGTTTCGAATGACTAAAGTCACGGCGTGAACGGAAGAACAAATAAATAGAACAGATTGAGGCTCGTTAAAACGAAGCGACCAAGAGTACGGATGCACTTTATTAAATAAGGTCAATAACGTGACCTGATAACCTCGTTAATCATAACTTCTTAAACGCACGTGCAGCTTCCTTGAATTTTGTATCCGAGCTTTGTGAGTCATTTGAAATTTTGATTTTTTCTTATACATAAAAGCAGTACAGTGTTGCATTAAAAAAAAAACAAATTTTTCAAACACTCGTGAACATCAGGCCAAAATAATATCTGTGAATGTCATCGTGGTACCTTATCAGTAGACAGTGGTTTATTGTTATTACAGCATCCGTTATAATTATTTTAATTAAAATGATCGCTGGCCGAGCAACAATTTTACTTTTTATATAAGATAAACAATTAATCGAGCTCCATTACTCAGAGGATGCATGGACGGTTATCTGCAAACGTAAGAGCGACAGGACGTTTCTATCATTTTCATTATCGTTCCCGTTCAGTGATTTATTCACTTCCTTACTGCAGAGTGATATAATAAGAATGACAAATTTGATTATTTAATTGACGTCATATAGAGGCCATGCAACCATCAGAGTCAGTGGGGAATGTTTGAATTTTACAAGCTTATTTAAAGATATTAAGCGCGCGGTTTTACGATAATTATATCTTTTTATTTTTTATTATTACAGTTATCATCAGAAGTACAGACTTCAGTCGCACCCGTGGCTCATCGAGACTCTTGGACTGACGGATAAGGAGATTTTGAGAAGTTCTTCCTTAGCTGCCAAATTAAATGGCTACCTTGCTGGTGCTGGCACCAGTGAACAATTCGAACGTGAATTGGACAGTCTTGGATTGAACGAGAAAGCTGCACAGTACGTACGGAAGTACGTAATTGAGAATCAAGGAAACGGGCTGTACTGCTAGCAGAATGATTTGGGACCAAAAATTAGATCATTAGACGTAGGCTAAAGCTGGAATGATTTCTCGCGTTGGAAATCATGGCCTGATCTATTCCGATTTCATATTTGATATACGATATAAGGTATATTAATATACAAAAAAAAAAAACATGTACAATTTCGTGGCACGGACTATTACGATTTTCTATTCGTACGTGTAAATATTGGCGTATGTTATGATATTGCGCAATAACGTAAGTGCAACGTATTGTTTGTCGATTGCCGCTTGATGTTAGTGAATTTTTATGGTGTGTGTAACGATGGTACGAGAAACGGCCGCGCGTGGCGCTGGTGGCGTTGATAAAGGCTGTGAAAATCGTACGCCACGCGCTTTCGCATACTTATTTCTTTTTGCGTTGGTTTTTTCCCCACGAATAACTGGCACATCTCCTTGTTGAAGGAGGCAGCCATAAGAAAGGGAAGGAAGGTTATCACGAATTTTACAGCGTTTTCGATTGACAGATTTATGGTTATCATGTAAGCACGTGGTGGTAGACCTGTATTGACACGGTGTTATATTAGAGACGGTGAAGAAAAATTGTGTCAAACGAAAACGCCATTAAAGAACCGCGGCCATTTGTTTTGAGGCTATGGGAGATATACTCGCTGAGATGAGGTTAGGTAATTAATCAAATAGTATTTTAGGAAGCGTAAATGTAATTTGTAAGGTTTCAATTAATAGCGAATTCATTTTTTTTTTTTTTTTCTTTTCCTTTAGAGTACAAGTGTCTTGTGATTCCTTGCTTTTTAATGTTATATAATGCAGGAAATCTTATTGTATCTGTGCGATTATGAATTAAACTGTATTTTTCAGTATCTTGTAATTCTTCGTTGTATTTCAAACTCTTTGTTTCAATGGGTAATTTTTGAGCTTTCTTTTAATACGTTATTCTGTTTGAGGAAAATTTTTTGGATTTTCTCTGTGTATTTGTATTGTCGAATTTCTGATAACACGTCGTGCCTTCAATCGATTCCTATCGAACTTCGTTCGAATACAAATATGCTGCTATCTCTTGAACTATTCCGTCGTTAATATTGTTAGAACATAGATTTTATCATGGAAGTCGTATACCACCGTTGAATGAATATAAATATAAATGTATCCTATATTTATCTACAATCCACGTCGACATACTGATATTGAATACCTATCTGAAGTTATCAATAAGTTGATTTATTAAATTTTTTCTCGTTCCAGTATATTGATGATCTTTTGGTGGTATCAATTAGCTAATTAAAAAATGTGGCTGTCAATAACTTTTTCGAAAGATGCAAATAAATTTTGATATTGAAGCTAGATGCAGAAACTTTTATTTTTGATTAATTATGTCCAATAAGAGTTTTATCAATGCGTAATTTTTCGATGGCTACGAATAAATTAATCAGAAAGTTTGGTGGCCGTATCAGCTGCTATGCTACCACCTGTAAGTCGAAGAAATTATTTAGAACTGTGCTCAGTCGTTTGTGAGCGTCGGTAATATCATTTGAGATACCTAATTTACCTTCAGCTAACAAATACCGACGACATGTCATTGACAGTGTCGCCATCTGTGAGTTACCGTATCTACTTCGTTAACTCTGATGAACTACGCTCAGTCGTTGACAGAGTTTATTTAGCTAGCAGTTAGTAGTCAATCACAAAAAATTAATAGAAAAAAGTATAAAGACACTTTTTACAATATATTATATATCATAAATTTGTCTTAAAAATTTTGCTAAATTCAAGAAATACATTATCTCGATACCTTGGCATTGCTGTTCGTCTCTAGCAATATCACCCATGTGTTTGTTATCCGTAACTATATTTCCGTGCACGTTTAGCTTTGCCGCTTTCGCGTAATCGAGCAAATAAATTAAATCATTAATCTTCATACCCTGATACTGACCATCACTAACTTAACTGAAATTGCCTGCAGCCGTGCAATTCTAATCATTCGACACCTGTCAATTTCTGCCATGCCGGTAGTAACCCTAACTGTGAAGATGAACAGATTCACAAATATCAGCAGAACGGAAAAGCGACGGCAATACTCCTCATATAAATTTTTAGCAAAAGATTATAATAAAACAGTGTATTATTTGTTTTGGCACAGAATCGCAGCCCTGGAAACGGCGAACTCGGCCAAGTTTCTGAATATACGTTCTTTGGCAATGCTGAATGGCCTGTCGTGAATTCAACCAATCTATTTTGGCCGCATGATTCTCGCCCAAGCAAAAACATCATTTAATCATATCCCATAGGCCACCGCAGTAAAGAAAAGAATGCACGCAAAAAAAAAAGCGCATAGTACTTAAAATTCTCGATCCTCCCACAAAAACAGTCTTTAAAAATTAAACAATGTGGTACTTAATACGGTTGAAATAAGATTATTAAAAGTTTGTCAAATCGCATCATATTCATGAATATAAATGTAATTCCTAATGGAACCGTTATGGATTTTTAACGAATAAAATTCAATTCGATACTTACATTCAATTAGGTTTCATTGATCGTCAACATTTTGTTTTTACAAGTCATTCGTCGTTTTCCCTTTTTCAAATTGTGTAACCAAAATATTGTCTATATAGCTAGTCGATGTGGGTCAACGTACAAAGATGTACGGATAAGTAATAGGTACGGTCGTCTTCGACAATTTCGTAACGCAACGCCATGCTTTGCTTGACAAATAGCCGGTTGAGAGTCCCTGGTCAAAATATATGTATATATGTAAGTATGTTGACTCCGAGTGCATCTGCACTAAGAAGTCAAGAGTTTTCTAGGTGTGGCAGAAATCGTATCAAATACGATAAAAAAAGTATACAAAATATCAATACAAGTACACACGATCGAGTTTTGGATTATTGAATTGGCGCGATAACACAAATTTTATAATCCTTATCGAACGTGTCGAAATTTCCTATAGGATATGCTTGTCTTTTATCGAGATCAAGATACGCGTTCAATTTATATACCGAGAATAATTTAAAAAATTTTAATTATCATGCCATAAAATAACTTTTGAATAGCCGTTTTACAATTATATAACTGCTTAAAATAAACATTTTTATCTGTTCAACCATTTAACCATTTTTAACTGCGCACGTGCGTTCTCAAAGACCTCGCCAATTTTATATTTAGCCACCCCCCAGCAGAATTTGTTTCTACGTAAATTTTCAACGAATTAAGAAAACGGTCACTGGACCCTTATCAATCAATACAATTAATATTATACTTACTTTGTATTTATACAAAGCGTGAAGTACTTACCAATTTTATCGATATGGTTAAAAAGAGCTGATTGATATCACTATGAAAGATAATAATAAAGATATAAACGTAACTTGTCGTTTCACTATTACTTCTCAACGCGCAGTCTGTAATTCGAATTGCAACCGTCGCAATCGTAACAACGCCATCTTGCATAGGAACGTTCGAACTCGGTGCGGATAAACAAATTAAGGAGACGCGATGACGAGACGATTTTTCATTCGAAGGTTATTTCTCGAAAGGATCAAGGGCGAGTAAGTAAATACGAGTTTAGTTTTTTTTAAATATTTAGCCTGAAAAGTTTCGTTGTTTCGAGTTTATTCGTCGATTCGATTAATCGAATGAGATCTCGCGTGAAGACGCCGTACTGCTTGAATATCAATGGTGCGATACGGCGTGAGTGAATGGCGTGTGACAAAATAAATTAATTCGTGGCTCTCTATGCGTATTTAATCGTAACAAGTGCGAATTCTTTTTTGCCGGTGGTCTACAAATAAAAATTGGATTAACCGGTGACGTCAGTAGTGTCTTAAAAAGCGAATTAAACGAATCGGAAATCTGGTCTCTGCAGGACATTGACGTAAGTCCAGTTCATATGCATATTTAAATCTCGGTTACATTGATATGAGTTATTTTAACTGTTTTTATCTAAAAGTTATCTTACGTAATACGACCGAGCGACCGTACATTGAACCTCGAGAACTGACGAAGGAGTATTTCGTGAAGATGACGAATCGTCACGTATGAATTAGCGGGAAGAACATTTAATACAAAAAGAAAAGAGTTTGAGTATAAAATCAACAGTGACCTTCGTGGGAAACTAGGAAGTATCTGTTCTTCTTTTTCTTTGTTAATTCTTCTTTTTGCCTTATAACCTCGCAAAATTTCTTTCCTTGTTGACAGAACTTGCTTCGGCTGCTCGCGTTGCATAATATTCAAACACAATCGAGGTCGCTGTTTTCTTGTGAATTTCCAAAAGTTCTCTCAGGCTGCTAGTACAATTTCGAGTATTTGGTTGTTACGTGTATAACGTTTGCGTGTTAGAATCATAATTTGTCCTGGAGTTGACATTTTTCCATGTTCGATCCTCGATGTAGATGCGAGACTCGCTACACGTGAGTCACCGCTTGACAATGTTAAATCCTCGGATATGCAGATGATATTATTTTATGAGCAAATATATTATATTTTCTATTTTTTTTCCATTATGACTATTTTGCATGGTGCAACCAAGGGATATTTATGACGAAGCTTTTAATGATTTTTTCAAAATATAACAACACTGAGTCACCGGATATCGTTATCAATGATAAACACGTGATGACAATGAACAATCTAATTATTTTACGATTATTGTTACGTGACAAGAATCTGTTATTGTACAATCATTCAATAGGAACCTGATAAGGTTCAACTGTTACTGTCAAACGTGAATATACGTATTTGAATCCTTATATATTTAAATTTTCACAATTGACGACGCTGTTGAAATTGTTAACAATGAACCTACTTATTGGTATTTAAGTAGTATAATAGCACTTGACACAAAGTAGTCACATAACAAATAAATAGACAGGCACTGAAAGAATCCAAGGAGTCAAATGAAAATAAGAAATAGACTTGTTTTTCAAAGTCTCCATTATGTTCTCATTGCTAAGGATCATACGGGTCAAATGGAAACTTTAAGCACGCTCTTTTAACTACGAATTGATCTTGGTTATGAGATTCTAAGATTACATAAATATTCCATTCGTTTAAACAAAATACCTTGATGACTGTCAAAGAAGTCAGCTGGCGATAGAAACAGACAATAGTGTCTTAATGATGTTTCTAGGGAAACGAATACAATAATTTGTATTGGCTGTTGGTATAACCCAATGTTAGAAAATTTGCATTTTTTATTTATCTCAAACTGGATAAATTTATAATGAAATTAAAGAACTGATCTGTCATATGCTACATGTGGCCGTTAATTAAATTCACTTATGATTTATATGTAATTAATATAAATCTTATGTTTTGACGATTAAACTTAACAAACAAGTTACAGTAACAACACTAACAGTCAGTGCTCAAAGTTAGTAATGAGTATTGATTAATAATTGTTATGATACAAAGTCATGATTAACAACTTCATTAATTATATCTTATCAAATGTAACTCATAATACAAGATAACAGATTTTTTATGATTACCGTTCACTTTGATACATACATTCAGAAATCAAAGATACGATAAACGTGCCTGACGATAATTTAAACAGAGTATAACAATACTGAAGAAGTTTTAGAGTAAGTAATTAAAAAATAATAGCAATGTCAAGGTACATTATACTATCTGGAGAAAATGTTTCTCAACGAAGGCCAAACTATTTCTTAGATACTTGTTAATCGATATCTCAATGACTAGATTGTTCAGTTGTCAGTGTGAATCATTGTATACCAATAATTACGCATCTCGCAAGGTTACAGTTAATTCACGAGTACTCTTGCACCGGCATTTTCAAGCAGCAATCCTTTTCGAACGTGTCAAAGTCATAATCATTTCATAAAAGTCACGCTCAATTAGACTTCTCTTAACAATAAAACAAAGCCACCGTACAGTACAGTCCAAGTCCTCAAAAACCTAAAAAAGAATCGACTAATTAGGGCTGTCTAAAAGTTAACTATAGCTCCCCTATAGTGATGTAATTAAATATAAGTTATGAGTCATGATAGGATGCATCACATAAATTTCAATGAATTCTAAGTGCATCATTTTAACATTGACATATTAATTGTCATTAGCTACACTAATTAGTACTCAGTGTATGCTGACAGTGCAAATAAATTTGAAGTGATTTTAACCACAAATATTTTCTTATAGATTGCCAAACTGTCAAAGGATTCCAGAACCTGATCTGCACTCCAGTACTTAACTCGACGTAACAGCTGAGCAAAGTGTTGGTTCATAATAAACATTGGAATGTAACGAGGTGAAGTATTGCAGAAAATTTTTCATGCGCCTCAGACAATGCGTGTATCAGTTCTGTGGCTCGGCACGTGGTGATTGTACGTCGTGGTGGGGATAACGTGGTAGCAGCTATAAATACAAGGCAGCCGTCATTCGAAAAAGACACTCCTACGCGCAGCACGCGTCAGTGAACGTCCGTTCTTGGCTTAACCTTTTATCATTTCTGTGGTCAAGTATTTCCCTTTAGCTTAACTCATCCATGTTGCTTATCAGCGTTCTCTTCCTTTTCCCTTCGTCTTATCGGAAGAAGTTATCGGCCATCTTTCGTAACGTCTGCGGTAGACGCTTTCTGCGAGGGACAAGTACAACGTGATTATCGTGAATATCGAGCGTTAAAGTGACTTAATATTAAACAGAGAGAAAGGTGAAAGTTAGCAAAGACGATTCTTCTCAAAGGAAGAATCTGGCTGCGCCAGGCATCACGGAATCTGCGACGGCGACATCGGCGTCTTCCTCGATACCAAACGAGCCAATGGGTATCGTCTCCTCGACTTTCGCCTCCTTGGCGATTCAATTCGCCTGGAACTGTCAAAGACTTCTCGATCCGCAATACAGGTTCGTGCTCCATTAATTATATAAAAAGTAAGGCAAAATGAAGGTCGTAATTACATAATATTAAGCATTTAATAATTGTTCCTCGTGTCTCGTGAGCTTGCTTACCTTTTGATTAGACTGAGCGTCCAAGGTGTCTGAAACTGTTTGAGTTATCTCATGGAGGACAGGACATTGTCTTATCCGTTCTGACTATTGGGTTTTCTTAAAGTATTTAGAAAGTATCAAGTTATGTTTTTCACTGTAATCGCTGCTTCAAATGTATCTAGGGATTATTGTTTTAAGTACCCTGAACGTGACCCTTACCTTTATTGGAGGACTGGTCGAGTATCCACATCCTGAATTCCATTGATGGCTAACCGAGTACTTATATAATGTAGTCGTGTCAATCTGCATTATCAATTTTACCCTTCCCTTATATTTATTACAATCCACGCGGCTGACATTCCTAGGGGAAAGCCGACGAGTGTATTGATTGCGTAAACTTTTATCCGGCATTTCTAGAGTGGCGTGCATCGCGTGTCTGGGTAAATTTAAAGGTCGCCATGCGTACCTGATAGACATAACAATGGTTTGGGATTCAAAAATTCGGTTAGACCAATAAACAGATGTTGAGGATTTTCAAATTTGAAATAACGGTCTTTCCCATTGTCCATAAAAATTTTCACTAAGTCGAATTCCTAACGGGATACTTATTGTATTTGATCTCTTTTACTTATATATACTACAGTCTGTGACTTATTGCTCGTATACATTGTATGTAAATGTTAATTTTTATGCAATTTTAACATAGGAAACAATTATGGCAATTATAATCGACGTAATTCAATCGTAGTGCGATTAGTGGTAAAATTAAACTGGCTGGACAGAAATAGAATTGTTAGTGAAATTGAACGCTTAAAATACTTCACTGAATTGATAAGATGAAAATGGACTATATTATTCATAATAGTGCGCTGTACTGTGTTTTGTGTAGTATAGTACCTATATGGAACGCTACAGTATGTATTATAATTCTTTTACTATCTCGCGCCGCGGGAGAGAATATTTAGTAAAAGTATTTGTCACGGGGGATGACCTCCCGCGTGTTGAGATTGTGTAACGACCCTAATTTCGATTCTATTATCATCACGACGTTCTTCCCATCAATAGCTTCATTCCAGTTTTCGTCTGTTTACCTCCTTAAGGTACTTCTTCGTCCCTTGGAAACAGGAGTCACGTTTTTCTATGTATTTTTGGAGATAACAAACATTCCAAACATTTTCGAACGCCTGACGCTCCCCTAAGACTATCGGCCATTTTGTCTTCGTTTTTCTCCCGTTATACCAACGTTTATCGATAAGATCTTATTGATCAAACCTCATGACGCAGATCGAATCAAATAATAAACACTGTAGATACAATGTGTTATATGTTCTCATAATCAAAATGATAATTATTTTTATAGGTATCTAAATTCTGAAAAAATTTTTTTCTTTAACGAAATCATATAGCTAGAGCCCATCCGAAATAGCCCGCTAAATTTAAATTTCGCCCCTGTAAAATACCTACAGCATAGCGTGTTGACAATCGTCCGGTGAATCCACACCATGCGACGTTCGTAGCTCCGCTGACCACGAAGTCGTCGTATACAAAGGCCTCTTCTCCCTTGGCTACTAAAGTATTGTGTAACTTAACGTCGTGCTCAGTATTTTTAGCGACCTTGAAATTCGTTCCAGAAAAAAAAAGACCTGGAGCTTCTCAAGTTCATACGACTCTCAAGTATTTCCTCGTGACTGGACTTGGCTTCTTGCTTTACCTCATTGGCTCCTTTTATCGTGGCTTTCTCGTATCAAGGTCAAGGTCGCTAGCGATAATCATCGATAATCGATTGATAATATCGATTCACATTTCTTTGTCCGTAATCGATTATAAAATTAACGAAATATTTAAATCGATCTTGTCTTCTACTCAAATTGGACTCTATCGACTTGCTTATTTGATGTTAGACGTAAAAAATCGATTTCCTGATAAGAACGACACCATTTTTCCATATAATAAATTTCAACGGAATTCAGTGCGTCTAAGGAAAACTTTATCTTTGAAATACTTCAAATTTTTATTATTCTTGAAATTCTCGTAATTCCTCCGACAGATTAAGCTTATCTTGTTTTTAATAACTTTTCTCCTTATTATAATCAGTTCCTTGTATACGATTGAAAAATATCTATATTAAAGGTTCGTGAATCTAACGCTGAATCGATAGGGTGCCTCAGTCGATATCTCGAATGACAGTATCGATATATCGATAACTATGACTGCCATAATAACCCTATCAGTCAGTTATCAGCATGCGTTACAATACGAAAATATAAAGAAGAACAACAATAAGTATAATTAATAAATATAATATTGTTAACAATGCAGTAAAATAATAACTCCCATTATACATGTATCTGACAGTTATCGTAATGATATAAGACTTAAGCCACTGCTCGATTATAAATGCAATTATTGATTTTTCTTTCAATAGAATTCGTAAGCCGTCAACCTAACCTAACCTATCACACGTCATACGTACATATAATTTCACATTCGATCATACGTGCCTATATAAATAAACATCGAGCTACTGCGCAAAGTCCTTGTTACACTATTAATATCGTAATGGAAAAGGACCTCGGATTCGGATTACGAATTGCGAAATAATCCAATCCAAAAGTTTTGGTCGTATCGTTAACGTAATGCATACCAGGGTAAAGGGAAATACTTATGCACGCGATTAACCGATGCGTCATTCTCATTATTTATGTAAATATATGCAATAAGCGATATATGAAAAAAAAATATAGATTTATTCTCTCTAGTTATCTCCGTATTGGGATAATAATAATCATACGTACCATAAACGTTTATATGTCTCTGCCTCTATTAAGAGCCTTTCTACTAATTTGTCATCAGTATGTTCAATGTTACTGGGCTTTCAGATCGACCTTGTTACGTATCTATTGTTGATTTTTGTGAACACGTCAAATGTATCTGTAATGCTTAAAAATTATTTTTCAAAATAATTTTATTCTGCGGACTGTTGCCTGTCATTTTGGATTAATGCATTAAGTATATTTTTATTGGTACACGATAATTTTTACAACATTCTTAGGAACGTACGGGCAACGTCGTAGTGTAGCAGGGGATTGGAATCGTAGGTGTGAATGAAGCAGTGTGAGAGAATATCGAGTGCTCGTGCACTAAGAAACTATGTATTTATTGTAAGAAACGAAAACAAGAGTCTCTTGAACAGTCATATATATATATATATATATATATTGATTTATGTATTATTCAAGAAGGCGGAGCAAAGTCGTGACAAGGTAAGAGAGTCGCCTCCGAGTGTCTTGGCCACGTGTTATTCATTGGAACTTTTGAGTGCACCTGCACTCGGAATAGAGAACCACAACAGACGCTGAATTTGTTTTTATCAGAATTGAAATAAATTATTGGACTTTTGCCAATGACGTTCTTGACCATTTCTCCTTTTGTTTCTCATTGCGTTATTTATATTTTTTTTTTTTCAAACACTTTTTCTCCCTCCCTCTGTTTTTCTGTATTCCGTCAGTCGCGCCCCGACGTCTCCCTCGGTTCAGAACGAATCCAAGACTTTTGGGGCAAATAGCTTTGGAATAAAAAAACCAAGCGTTTTCTAAAAATATTTTGGCAAATTTTCAGAAATCGTTATAATCCAACAATATTTCTAATAGGCTTTGTATTTTTACACTATGACGCGCGTTACGTAATTGAGCCATTGCTTTCAGTTTGATATTTAAAATCGGATTAAATTTTTTTTCCCCACGCGGATTTTCAAAATATACCTTCTGCTATGACACTTGGGCAATAACCGTAATCTTTATATACACACACACACACACACACATACCTATGGTATAGAGTGACTAACTAAAAGATATTCTATTTGCATATGGATTCGCGTACGCGAAGTCGACTTACTTGGAAATCAGGCAGTCGTGAATTCCAAGTCAGATAAGAGACGCGTTGCGTCAAGCGAAGCGTATGTGGTTGACGTTCACGCGAAAAGTGCCTTACAATTACGCATCGATGACACAAATGACGTCGTGACGTCATATTTATGGAATTATTGGAAAACAATTTTTTGACAGATTCGATTTTGAATAAATTTCGGGTACGCGTGTACTTGCATGGCAATTGTCATCTTTTGTTCCTATTATCTAATGTCTGGGAATGGGAGTGGATTTTTTACTCTCGTCAGTTTTGCGTTATGAAAAATTATGTAATAGCACTTTTATCAATGAGATGATTTAGTTGGAATTATGTAAATATACATGCATGTGTGTGCATACATATATATGTATACAGCGCGAGATGCGTACTCGTGTGTGATTATTTAATTTTTGTAATTGCTCAATGAGTAATTAACGATGGCAATTAATAGGGTCTTGACAAATTGCGTAAATTCGTAATAAGAAGGATGGCGGAATTTTTTGGTACCATATACAAAGCTCAATGGATGACCGCGACAATTGAGCGAGAGATATCAGAAGCGCGAGATAAACGAGTGTTACTTTAAATTAAAACAAAGGGTAAAACAATACATATTATATATATATATATATATATATATGCCTGCCCCAAAAGTCAGACACTGCTGTATCATTTTGATAGCACGTGTAAGAGTGGTACAAAATTATTACGCAAGGATCGTCTAGACAGTTTATCTCAATTTAATATCTATGTTTGATATGTAATTATTCCTATGTGTAAAATGAATGTGAGAATTTCGAGTAGTAAAAAAAAAGAAGAGATGGGTATTGCCAGAACGTCGCGATGCTGATTTATTAGGAAAATTGCGAGCTTCGGGGAGATGGTCCAGAATGGTACCCCAGCATCTTCCTGAAAAAGACTTCCATTCAGATCGATAAGAACTCAGCGGTATTTCATATCCGTATGTATAAGTCTCGACAGAGCGCTAAGGAGATGACTGTTTTGGGCTTGTCTGAGGCCACTGCAAGGTCCAGACCTCCAGTCAGGTGGACGTAGTAACGTTACGAGGCCGTGGGATCAATGGGCGTAACAAGGTTTAAAATATGGTTACGTTTTAACAGTTATACAATATATACATATATATACGTGTGTGTGTCTGTGCGTATTAAATGAATTATCGACTGACTCTGGGATATTAATCTTTACCGACATCTATTTCTGTTATTTGTACTTGACTGTAACGAAGGTCTGAAGTGTCAGACACATTCTCAAGAGTGACCCTGTCCAGTTACTGTATCAGAGGTTCGAATTGACAGGTCAAACGGGCCACTTGACTGTTGGCTGGCATGATTTAATTCACGTTGGCAATTAAGCCTGGCAGTTATCAGTCTCGTCGAATCCCCTCGTGGTCTATTAGACCTCGTTACGTCCTGAGGATCTTTGAAAGGCTAAGAACCTACGAATTGCATGAAAATCTTGGATATACTTTTTATATTATTTTTATTTTCTTATCTTTCGTCGTTGTCATGTCTTCTTTGTAATATTTACCATGGAGGATGTATTGAACAGGGTTTATTATAATTGTCTTTTGAATTATTTAACTTTTCGTACAAAGCACTGGAAGATGGTAGTTATTGATATTTTAAAAAAATGTTTTTTTTTTTGAAGAATGATCAAGGAAACGTTTTTCAAGTATTTAATGGGGGGGAAAAAAAGGAAACAGGATGTTAGTCTTTATGGGAAAACGGCGGAAGTGCAAGGATTAATTGGCCGTGCAATGACGTTAATCGAGCATGCAATTATATTTTAAGCATTGTATACAGTCTGTGAGAACCAGCCTTTAACGTGTATTTCGGGTAGAATTCCAGGGGACTTGGCGTTATGTAATTAACAAGTAGGAAGACCCCTGACAAGTGTTACTACTGGTACTATTTGTTGGTTAGGCCCAAGTGGGTTAGTTATTTTAGCGCCTATCCTATCCTGTATCCTATACTGGGATACGTTTAAGGTCAGCCAAATCATTAATTAACGATATTATCTTATGGCTAATTAACATAGTCGCCTTATTGTATTCATATCCTGTATATATTTTTATATGTATATATTGTTAACATCCGTCTAGAGGCTGGTACGCAAGTAGCTCCATGTATTCCTCCATGTATTGCGTCAGAGAATAATTAACGCCATTCCAATAATACTAATCAAAAAGTCGAAGCAGTGTACCGAATCATCGACGCAATTTCTATTTTCGATTTTTGACTGAGAAAAATTTTGTAATAATTTTGTTTCTCTTTCAATTTGCAGTTGCGTCGAGGGCAAGAAGAACTCTGACCTGTCACCAGCATCCTTGAGTGCACCGTTGTCATCGTCTAGACCTGCTGTCATGACGAAGATCAGCTCGTCGTCCAAACCTGAGAACAATAATTCGGCTCATCAGGAAAATCGCAACAGACGCACCGTTCAGACGAAACACAGACGACGCCCTTCGAGTTTTGATACAGCTTTGATAGCTAATAGAGCTGAGCATCGCGTCAGCTTGCACGGAAATGGTTTTGCGACGACTTCCAGTCCTCCTAGGAGGCAAAGGATTCAGGCTTGGGACATTACTTCCTCTTCCGGATGCTCTTCGGACTCGAGCTCTGATATTGGTAATCGTTGTTTAGCTGGAGGTTTTTGTAATTTAAGACAATTTGAAACTCATTTTGTTTTATTCGATTTTGCAGATTCGGATTCTGATGGAGATTTCAGACTACACGAATTCTATCCGGAGGATAAATGCGACCAGCGACAGTCCGACGAGGCATTTACAATAACACCAGCGGAACAAGTAGCTTTTCGTTTAACCGTTGGCAGGGGATACTTCAGTCGGTCGAAGAAAGACAGATTTTTGAATCATCTCAGGCTGGAAAAGAGACTCAATGACTTGAGTAATCCATTCTTTGAAATGTCCTATAGAGGTCACGGCCGTGCACTTCAGAGGCGTCATTCTGGTGATCTTTATAGGATCGTTTAAATTTATTAGATTTTTATAAGATTCGTGAAGGATTTATGAAGGATAGGGATTTATTCTGTTGAGGGTATGTATAGTGCCTTTGATGACTTTTGATTCTGAATTTTTTATATTTCTGAGATCATTGGCTCTGTTCGATTCTCGACCTAGAATAACTATATGTTTTCAAGTGGTTAAATCATGGATCTTCCTCGATCCTCAGATTTTTATGATCAACGAGGATTGTATTATCGTTTTTGAAACTTCCGGTAACGGAAACTGCTCTTATCCCAAGACTTATACGTGCATGTAAGCCTGGGGATGACGACAATCAAAATTACTCAAAGACTGATGATTCGTTTTAAGGATCTTAACCTCGAGTCGGCCCCTTCAGTGTCTCGAAGTATTAATTAGTATATATGTATATATGTATAGAAACTTTCACTGTATAATTTTTTCTCATTTTTTTTGCAAACGATTAATTTTTTTTGACTTAATTGCCTGTATTGTTCTCCATGTATTTGAAGCTTTCTCGAATGTATTATAAAACAGGGTAAAATTTATTGACGCTACTTAATTCAAAGTTAAATTTAAAAAAGTACTACAAATATTTGCTCTGGTGCACAGGTCGAATACTTTAATTATCGCAAATTTCAAATTGTTAATACAAACTGATCACGCGTTACTGATTAATCGTATACTTGTGAACAAATCTGCGATTCAAGTTTAATTTGAATTAAAAAGGAATTCCAGTTTTCATCAGAATTTAACGTCAACAATAGATCGCGTAGGGACAATTGCATTGTAAAATTTGTAACCGTTAGACGTGACAGCAATAATGTATAGAAAAGTGCCTTGAATACATTTGTTAAGTGTACTTGATTTTTAGGCTCACGTGATAATTGTACTTTACGTTTTTTTCACCAAAATGCAAGCAATAACGCAGTACTGTGTCGAATAAATTGTCGAATGTCTTTGTTCTATTTCAACCGTAGATTAATCTGTGTTAAGTGTTAGCCAGGTAATATTACTATTATTTCTCTAAAGAAAAGAAAACAGTAAAAGAAACAAGTTACTAAAATCATCGTTTACATGCTAATTACTTTGCTAAATGATTTCTCTTCTGTTCCTCCTTTAGTCCTTCCTCTCACTCTTGTTTCCTCTTTTTCATTTGCGTTCGCCACTAATAGAACTCTCCATTATAAAAATTCTACCTCAAAGATATGTCGTGGGACGCCTGGTAGATGTGAAACATCAATTGTTAAAATAATTTTGTGATAGCTAGGTAACCCTGGTTACCACAAGATTACAGCGTACGCATTCCAATATACCTATATTTCAGTTCTAGCCTGAAAATACGGCGTCTTACATTCTGTCCCCTGCGGAACGCGCCATTAGATGTTTCACATCAAAATTAGACTCGTTCGAGGCACTACATGCGGGTCCTGAGACCGGGACTGTACGTTTTGAAACCTCTCTAGAGTCGTCTCTAGTATCATTTTATCCTCTTCATAGTAAGGATAAAGAAAAGAGATGCAACATGCCTTAGGACTAGTTACTGGCATATCTCCTCATTGGAGGAGTCAGTCATAAGGAAAGGAAGGGAAGATGCAACGTGCCTGAATTACCCTGGGTAAGATTTCTGAGCGCACCCTGGCAATCTCTCTACTCATTTTTGATCCAAAGGGTTCAAAGGTAAGGACACTTGACACATGTCCCTTGCATATCCCACATTGGGGATGCAGCCGTGAAGGAATGGAAGGAAGGAAAAGTGAGGTCAGTTTCAATTTAGTTTTCGTAAAAATCCGTTGATGGCGCGACTGTGCCAAGATGGCGAATGGCTGTCAATGTTATATCTCACTGCGTTTAATTTCTCCTGAAAAACTACAAGTCGTAGTTCAGTATAATTTGGTCTAAAAGTATTTGATCCCGTTAACAATGATCATCATGCATTCTCTTGAAAGGATCATTATCTCCTTGTTTTTGTTAATAAACGTTTGTCAAAGAACAATAAGTGTTTCGGCTTTGCCACCTGAGCCCACGTCTAGCAAGCCTGTTGTTCTCTGGCATGGAATGGGTAAGTTTATTGTTATTAAAATATGAATTTAGTTCGAATAAACTTACAGTAGTCACTCCCAGTGCTGCGAGTATAGTATTTTCTTTTATTTCTTTACCTCCATGCAATTTAACGACGCAACAATACTCGCAGTGAGGTTCAAAATATAACCCTGGTTGGTTTGGATGAACGTCATTTTGAAAGTTCATAACGTCATAGCTGCAATCAGCTGGTAGAACGTGTCGTTATTTTGAACTTGACAATGAGATATTCAATTTCTTAAGCAACTTATTTGTAAACCTGTTTTAAAGAAGAAAGTGTTTTTACTCCAGGTGATAGTTGCTGCTTCTCTTTTAGTCTTGGACAGATCAAGATTATACTGGAAGATCAGATTCCAGGGGTATATGTCAAGTCCATAAAAATTGGGCAGGATGAGATACAGGTTTGGTGAAACCTCAAAATATATATCTTAGTTAATGGATGTAATATATATTTGTTTATTGTAATTATTGTATTTATTCGTAGGATGTCGAGAACAGCTATTTTATGAATGTGAACAAGCAAATCGATCAAGTTTGCAAAGAATTGTCTAACGACACGAAGTTGCAAGGTGGATATAATGCCATTGGCTTCTCACAAGGAGCACAATTCTTGTAATTACGATTTTTAAATTCTTGGATAAACTGCTCATAATATAACATTGTCGACAGTGGTAATCATAAGTGACAATATTGGTGTTAACAGGAGAGCCATCGCTCAACGATGTCCCGATCCTCCTATGTTGAATCTGATATCTCTGGGTGGACAACATCAAGGGGTTTATGGTTTACCAAATTGTGGTTCGCTGGAACATGTAGTATGTGATTATCTACGACGTATGCTCAATTATGGAGCATACTACAAGTAAATACATTGCTTTCTATTACGAATATCAGTGTTTAGAAATCGTAAGTTTATGCATGACATCTTTGCAGGTTCGTTCAAGAGAAATTAGTGCAGGCAGAATACTGGCATGATCCCCTTCGGGAGGATGAATATAAGAAGTACAGTATTTTCCTAGCAGACATTAACAATGAACTGACTATGAATGAGGTAATCAATTGTAATTTATTGATATGTACTTATGATTCCATTAATAGTTCATATTTGAATTATACATGAATTATGTAGAGATTCTTATTAACTTATTCGTATTCATTTTTTCCACTGCGTACCGCTATCAGTACACGTATATCTTTTCACCCACTATTATAAACTGAACAATGGTTACATTTCATGTTAACACGAGCGTGTCCAACTCTCATGCAAACTTTTTATTGTTGAACTCTAGAAATAAGAGCTATTTGTATTTTTAGACGTACAAGGACAATTTGAAAAAGTTGGAAACATTGGTTCTCGTGAAATTTGAAAACGACACCATGGTTCAACCGCGAGAATCCGAATGGTTTGGTTTCTATAAACCAGGGCAGGCTGTTGAGTTGGAAACATTGCAGGAGTCAAAGTTGTATACCGAGGTATAATTTATCTGTTCAATTAATTAATGCATTATAATGTTCAATTAATTAAGTAATGTTGTGTATACTTACATAATTTGATTTTCATTGTCGTAGGATCGTCTCGGGCTTCAAGAGATGGACAAAGATGGTAAAATACATTTTCTTTCAGTGAATGCCAATCATTTACAATTCACTGACGTGTGGTTCATTGAGAATGTTATCAAAGAATATTTAATATACTAATTCACTTAATTAAGTCGAAGAGTAATGATAATATTCCGCATGCTATCTCCAGCCTCAGCAATATGTAATAAAATCGTAGAATCATTGTGATAATTAATAAGCCAGTAGTCTTAACACCTAAGAAATCTTAATATTTTTTTATATCAATTAAGTATATATCGTCATTAAATACATTTTTTACAGGCTTTTAATCATTTTTATTGTATCTTAATTAAGTAAATCATCCTTATCGAAGTCAAATATTTAGCCAGACTCGGCAGCGAAGTTATATTTGAATCAATATCTGTGACGTAAGCGACAACGTTCGATATAGTTCAGGAATCCGACTATAGAGGGTACACGTTTTAGCAATATAAAAACCCGCGATTATTCAAACGACAAATATAGGATGTGTTTAATCGAAGACATCTTTGTAAAGACTCCTTACTTATAAAGAGTTTTGAGTTTGAAATAAAGACTTGTGTATCAACCTTCGAACAGACCAGTTCGATCACAGCAGTTGATATACATATACGTTTATATCCTACCATTCACCTTAGTTTCGTAACAATCCTTCCAAATTCACAAGGTGAGTTTCCACTCTTTACCAAAGGAACCCAGCAGCGAGGGACACCGATGATTTCAAATATCCCGCGGAATTAGGCGCTCGAAGCGTTACACATCCTGTCAAGTGGCGCCATCGCCCGTAATATTAAAGAAACATTATCAAAGTCAAAGAAAACTTAAAAGAAGAAAAAAAGTAAATTACCATTTACCCACCAACAAAAATCTGACTCACAATGAGAAAAGCAATAGCGTCTGCACTTTCTTCAAATCGGTAATCAAAATACAGTAAATCGGTACCCTCAAAATTAATAAAGCCGTACGCACACGTCAAAATACAATGAACAACCGGTAACCAGCAATATCCTTATCGCGATATCAATCGGTGTCAGCAAAGGCGTAACTGGGAGGGAGACACGCACATACAGGCAGAGCAACCTAGTGGAGTAGAAGCGGTAGGAATGAAAGGGTTTCAGGAAGATACCATGGCCGGGACTATATCCACCACGCTTGGTGCCCCCATTAAGAGATTACATTATGAGTTCACTTTGTACAGTTCCTCTACAGTCTCCCCTTGCAGATGGGAACTCGGAGTTAACAGTATGAACACTCTTCGCCCATCTCTCCAGGCTAGCGTTATTGTACGAGCGAGGGCTTCGTGCATGCGGATAAATATGTTTTTATACAAAAAGTTACCCCCAGCCGCCAGCCATACAAATACGGTCATCATATGATTACACTACGCACTCATCCCCTTCAGAGCAACGCACATTACGAGATGAGATATCCCCTGTAAAATTGCATGAGAACCTTAAAGAATGCATTGAGCTTATACTGGGAGAAAACTGGCTACTGACAAAAATTTATTAATTTTGTCAATTTTTATATTGACTAATTCATTTATTACTCTCGATCATTTTTTTTTACTTTATACCGTTACGTATACAGCATGTGAAATAATGGTAGTCTTGTATCGAGTGCAAAGATTGTTGTGGAACAATTTGTTTCTTAAAAGAATTCTCTTTAACCAAAAAATGAAAGCCTCGAAGAATGCATTGAGCTTATGCTACGAGCGAACTGATTATTGCTAAAAATTAATTAATTTTGTCAATTTGTTAATTTACTAATTAATTCATTACTTTGGATGATTTTTTTACTTTATGCCCTTACCTATACAGTATGTGGAGCGAGCGAACTGGCTGTTGCTAAAAATATATTAATTTTGTACATTTTTTTATTGACTAATTAATTTATCACGCTCAATTGTTTTTTTTACTTTATAACGTTACGTATACAGTATGTGGAATAGTGGTAGTCTTGTATTGTTCTTTTAAAATATTTATTTTTCGAAAGAATTCTCTTTGCTACTTTTCCTGCTCTCTTTCGAGAATCTTAATGTTTCGCGCGAGAACAATGAACACGAATAGAGGAGAACCTGGAGGCACCTGAGTTCGTATTATTATTCGAGTTTTTCTTGGCGTTTTGTGGATTGCGAGGGTGGCTTGTCGAATCACTTAATAGATTGAGGCGTTATTGTTATTTGAATTTTTTTCTCTCTTCTTTCTCTTGTTAAGGACGACGTCACGCTCTTACTTTCTATTTATCGGTTTCTCTTTTTCTTGGTATGTATGTGCTTCTTTTACAGCTGACACAAGTATATAATATTGTGTTCTATACGTTGCTGATTTCCTTATCTTGATTTGTTGATTATTTCTGTCTTCGAAGTAACACTTTTTTCATCGAAGCTTATCGACTATGTAAATTTTCCTTGGGTTGAAGAATAATCAAAAGCATCTTTTGATCTAAGGAAAAGTAATATTGTAGTTAAAAAAATGCGTTTTTTTTTAAATTTTCATCCGAATGAATCATCGGTGACGTTACTGTGTCTTCTGGCAATTTTTAATCGAAATAACAATCGTTTCTATTGGTCGACAAGTAAATGCAGAGGAGTTCCTGAAAACAGACAAACGTAAGACAAAGTTATTAAAAAAAAAGAAAAGGAAAATAGAAAGGGTTGAGGGTACGCCAAGGGATGGATAACGGTGAGGAAGGTTGTTTTTCTCTCTCAAGGGGGTGCACAGCCAATCCTCCCTCTGTTCTCCATCCTCTCTCGTGCCTCACGGACTGCAGGTACCTACGATTAGCTTATTATTCCGTGCCTTTGTCGACAGCTTGCGGAAAGCTTCAAAGCTTCCTCGTCTATATCAGACAAGAGTGTGGGCAAAGTCGATTCCTACTACACACATATTTCTCCCGACGTCAGCGCAGCGCCATTCCGGGTAACTATTATTTCACTCCCCACGTAACAATAAAAGTTTGCAAATATTTTGAAAAAAACAAGAGATATCAATATAAAAATCGCCATAAAACCACACTCGGCGGAAGCTTCGCACAATCGCATAAGTTTGTTAACCAAAGCTCAATATTGAAACCTATAAAAAGTTTCAGGATGAAAAAAAAGTCTCTGCAACGTTGACTCAGCAACGCTGAACAACAATGAATGATAATTAAAGCACAGGTAAAGCGGTACCAAAAATATCTTGGCTAAATAATCACCAGGGAGGACATTGTCCAGGACGTAGACAAGTCTTAGAGATTAGCATTGGCAATCAGAGAGGATGACTACCTTCAGCTTGGCAGAAGAGAGCCCGCGATCTCATCCATTACCATCGCAGCTAATTTCAACAAAGCGAGATCCATATTGCACGACATCGAGCGACTCCTGGTGCGCAGCGCTAACGGGGATGCCATCCAGGAAGGAGGCTGGCGGAGGAGGAGTCGAACAACAGAGTATATTATACAATGCTATCTGCTGGTCCACAATCGCATACAGCTCTCAGTTCATTGTTTCCCAGTACCTACAGATGTGCGCCGCTCTCCATTGTCGATCTATAGCGAACTTCGTAGCGGGTTGCAAGGGTGCGCAAGCTGAAGACTGAAGGGAGCTTTCGGTGCGCTGGTTGAGGGGATGGCGCCTCCAAAAGGAACATATCAATTCATTGTCATATCAGCACTATCCGTCTCTAGTCAGGTTAACGGGTGACTCCCTGATAAGGGCAGAGGCTGAAACAATCGTTAAAAACTTTCTTACTCTGTCTTTCAGTTGACAAGGGGCGGCTCAAGAATTATCAAAACACACTTATACACGTATACATTGATACTCGTATGTCCCTAATTGATATTTTTATACAAGGGAAATATAATCAAAACACTTATTGACTATTTATTACTACTCGTTGGTACAACCCTTTGTATATGATTGTCTATTGTTATTGACAAGTACTCTTATTTGTTATTAACCGGTGCTAATCATCGATATACTGAAGTCACCCGGTACATAGTAGGAATAACTGAAGGATACAGTCACGCAATAAGAGATGGGGGTGGGTGGTTGGTTTGATGCCAATGGGCGGTTAGACTGGGTTGGGGTAGGTTGGGGTAGGTATTCCGTTTGTATAATATAGCTACTCACTCGTATCGCTGTCTCTCTGATGTGAACGCAGCCTCAGGCTTATTATATGCACGTATCAGAATATATCTTCGCGTATGTCAAAATTATTATTAGCCGCCATTCTGATATTCGCTATGCGATCCTCTCTCTCTCTATATATATAATGCATATAAAGTATACATATATATTATAACCAAAGTCTTTGCCATGTCCCAAGGGCTTCAATGCGTTCACCAATCCATATACCAGCGGCGTTCTTAAATGAAAACATACCAATTTTCTATACAGCGGATATACAACAGACACAACCTATAATTTGCAACTAATAATCTCACAACGGGTTTCCAGTTGACGTGTCTGGTATGCTGATCATCGGAAAGTATCACCAGGATCACTATAACTTGTAGAAGTCGTAAATTTCGCGCAGTGCCTCCTAGACGGGAGAGATTTTTTCGTATTCACTGTGGCAGGTTAAACCAAGCGCAGACAACTAATACGCCAGGACACAATGTACCCAGGATGGATAGTAGGGTAGTTGCGTGGCTCATTATGGACTCACGTGAAAGAATATGGCGCGGGAGCTGAGCATTCAATTGTTTAGCGAATTGTCGGGATATCTGGAACACACAGCGAGTAGCGATATCCAACATGTTTCGGGCGGTATTGTTCTCGGTTTTTCTGAACACACTGACGCGAGAGAACGCCCATCTTGGAAATGAAATGTTTCTGTCGCCCTGTAATTCGTTGAAGACGCCACAAATTGGAGAGTATAATTGTGACACTTGTTACCGCTGGAAATTCATAAGTATATGCGAATATATTTTGATGAACAATTGCACGAATAAAGATCGTTACTTAATTTGTCAGAGAGAAACTGTCAGTCAATCGTGTTCGCGAATTTCATCTGGTTCAACATAACCTATCGTTACTTACCAATCGGAACGTAGGAACGTATCGTAGGCATTACGTGGGCAGTCAGGAACGTGAAATCGGGCCGACAGCTTCTTCTAATACACGATGCGGCCTGTCTCGGTGCATAGATAGGTAAGTACTCTAGACGTTCATTGCTCTAGGAAATCATACTTGGCTGCCGGCAAACAATGCCCATTGTCCGGCATATCATTTTCACTCATCCGCTATTTTCTCGAGTTTTCCAACAGGCAAACGGCGCGGACTCTCCAGGGCCTCAGTACCACCCACGAATGAATACTGTTCTCCGAGTTTCGGGTTTTCACTTTTTTCTTTCTCTCTCTCTCTATCTCTTCTACTCCCGCTCTCTTATTCGCTACTCGCTCTCTTTCTTGTCCCATGTTACCCTCATCTCACTCTCTCTCTCTCTCTCTTTCCTTCCTTCGTTTTTCAGTTGGTTGGCGTATTGGAGTATTCGACCGGACAGCACTCGCTACAATGCACCATTGTTTCCGCGGTAGCCGCTCATATCGCCATTATCATCCTGCTTACGCGGCTAATCATTAATTGATTGTCGAGTTCACATCTTGAAAATCATCTCTAGGAAGATTACTCATTAAACTACATGAGAGACAGAAATCTATCAGCTAGAAAACCAAACAGTATCAGTACATATCTATAGTCAAAATATTTTAATACAGTGTACAAAAAAGCAATTTTAGATTTTCTTTTCATGAATTCAAATTTTTGTCTTTGCTAATAGATTTTGCAATGTGTTATAAATCTACTATGGAATTAGCAATTGACGGAGCATATTCAAAAGGTCAAGAAAAGCGTGACAACATTCCTATTGGCATTTACATTAGTATTAGTAAAGTCGATCTGACGGTTCTGTGATGGCGGTGGTGGTGGTTGTTGTTGAGGGGATGAATGTTCATGAATCCGTAAATGGAACAACGCTGTACAGTATAGAAGCTTGATTAAAATATTAATTGAGATGGAAATAATGATTCGACTTGGGCCACTGATTCCGAAGCGTGCCTTTGAATGACTCTACGTTGTTTTAATATACGCCTAGCGCTCACGGTTCGATAACCAAATTCATTTCAATGATTGTTGCCTTCTTTGAGGCGTCTTATTTAGAGTCAATGAGAATTCTTGTATCTTCGATTCGTCATAACCGTCTCAAGATTGTACGACAGCGTGTCTATTTTATTATCAATACCATAAATTGATAGCATATATAATTTTTACAATTTTTAACTAGCATAGCGATACTATATAGTATGTCGATCAGATATTTTTAATAGTTTTATAATATGACTGATTGTAAAACATCCTCGAGCATACCCACTCGAGAGTAAACATCATGTAATAGAGTTGTCCCCATGGGGTTCAGACCCCTGGAGAACAATCAGGGCGTGTAGTAGTGAACAACCCCATCGAAATCACCTTCTATGAAAACTAATCTCATAGGGTGCACATGTTTTGGCGTGAGACAGAGCGAATCATTGTTGAGAATGTCAACTATCAGTTGAGTACAACAATGATGTTGTCAACAGGCAATTTTGTACAATGACAAAGACAGTAGCATTGTCGATCATGACAGAGCTTAATATATGTATCTTAATCAGTGATATATTTATAATTTATAATTTTTTTGTGAGAACGTCACGTATGACAGGTTAAAATGTAATTAGAATTTTGTATCATCAATATGAATCTTGATATTGAATATTGATTGATCAGAATCAAATTGATCCTACGTATCATTGTAAGGGTTGTTTTGTTATCAGTATTTAATACACTCAGACTTACTAGCGTACCCTGACGATTCGATGTGGCAGGAGTCACGACAATAATTCCCTCGTTAAATAAACCAATCAACAAGTTATCGTTATTGAATGATGTGGGGCTTCTGTTCCGTCACCCTATTCTTTACGGTCATCCATATTATGGGGTACCGTGCGTGTTGCATGGGGTTGATTTGGGGGTCGAACGCACGTGCCGCCAGTCTAGTCTATGAATATCCTCATTCATGGTCGCCCTGCGATTTCGATTTGACTTATCGACTCGATTCCCCTTTCCGCGATAATGAACGCGTACAAAACTCACGTAGTTCCACGTGATCGTTCACGTACCTAATCGCAGGTTCAGCGAAACCTTGGGAAAAAATAAATCACGAGCAAACCCTTGTTCGGTACGTTAATGAACAATTTTTTTCATCAAACGTAAGTATCCCGTCAACATCAACCGTCATGCGAGTCAAAAAATAAATATCGACTAATTTGTCCAACTATCGACTTTCACGATAAAAGAAATATACCAACCGTAAGCGTCAAAGGGTTTATCAATGTGGAATGACAACTTTTATTTTTTTCAATAATTATAATAAAATACCTTTTAGGATGGGGATACGGAGCTGATACCGAACCGTCCAATTACAGCGCCTGACAAGGACAACCCTTATAGTACAAACGCATATCGGACATCGTTTCGGCCAGTTTAGCTACAGGGGTCTGTACTAGCTGAACGGTACGATTCGCACGCGGTGGCTAGCTGATTAATTAGAATCCGGAAGGCCGAGGGTGGGGCATGAGAAGTAGCGTTGCCGATGCGATGGACGGGCGAAGGGAGGAGTGAGGGTGTGTAAGGGTGGAAGGTAGAAGGGATGAACGTGGCAGGGAGTGGCGAAGGGGATGCGAAGGGATGGCGCCGAAAAGCACAGTGGTTTACTGGGTTCACGAATGGAGTCAGGAGCGGTACTGGACGTCGGTTAGGTAGCCAGATAAATATATAGGTAGATAAAAAGAGACAACGCACTTGGAGAGATATAGGAAAACAGAGATGGAGCCAGAGATTGACTCTGCTGGTGAGGTTAGAGGAGGTTAGGGAATGGGGGATTCGTCCGAGAGAGACAGAGAGATTACGAGAGGAACAGGCAAACTGGATTCATTACGAAACGGAACACGAAGGGTTCCGATGGGTTACTGGTGGTTGGGAAGGGATGCTTTCGAATACGAACGTCGACGTCCTGTTCGGGATGCGACAAATCCCAGGATGAGTAAAACGGATTCATTAGCGTGAACGCAGCTGCGACCAGAGAGACCAGGTCGAATCTGAATCGAAGTATTCTGGTACTATCAGGCAGTTTAATTGGAAATTTTCATGGCGACATACCTACGGAGGTCGTTGATTTTAAATTTTTCCCGCCACTTTGTTATAGTAATTTCTGGTAACTTATCTAGTTACCAAATTCTTGTTGGATTGGTGTACTCGACTGTCAGTTTGGATCCTAGGGATTTATTTTCACGAGAAGCTCGACTCACGGCCCTTTTATTCGCTGCGGTGTGGACTATCTAATGTATATTGAGGCCGGCCGACTAATTAACGATATTTCACTAGTAATTAAACACATCCAATCTACGAGGAGCAAAGGGTGCACGAGAAGTTACCTCGGCTAAGATGCTCCAGCGCGTTTTCTATGGCTGGGATCTCCCTATACCTACCACAGTATACTTACTGCTGAGCAGAACTCCGCAAAACCGCTATTGGCTATCCCTTTGGCCTTTCAGTTTACGAATCCTTCGGGATGCTGTTCAGGATGGGAATATATACTTAATGGACCTCTTCTCGCAGTCACTCAATTTTTGGTCCTATCTTATTAGACAGGCAGCTCAAGGAGATCCTAATCGCGGAAGAATGTTTCAAGCGATTCATTTCGATCGGATACGATTTACACGTAAGTTATTTACTTAATCATGAAATTAGTGTTAAAATTCTTTTTAATTAAGGAACCCAATAGTTTTTGGTATGTCGTTTTACTGATTAGCAAGCAAAGTAATTATTTATAGGGGTATTATGTTTCAAATGGAGAACTTCGTGTAATTGCTAATTACCTAACCTCATTTACCTAATGACGCTTTGATTTAACTCTTGATTACCCACGCCTACTGCTATTTCCCGGAGATTAATATTAACGTCTAGGATACTTTTCTACTGCATGTTTCTCATACGTGGGGTAAGTTAATGCCGAGTGGACTCGTTAGCTCGCGATTGAAATGTGAAAAGGTAAGTATATAGTCGAAAAAAAAAACCATGAATTTACCTAATTGTAAAAAAAAGCTTGGAAATTATATAACCAGTCGTGCACGCTCTCACGGAATAATGTTAAATTAGATAGACGTGCAACGGTGTTGCGGATCTTTGTAATTAGTTCCATTTATAAAGCACCGTTGCCACAAATCCCCCAGCGACTGAATCGAGAGTCGCAGGGACGCCATTTCTAGTGAAAAATTTATTTTACAATTTTACTTAACGACGTTTTCATTGTTTTCCTCGTTGCGTCGTCGCGACGTCATATACGAATCAATGAGCGAGCATAAAGATAATTTCAAAATTTTCTATAAATCCCATTCCGTGAATATATTTTTTGTGAATAATTTGGACTATTTTTATTTTTCCATAAAATAATTACTATACGTGTCCGCTGTAATTTTGACTTTTCTTTTCTTTTAGATCCAAAAGAAATCAAGGTAATACTCCATTTCGCCATTATTCAATTCTTGAGTTTTCTGCGGCCCTGACTTACCTTCTTCACTCCGCTTCCGCAAAAGGGTGGTTTTAATTACCCCTTCCATTAATGCCAAGCCAACCCCGTTAGTGGATTCATTTAGTCACATTACCATCCCCTACTGCCTTCCGATAGCGAGCACGTACGTCCCGCCCACTAACTCTATGATATGATCTAACTTGTGTCGGCGTGCTACATAGAGCCACAGTAAAGAGATATACAGATATAGTATTTATAGGTACATATGGAATTACTGTACATACACGTATGAAACGACTGAAATTACGATAATTAATTAATTAAAATAACAAGCGACAAGATCAGCTTTTGAATCAATGAAAATACATCACATTGCAATACGCTTTTGAGATATCTACATTTTTCCATCTGCTTCTACAACATATAATTCTACGTTCTAGAATTAAATAGAAATTAAATAAATGCCGCATAGTCGTTGAACTGATTATATCTTGATTATATAAACTCAAAACAGTCCATCCTACATAAAGATACTGAAATTGCAGACAGCTCAATTTCAGGAAGTATCTTAAGCGATCAAGATCTTATACGACCCTCCACTTAGCTACCCCAAGACTGTTTCACCCTTAAAAGTAAATTAACGTGATAGATAATAAATTGCCGTTAAATTAAGAAGTAGAGTTTATACAATAAATGCAATGGTTTTAATATATTAATAAATAATATGGAAAACTCAACATGTAGTGGTACCAGTAGACTCTGAGGATGGTTACTTTTACTTTGAATATTAAAGTATGTCATAACCTACGAAACATTTTTATAAGTGTCCAAATAAATGCATAGGCAGTTGCATATACTTATATATATATATATATAACTATGCTATAGTGTTGCCAGCTCCGTTTACCACTTCACGCACCCTCGGCTTCCTATTCTTTTCTTCGCGCGATGCACAATGGCGACGGTCTCTGCTTGGCATGTAATAATAATAATGAGAGAGGTCTCTTTCCTCTCGATCCAAGAGTGGCAGAAAGACTTCCGGAAGGTGTCCGCGCGTACACTTCCGCTTCGCACCTCCGTCGACGTTGACGGGGAGGCAGAAGCGGCTCGGTGAACAGGAGAACGGTACCGTGGACTGGTGCGCCCTGACGTCCGTCTTCGTCATTGTACACGTCCAAAGAAAGGACGCATCTGGGAAAAAAAAATAGTGGAAACGCATATACGAAAATAAAGGGCTGATACTCTGTAATATAGGATAAAGAAGGCGAGGAGAAGAACGGTGGAGAATAAAAAGATGGAAGAGGAAAAAAATAGAAGAAAAATAAAAGAAAAAGGAAGAAGAAAAGTTTTACATTCTCCATTTTTTTTTTTTTTTGAGAATCAGAAAATTATTGACAAGTGGCCAGCGGATTCTTTTTTACCCCTGCAATTTTTTTTCTAACGTCACACGTGCGATTAAGTTTTTGTCAATTTGAAATTTCATGCATTCTTTAATATATGCTAATTAAGATATTATCTTTATATAAGTTTTCAGTTTTGTTAATACAAAAGTCAACTTTACCTAGACGACCTGGACCACCGGTGTTATCCAGCTAACCCTCGTATTCAGATCACCCGGTAGACCTGGTACAGAATTCCTTTTCATTCGCATTATTATGGTAATGAAACTGAAAGGCACAAAAATGTCAGGCTTTTGTCACACAGGAATTGTCCGCCCGGTCCATTCATTGATTACGTACTCTCATCCGGGCAACAAGGAGGCCTCGTCGAGTAGTTACCTTGACAAGATTTTTCCATCTTCTCTAGACGGGACTTAAGTTCTTTTTTTTTCAGCCCACTCCACCGTTTCAAACCTATCAGCATAAATGGATATCCAGCCCAGATGTCTTACCCCGTTACGTCATATGTGTATAGGTAATAAAAAAATGGCCAAAAATAGGTCCACATTAAATATAACGATCAGATGCACTTCTCCAATTTTCATTAAATACGTAAGCCGCACAGAGTAGAGATCAATTAATTATATTTTTGTCCAAATTTTTAATAAAAGAACCCAGTGCGTATTCCCTTTTATAAACGTGAATAAAGTTTTACGGTCTTTCGTGGATACAGCTTACAGCCCTAGAAAGCTGAGAACTGAATCAGGGGGTGGGTCTCCTGGTTGCTACATTATTTCGTTATTGTTGAAATATTAATCTCAGCGTATCTCACGCACACCCGGACACGCTTACGTATAAGGGCGGGTACCGACTCCGTGGCGAAACATTGTGTACACGCCATAACGTTGCAATAACAGTGTTCCATTATATGTAGGTAGACTGTGCGGCAGGAGATTGCAAAACATGCCTAGATTAATGTTTTCTCATCCCCAACTCCGTACCCTGTTATTTCCGTCCTGGCCACCCCCTGACTCCCCACCCACTATCTCCCACACATAGTCCCTCTCTCTCTCTATTTCTCTTTCTCTCTCTCTCTCTCTCCACGCCGACCCACTCGGCGAATCCTTCACGATCCAGTCCTTCAATCGTGTCGCGTGACAATGAAAAGTACAAATCACGTCGCCGACTATGAACGACCTTAAGCTTTCGAAGGATTCCATAGCTGCAGTTACACACGTGCCTATAAAAACATAAGCAAGCATCAGTACGAGAATTAGACTGGTTTTATAATATGTTAACTATGGTACTAAACCTTTTAGAAAAATCTTGTCACACCTGTTAGAGCACCGTATGTGTTAATGTGTGGTCGTTAACCTTGTAAGTAATCGACTTTTGTTTGTTCACCTGAAGTTGTCTGATTGTTGTATTTCTAAGAAAGAATATGTTTACCAAGCTGTCAGTGGTGTGTAAAATGCATAATTACAAAGTAAAAGCGAACCTAACCTCTTTCTCGAGATTCAAATTTACCGGCAACTACGTAGCGTCATTCGTGTCTACTACGTAGTTCAAAGTCTGAACTATAAAGTTCGCCGACTGTTGGTATAAGATTCTTGCTCGCAGGTTGTGTTTGTTGCTCCATGGTTCGCCATCCGTAAACTTGGTAGCTGTGACGAGGTTATTTTAATCAACGATCCTCTGTCGGCCGGGCTTCGGAGTTCCTGGGTGATGGCTGCCGCTAGCGGAGGTGGAGGTTGTTCGGCGTTGAAGTGTGGGTACTGGAGAAGCGGTAGGGATGATTTACTAGGAGGTTGGTAGAGACGAACCTCTGAACGGGATGGAGAGGGACGAGGGCACGAGTTGGTCGGATGCACTGGTATTGTTGGATGTTATCATTTCTACAACATTTGCATTTCCCTCATCCACGCGGACCTCTTTGCGCCGGCGTTCAAAACGGGAAATGCCTCGCCATTGTAGAAATGTATAATAATACTCTCTTTTCAACCCTCGACCTCACCTGACCTCACCCGCCAACCATCCTCGTCATAATATACGTAAATATTACTCTTTTGCACTTTATATTCAACGTGGACACCTCTCTCTGTCTCTCTTTCCTTTGCTTTGATAATACAATTTAAATTTTGGCAAAGAGAAAAATTGTAAATTTTTTTTTTTATTTACTCAAAAAATAAGAGATATATGATTTTCATTGGACTTTACGTTCGTTCGAAAATTCAATAGGCTCAGAAATAACGAACACTTTCGGATTAGATTTTTGTAATCCATTAGTTGGATTAATCGATCGTTATCAAAATCGAGTGCCACTTGCGATAGGATGACGCATCTGTCATATTGGTTCACGACATATCTCTTTTGTGTCGTTTTACATCCAATTGGACTCCGTAGCTCGAGTGGACTATGATTTTTTTAGGTTATCTAGGTAGTGCTTGATGATTTGAATCTGTCGTAGAGGCGCGACGGTCGCTTCGTGAAATATTCTATGGTTGTAATTCGTGACTGAAATACGAAGAGAATATTTCATTTCCGCTTCTCTTTATCTACATGACGGATTGTCTTGCGCTCCGTTTATTTATGCATTTTATAAAAATGAAACCGGGGTTGCATTATATTTGATTCTGCTCGTCTGCACTGCGATGAGGTGCTGTTGCTGCAGGGTGAAGCAGGACGCCTGGGCTTGTTGGTTCGGGGAGTCGGCGGGGTTGCAGTGCAGCAGGCGCATAAATGAATAGAGCGCATCCGACGGCGAGGAGCGGGTGAAAAAAAAGCTTTGTAGATCCCTGACAAAGATTGGATGAAGCCCTGGCCGTTTTCGTAGACTGGTGTTACATAGAAATGTCGCGTAAGTAGTAACTAAGTAAGTAAGTAAATAGCTTGGTGGCTCGAAATGATCGACAGTGTCGAAATATTAGGGTTCCTGCATTTTGCAAAAAATCAGTGATTCTTAAGAAACAACGAATAAATCAATCTAATAATTCATAATGAATAAATAAAATATTAATCAAAACGATCAAAGAACTTCCCACGTACCTATAAATATTTTTATGAATTTTTTTACTTTTAAAAATTAATTTTTACAATTTTTACTTCGTTTGACACGACCATGTCCCACGACCAGACCTAAGGGATTATTAATTTAGAAAAAGTCAATTAATTTAGAAATATGAATGAATTCAAACAATACTTTAGGGATGGAATAGGTGAGGGTTTACGTGGGGGTCATAAAGGGGGTTGTCGGAATAGAGGGGTGGCAGTTGGGATGGGGATGGTCGATGGGTAGCCTATTGTTTAGGTTTAGCACAATCACAAATGCTGGTTATAACGATAGCTATATGACATTGTTTTGCCAGGGGATGGGGGTGGGGTGAGGTGGAAAGAGGGATGCTCGGTTGATCGGAGGGGTTTTTCGTGAGAGAGAAAGACGTAAAAGGGAGAGAAATATTCTCCGTAATGGTGAACTGGGGTAGATTGAGACTGCGGGGGTAGTTGTTGTTTTGCGTACAGTATGATTGACTCAGAACGAGGGATGACTCTCGCGGGCGACCGGAAATAAAATCCCGTAATTGAGTTGCGGCAAATTTTACAACCCCTCGAGACTCACTCTCGATTTGAAAAATCAATTTTCTACGAAGAATGTTACATTTGCAATCTCTGTACATTTAATTGTCTATTTATATGTTTTAAATTGGTTTTGCAAATTATTTATTTTTTGTTATTAAAAAAAATTATTAATAGTCATTGCTGTCGTCGATGGTCACTCTTGGTCACGTGTATATATTATTCTCAGTAGGCGGAGCTCTGTTGGATTATATTGAGTGGAACTACCCTTACACTGTCAGGGGTGGCTTTCGACAAGGGTACTAAATTAATAAGAGCCCCGTGAATAACGCAGGGGCGGTTCTGGGCGGTAACATTGTGTCCAATGAATACGTCTCTTCATCTCATTACAGATCTGTTACTCTTCGATGTTCTAACACGAATACACAGCATCCCTAAAGCTATGTGAATTGCTGAGGACACCTGAGACCTTATTCATTAAATAAAAACATTGACGTCTGGTTTGATTAAATGAAAAATTTCTTCTCTCCATCCAACCTCATTAAGCTAATTTTACCTTGACACGTATGCATTTGATAAATATAAATAGAAAGATTTCTATGCGTATTAATATCTCAAAATTTTTTTTTCTTAACTGTTCAAGCCGTATCTTTCGATTCACTAAAATTTGCTGTTTTTAAATATACCGCGCAACCACATTTTAATCGCAATGGCCAACGTCGGAGGCTCCTGCAACGTCAAAGAAACGAACTAGTCCGTTGCTCTTGAATGGCATAACCTAACAATTTAGACGGGTTTTAAATGTGAAACGTTACGCGTACCTCTACGTAGTATTCGCAGTCTAACGTTAAGCCGCTTTCTCGCGTGAGTTCACGACTATGTTTATGCTTATGTATATGCGGCCCCAATAAATGCCTCGGGAATATTTTGAATGGCGTTATGCATCTTTTCACTCGTCTAGTCGCCTTTGGAGCTCGTCGACGTATCCGTGGAAAAATGAGTGATGGACTCAGCCATATTTATTTTCATTCGTGGATACACCACGCTGCGAATGGACTTTTTGGACTTTTATATTACCTCGAGTTTATGTGATATTTTCTAAGCTACGTATTAACGTGTATATATTCCGTGCATAATAAACTGTTGCTTTAAAAAATGTTCAATCTGTCAATCTAGATGCACATAACCTCATGTGACTTTTGTAATCATTGACAGTATCATATTAAATTGTTAATTAGTATCATATTAAAATTCAATAAGCTTACTTGGTATCTTTTCTAACAGCATGTATTTCCAAAAGCGCATAACGTGTGATCAAGTTGTCGGTATCGATTGAAGATCTAAAATTAAGTAAAATCAATTAAACACAAGGTTATACGCGATACACCAATTTTACCTGGTTACTTGTGTCTACGATCACGGACTTCATTGGTACAGTGGATACAGTGCAGTGCATATATAAGTTAGGTTAGGTTGATATGGTATATCTATATGAAAAGTCGGGCCCAGAAAGTGGTAAATCCTGTGGCATTGGTGGTGGTGGTAGTCGGGATGGTGGTGATGCTGGGGGTCGGGCAGCATCAGACAGAGGCACATAGCCCCAAGCCATGTAATTCATTACTAAAGCAATCTCACCCTGGCACCCCTCCGAGAACCCGTTACTGCGCCGACTCTCTCCGCCCCTGAACCATCAGCCTCCCGCGCCACGTTATAATATAAAAAACCCGAATAGAATAGCGCCCTGACAACAAAACAAAATGAAACACAAAGCCGTGTTTTCATAATTAAAAAGATTGCGTGGACTTCTTTTTATTTTTCTTCTTCCTCCTTTTCCTTCATGGTCTGCTTTTTTTTCTATCTTTCTCCACTTCTTCTTATTTCTAGTCCTCCACCTCTGCCTTTGCTACTTCTTTGCTTTTAACTTTTATTTTTTTTTTTTTAGTATTCGCCTCGACGACGCTTGGTAAACGGCATTGAGGTAACGGGTGACGCAAATATAATTCGATCAGTTTTGAATTTTGTCTTTGAGTCAGTTGGAGACTCCATAGGAGAGTGCGAGAAGATCAAGGTAATACTCGTGTTTTATTATATTTTGATTTTATTTAAAAAATTGAAATTGACGAGTATTCATGAAGAAATTGGTCGTCTTGACGCGGACGGCCTTAAACGATCGAATCGCGAACAGCAAAGCTTCAAATTCATTTATGTCGCGGTTTAGCGGATTTTTACGACGAGGGTGTGCACCACCCCCATTTGCTCCGCCTGCCCTTAGGTTTCAACCAATCCCGTAGCAGTCACCCCTAGACCACCCCTGGTTGCTGGGGGTTGATCCGACTGTTCTACGAATCTCTGCTCAGTCTCTCACCATCTCCCGGACAACCGTAAACTCACCCTCGGGGCTGCACCAAGTCCTACGAAGTCTCCAAAGTCATCGTCGAGGAGTGAGACTCTTAAGAAACTTCGAATCCTTCGTGCAGTAAGGATACAAGATCTTTGAGGTCGTTTTTCAACATCCGGAAGACATGGCTGGACCCTATCTTTCACCACTGGGACCGCAGGCTGATCTTCTTACTGAGTACATGTTCGGGCGCCGTCGTCAGGTCAGTGTACGTTTCTTTTAAGTTTAAACTTAACTCCAATTTACTGCGTATAAATATTATTTAAAAAATTATTATCGCTCTAATAAAGAAGTATACCTTTATTTGGCCGTCTATGTAGTGGTAGCCATTTTAGCGGTATAAAAATTTATTAAGCTAATTAAACAGAATGTAGCCTCTTACTTCTTTTTTGATATGCTGAACCTTGTTAATATTTTACTTATTTTTTTAGTCGCCAGTAATTGGCTGTCAGTGAAATTTTATGGTTTTGGTCAAACGTCAGCGTACAGTTGCTAGATTGTTATTAGCACTTTTAATATTTATAACTTGTCTTACAGCCAAGAGATTTCAAGTTGGCTAAAACTTTTAATATTTTTCCTCACAGAGACGCAATCGGACAACCTTCACTCCTCAGCAGTTACAGGAATTGGAATCTCTGTTTCAAAAGACTCACTATCCCGACGTCTTCTTGCGCGAGGAAGTCGCCCTCAGGATCTCCCTCTCGGAAGCTCGTGTACAGGTAGATGTAAAATTTGTTTTTCAAAAACGTATAACTTTTGACAATTATATTGAAGCAATTTGAATGACGTCCCAGTGACGATTGTCAGTCAACCTATAAAATCATGTACTTTATAATAAATATGGTTTTAATTTTATATCAGTATGTTTTACGTTAAATTTTTCTTTTAAGGTATGGTTCCAAAATAGAAGAGCAAAATGGAGAAAACAGGCGCGACTTCAGCTGCTTCAGGATGCATGGAGGATGCGTTGCCTTGGTCTAGGAAGTGCTGCACCTCTTTTACTGCGTCCACCTCCAGGACCGGGAGTTGAGCGTCCTGACTCCTCGCCACCTCCTCCACCTTCACCGTCTTCGGCGTTGCCAAATCCTCAGATACCCTCAGGCGCTGAAAAAATGCAAGAGAACAGTTCCATGTCTCTCTGCAGGGATTATCGTATTTTACCACCGCACGGGTAAGCCTGACACTTTTAAAATTTAAAGTGCACCATGTAGTAAATTCGACCTTAAGAGGCCATCTTCTTGTAATTTGCAACCACAGAGTTTTCTGAATACATACCTAATATTGCTGTGAGATTGGATTAGTCGTGTTCAGTAATGAATCACTGTACAGGAATTTTCTTTTGTTTTTCATTTGATTAACTTATTATTCACTTTTAGATACTCAGTTTCCTGCGACAAATCACCCGAGAGAGTCAAGTGCGGATGTGGATCTCCACCACGGACTTCCGGCAGTCCGTCTGAGACGATCTCTGCTGTCAGTATGAGAGAGAGACCTCAGGAAGCTGAAATGGACCTCACCGTGAAGGGACCTCATCCTCAAAGACACCCTCAAATAACTCCCTTATTTCATCATCTTCCAAGTAACACCCAACAGGATATAAGTCCCGCCAGTCAATCTATGGACGAACCACTAGATGCTACCCTTAACAGTAGCAAGAACAATAATTAAGATTTTGTTTCAAATTTACATTTATTTTGCACAACAAAAAATATTATTGTTCTATACTGCCCGGATGATTTGACCAGTAGCAGTGTTTTTTATTTTACAAAGAATAAAAGCAATTTTAACAAAGTCAAGATCTAGTCTGAGATTTTTAGATTAACGAATTATCACATGATTGAATTATGCGAGGGTGATGGTTTGATTTTATACCAAAGATTTTATTAAGTTTTTGTTTCCTTTTTTTCATTCTATTCTATAAAACGACATTTTTGCATTCGTCTTACGTGTGATAGTGATCTTGAACGTGATGATTATTCCTTAAAGTGTGAATCGTGGCCTCGATAACAGAGGGAGTATAAATTAAGCTGCATTTCCAATGCAAAATGTATTTAATTTATTAATAGTTATTATCACTGTAAATACCTATTGTACGCTACCTACACGTACGTTGTTTAGAATTAGTTCATGGCGAAATATTGGCCGGGTAATTTAAACAAGAAAAGCAAAATGTAATTCAAATAAATTTCATGAATTAAGTCAAATGAATGTAACTTTCATTCGGTGACCTCTGTCGAGCTTTTTCATTATTAAACTGCAATGCAAAATTTATTCGTTTTTGGTGTAAGATTTTATATAATATTGTGACAGGGTGACTGCGTTTCGTGTCTATACGTTTCGTGACTAATCTATAAAATTTATTTTCAATGTCATAGGCTTACCTCGTACCATTGTATGTACAGATAATCGAGAGTTACCTGTGTTTTGGATGATCGTATCATCCATACGTGCAGAAAGAACCGTTACGTGGACGAATGTGCGCATACAAGATCCGCGCATAATTACATGAGCAATGTAAAAGCCCACCTGCGCTGAATCCTTGCAACATGTGCAGTGAGTTGCAGTCGCGTGCTAAGAATGGGTGCTAAATAAATGCAGGGCCCAGATTTTGAGTTTTAAACTGTAACAAAAAGTTATTGAACAATATTGCCGCAATAATAAAACGTTGCTGAGTACGTTTCAATAATCTAATATGCCTAAATAGTCACTGTAACCTGTTTTACCTAAGAATAACTGGAGTATGTGGCACACTTGATACTTTACGTAAGTATGGTAATTACATACATAATAAGCTTGATGTAGGATACAAAATTGGACAAGGTTCAAAGGTCAATGAGGAATTTGAGAAAGTTTCGATTATAGAAAGTTTATAGATATTTAATCATTCTGCAAGAATTCGCGGTGCCCTCTTGAATTGTCCCGAAAGAGTACAGCACTGGCTAAACTCGTCACTGGCTGTTTTATCTTATGCGGAAATGAATTCGTGCAGTAATTTAAATAAACACCAAATCCCGTCGTTTCTTTGTAAATCGATGCTTGGATTTGTTCGTGATTATTAATTAAATTTTATTCGATTTTACGTAACGTGACAAGACCGGCGTACGGGAATAACGAATTTAATTCCAACCTCAAATCAGTGTCCCACCAATCTACACGCAATTAATTCTACGAGTGGCAAGACGACGAGGAAATAATTTTAATGAAAGCATCAAATGTATAATGTGCTGGATTGCTCGTTGACAAGGCAAATAACACAAGTCAGTACTAGAAATCGTAGCCGTTCAGTAATAAGAATGCCAATCGGGAACACGTGAATATTTTGAATTGGAACTCAAATCCCACTAGAGATTTTACTTGTCGTTATGGTACACTGATTCAGGATGTTGTTCGATAATTCTAGTGATATTTAATAAACCCGCTATGTTTTATACCAGTTTGACCCTGAACACTATACTTTCTCCTTTTTCGTACACCTACGCACAGAATAGGTTTGTTCCTGTTATCTACACTTTCTTCACTTTGCCAAAAGTACAAATTCTTATCGGATTATATTTTTAAGCAACCAATAAGAATTCTTTTTGAAAAGCGCAAAAAGTGTGAAATAACGAGAACAAACTAATGTCCTATTTTATCAGCTTATTTGCGTATCTACATCGATCAGGTTAAATAAGAGCAAGCTAATTACGTCTACGACATACGGTAACAAATTTTTTGACGAATTTATATAGTAATCTAAAATTTTCAAAATACTCACTTATCGACAATCCTTTTTTCATAGCTGATTCTGTGTATGTCGACAGGAAATCGATTAAGGAAGCAATTTCGATGTTCAAACTCCTTACTTATGAATCATAAAGCAACAATTGCAAGCAACTTTGTGAAGCTGAATAACGAAAAAGTAAAAAAATACTATACAAGTTTCAAATTTGTCTAGTAATTAATTTTTATACACATTTTAATCACCAATCGGTACTCAAACATTTCTTTATCGCCAGAATATATACATTTTTCCTCAATATTTAAAATTAGATTAACTATTTTAACTAATTAACTAATAATTATACCAAAGTTCTTCTATAGTCTCAAACCTAAAGTCATTAAGATATTCTGATAACGTTAGTCCATATTAATGACACGTCATTATCAATACATTATTAACACATTAAAAAACTATTAATAATATAAAATGCAGTTTTCCCTATCACAAGATTATCCATCCGGAAAACATGAGTATTAATTATAGATAGGATTTAGATAGGATTATTGATATTTTAGATAACCCTAGATAGGATTTTTGATATTTTTTAATAATTTCTTTTTCATACTCTTTCTAGCAAACATTTGACTCGTCGCCGATATATTACAACAAACGCCTTTCTGCCACAGTTCGTTTGGTTACGGACACACGGGGACCGCAGCTTATTCTACTTTCGAACTTCAGTTCTCCTAAGACCGGCGATCTGGCTGGGTCGACGACGTATACCCGGATGCACTCGGTGTCCACGAGTCACTAAAGCCTAATCATTTGCTCGACAAGACGTGCATAAGTGGAACAGAGAGAAAGATTTTTATCTATAGTGAAAATTATGAATTAATACAACGTTAGCCAAAGTCATATCAATAAATAATATAATTTTGAAACAGTTTATACGACTTTACTATCCTTATTATCATTAACAATCACTACAGCGATTATATTACCAGGTAAATATATCTTTCTTATCAAACTCCAAAATATCTTTAAACGTTAGAATAACGCGGACATATATATTACATTTTCCAAAATTTTTCAGTGGCACTTTATCAACGTATTTTCTAAATTATTCTTCAGTTATGATTTATAACTGACAATCTGTTGATACCAATAATTATGTATTTTCCTTGTGTCTAAACTGCACATGATATTGTGTTTAACGTTCGTCAAGACTTCAGACTCCAACGATTTGGTAATGGGTTGCCTAAAAATAAAGTAAAAAAGGGTTAATAGTAAAATAAGAAGTCGTCACGGTTCTCGAATATCGGTTAAAACTTTTCCTGATTGGCACAACTGTAAATCGATTACTGCCACTAAAGTAGAGCGAAGTTGTAGCTCTATGTTTTGCATATTCTAATACTGCACATTTAGTTTATTCGATACGTAGAATACAATACGTAACAATGCGATAATAGTATCCAATTGTCGACTTCCTGGTGGGTTTATCTTATCCCCTGGAAATGGCGGTAAATTCAAAAAATGGAAACAATATATCTCAGAAAATGTGTATTTGAAAATTGCTACGATATTTATGCTGACTGGTTGTAGTCGAGTGTTTGTATTACGTGTATGCTAATTATACAGATGTCATAAGATGTCTTAATAATACCAATTAATTCATCAGGAACGTTAATTATTACTTTGAAAACTATCGGTATCGCATTTTGATGTTAGAAACGTTCTGTTCGCTTAGATTCTGCAGTTATCTGCGGTCATGTTTATGATAAACTTTATCTCGAATATTTGCTGACCATTGAAATTTGAGATTTCACTTTGTTTTGTGCTAAGCACGATATGTACCTTATCATCATATTTTTAAATATCTTTCTACGGCAATATAATTGATTTATGTAAAACGAAAATGGATGATAGTTAATAAATTGGAGTAACGTGTTTTGCAGGTAAAATGAAGACTGTGATTTTTATCTGCATTCTATTGGCCCTCGCAACAAAATCGCATCAAGCATCGTAAGAATTATTTTCATTTCCTTTGAACAAGATCTTTTTTACTTATAATTATATAAAAGTCATTAATAACGGACAGTCAATTGTAACTTTGCAAATTTCTAGTTTTTACAGAACTTACGAATGCATCAACAATTTATGCCAAAGAACGGCACGGCCGCTATCGCTTTCGGAATTGGGTGACATGAGTTCACAAAATATTTACACAACTGTTGCTGCATGTCGTCTGGTATGCAGCAATACAGCTGGACTTTGGCCATTGCCAACTGGTTCCTTGGAGATTGGAACAAACGTAAGTTTTTCTTAGTGTTCATGACTCATATTGACTAACTAGTTTACTAAAAAAGAAAGATATTAATTGTCATTGTATTATAATTTCGAAAAAGTACCTAGACGTTCATCCGTCAAACTTCCGCTTCGATCTGCAAGATGTCGCCAGTGGAGCTAGACAATTCGTATTCGAGAGTACAAATATTTTTCTGGATAACTTGCGACCTGTTTGCGACGAAGACTGCACAATGAGGAATTCTACGGTGATGGTTCACGTGAAGGTCAACTCATCGAATCTTAACCTTGACTGGGATACAAATGAGCAGTACAGCCTGAATCTTTCGACAAAAGGTTTCCGCCTCAGGATAACGCGCAACTTAAATATATTATACTCGTTATCTTTGTTCTCTTGAAAACAAAGGATTTCTCTTTGCAGAAAATAAAGTTACCGTCAGCATTGCTGCGACGACTGCTTATGGCGCTAGACACGGGTTGGAGACTTTGTCCCAGCTGACGGCGCCCATTATTACTCCAGACGGAGGTCGGGGTCTCGTCATCCTGAACTTTGCTGTGATCAAGGACAAGCCGGTGTTTTCACATCGTGGATTACTTATCGATACTGCCAGAAACTTTTTACCCGTTACCGACATCCTCAGGACTATCGACGGCCTTGCTTCGAACAAGATGAACGTCCTCCATTGGCATGCTACCGACAGTCAAAGTTTTCCATTGGAAATTAAGAGTGTTCCTTTAATGACACAGTAAGATAACTTGCCAGTAATGCCGGTGTTAACTATAAATACTTAGCAAGGGAAATGAATGAATATTTTTTATCTTATAGATTTGGGGCTTACGCGTTAGACAAGGTTTACAGTGTCGGAGATATGGCACAGATTGTGATGTATGGTAAAGCCAGGGGCGTACGCGTCATCCTGGAATTAGACTCGCCTTCGCACGCAGGAGCAGGTTGGGAATGGGGCGAATCGATTGGATATGGAAAATTGGCTGTTTGCGTGAATCAACAGCCTTGGAATGAATTTTGCATACAGCCACCTTGCGGACAGCTTAATCCAGTTAATCTAAGAACTTACAGCGTCCTGAGGTCAATGTATAAGGACGTTCTTGAAATCTGGGGCCATGAGAGTGTCCTTCATCTAGGTGGAGATGAGGTAAAAAAATAATTATATTAATCGTTACTATTGGTTTCATTAAATATTATTGATATGTTGCAAATTAATTGATATTATAAACAGAATTTATTTATTCTTAGGTCTTTCTACCTTGCTGGAATTCCTCAGAGGAAATAATTTCAGCGATGCAGGAAAGAGGTATGGGTCGCAGTGAGGAAGACTTTCTGAAACTCTGGGGTGAATTTCATTCTACCCAGGTACAGATGATGGACCAAGAACGAAGTAGCAATAATGTAAGCGCCATAGTATGGAGTTCGCATCTGACTTCGCCTGATATCATAGAAAATCATTTGGACAAGAAGAGATTCGTGATACAAACGTGGGTTGAGAGGAGTTCTCCTCTATCAAGAAACCTTCTTAGACTGGGCTATCGTCTGATCGTGTCTACCAAGGATGCTTGGTATCTGGACCATGGTTTCTGGGGCACTACGAAGTACCACACCTGGCGTGATGCCTACAACAATAGATTGCCGAGACAGGTAGGTCTAATTAAATTCTATCTAATTAACAAGCGCCTTAGTGTTCATTGCGTAACTGAAGATAATCATCACCAGATTAATCTTCAGATATTTATGTGTCTAATATCATTTGTGAATTTCCTCATTACAGGAAGGTATACTCGGTGGTGAGGCTTGTATGTGGGGCGAGTACGTGGATCCTGGAAGTTTAGATCCACGAGTTTGGCCAAGGACGGCAGCCGTGGCTGAAAGATTGTGGAGTGATCCGCACAGAATATCAACTGCGGATGCTGAGCCACGTTTGGAAGGTCAAAGGGAACGTCTTAAGTATCTTGGAATATCTTCAGACGCACTTGCGCCTGAATGGTGCGCACAGCATCCACGGCAGTGCATGTAATTCCGATAAGCTTGGGTTACCTATGGATATTCATCTGATAACAGGGGATATTAGAAGAGCCAATGATACGTAAAGAGATACTGGGAGGACTCTTGCTCAAAATGTTCTTCATGCTTGTGTGTACAGATGGTCACGAGGAGACATTGGAATCGTAAGGCGGGTCTGGAATTTTTTCAGAACTTAATGTACCATTAACGTTCATTATCGACGTGATGCTTTTTCAGCTGTTTATCTTGACTTGCTACTCAATGAATAGATGCTGTTCTCTAGGTTTATAAAGATAATATTAGTCTGGTCGATGTCTGCTGCATCAACCTAAGTTGCGTAACGGGTTTATACATTCGTTTTGCGCTATATACATACTCTGCTGCGCTTTAGGAGAATTTTTCACTTTCTCTGATACGCGAAAGGTAACGTCTTCTTTTTTTTTTTTAAGTATAAATCAGACAATTTTGTAAATAGTTATAGTATGTTTAGGTACTGAAACGAACTTATTTCATTTCAGTCTCGAATGGATTTATGAAAATATGCTTTATATATAGTTTTCATATATGCACTTGTTTATTGTCGTTGAAATACGATCAGCAAATCTGAAATAAATAATTTATTTTTTTAATAATCTTTTTTATTAGTATATTTATAAATCATTATTATCGACTGTTGGTCAATTTTCTGATATTGAAATCTCAGATCTTAAGGCAGACTTATGCAGATAGAGTGCAGTGCTTCCAGGCTTGATCAGAAGGTGATGGCAGAGATGATTTGAAAGTCTATAATAATATAAAACTGGAACTTCTGTCGGATCAAAATTATTAATTAATTCTCCCTTACAGCACTGCCAGTGTATATTTATAAATATGCGCGCTGTACAATCAGTTACCTAATATGAGAGATAAGAAGATATTCCTATCCAAGAGAAAAATTGCTCGAGAAGAACCGTTTCTCATCTCTCACTAATGCTAATTGTCAAGCAAACTTTTCTTTTTTTTTGTCTTCCTTTATACTGACTTTCGCACCAAGAACGGAAAATATATGCCAGTAATAACGTATACATGTATTGAAATATCAAATGAGATTCAAAAATGCAGGACACATGCGCCACTGACGTAGAAAACTACCAATCGCTACTGGGGTCTTAAAAGTGGGGATAACTTGCACAGCAGATCCAGGCAGATCAGACAGAAGATTCATTTCAATTTATTTTCATCTATATTATTTCGCGAACTGGTTGAAAGTCTTGCGATTGTTGCGATCGATCTTCGAAATCCGAAATGGCAGTCTTCTCGAAACGGTGTAGATCGAACGTGTTTGTGGCTTTCAAAATAAGTGCCTCAGATTGATTTTTGTACAATATTTCATATTATAATATAATAAACTACTCGTAGGAAGTGCTGATAAAAGATATACAAGAGTGTGGTGAAGTGTCAAGGATATAATGTGAAATTTATTTAAAATCACGGGCCGGCACGCCTTGTCAAAATGCGCTGTTTTTAGCGTGAGATAGCAGTTTAATACGATTGTAATAGTTCTGTCGCTTTCAATGATATTATTTATTTTAAACTAATGAAATACAAAATGCAGTATTGAATTTTAAGGGTTAGGTTCTTCCGCTTATACTTACGTTTCGAGCAATGTCTCTGATTTTTACAAAGTGCGCAGAATATCCTCGGTGCGGTTACCTAGAATAATCATGGGTGAAAGTACGCGAGAGCGGCCTAAATAAATTTTAAGCTGAACTCCTTGGTAATTATTTCAAGACTTATTTTTTTATTTGTAAACATGTTCATTTGCTCATGTGTTTGTCACTCCTGTATACCCACCTTATATAGTCACTGAACATTAATAATGACTATACAGAGAATATTTCATGTTTTGGTATACAGGAATAGATTTGTGTTTTAAAATGTTAATCTAACTTCAAGGGTTCTATAGAATTTGATTTGATTATAATAGTATGATTTCAAAGTATCCGTAACCTGAAGAATTTAATGTTATTTTAAGGTAACTGCAAGAGGGTCATGGCAAGCATGGATATTATAAATATAGAGAGTGGCGAGATTGGAACACGTCCATCAAAGAATTCATCATCACTTCGTTGTAACTGCATAAACTCAAATTCCATTAGCTATGTAATGATAACTATTGCAACATTGGCATTCCTCGGGGCCATTGTTTTCATTTGTCGAGATTATATCAAGATTCTACTTTATTGGATAGAGCATCAAAATTCATGGATAGTGACAATTATTTTTATTGCTCTCTTTACTATTGTCTCATTCCCGATAGTCATTGGCTATCTGTTTCTTATTATTGCAAGTGGATATCTCTTTGGTATTGTGCGTGGCATTATGATGGTAATTCTTGCTGCTAATCTTGGCATCGCTATTGCACATGCTACTCTGAGTGCACTGTCATCACGATTACCCATTGGTGCACTGCTACAGAGTGATACTGCGAGAGCTATACTCAGGGTGATTTCTGGACCACAGGCATTTAAAGTCGTGCTCTTTGCAAGACTTACTCCAATTCCTTTTGGGCTACAGAATACTATTTTTGCAGTAAGTACCTGCATAAGATATAAAACATTCATTGTGTATTTAACCTTTTCTTTATAAGTTGCAGAAGATTAATGATTGAAAGTATTACAATGTAGAACTTTAATACAGTACACCTGATATTTTATCAAATTACTAATCAGTGCAGTGACCCATCATATACATTAATTTATATCAACGCAAATCTAGTTATCAATATTGCTTTACTGTCAATTAATTATAAGGTGAATACACAATTGCATAACCTGATATGATATTCTTTCATCCGATAAGTACCTTAACATGATGTACAATCGTTATCTAAAACTCATTACTAACACCAGACATATCAATCACATCAGCTTACTATGATATTAAATATCAAAAGTTTATCTTAGCTTTCTGCAATCAATGATAAGATAATATTAAAGCCACTGTTCTCATTTTAATATTAAAAGCAATTTATCAGTTTAAATATCTATTAAGTGCCATTGATTCTATTTCAGTCTCTAACTGATAATGTTACCTGCATACAAAATTAGTAACGGTACATATAAGACAAACTGAACAAGTACTGTAATAAGAATGGCAATAGAGTTTCTTATATTACACTAATAAAATTCAAAAAATTTAAATCATCGCCTTCATTAAAAAAGGGTGTCTCAATATAATTGACAATAATTGATTTGATTTTATTTAAAAATCCAAATATATTATGTTTAGGTGAGCAACATAGGAGGTATTCGATATCACATAGCCAGTGCAATTGGGCTTCTTCCTGCTCAACTTATCAACGTTTACTTAGGTAGCAGTTTGCGGTCCATGCAAGATGTTTTAGAAGATAGATCAACGGCAGCCACTGGCTACATAGTATTCTGTTTTCAGGTAATTTTCACTTTTCACATCTTCCAAGAAAAATTGTCTAAATTCTCTTCCTTGACCTATATAGCAAAGTTGAATATTCTCAATAAACAATCATTAAACGTGAGAATTTTAAGACTGCTGAAGAATCTTGAAAACGGGATCTTGATTCAGTGCCAAGTTAAGAACAAGAAACTCTTCTTGGTTTATTCATAGCATGCATCTTGAAATTTATAACAGCATCTCGAAATTTATAACAGCATCTCGAAATACAATGATACATACGAAATATAATAAAAAATCATTAATTGACCTTTATAAGCTGACCAATGGGCGTTTACTGATATAATTGATCGATCTATTACAGATACTAGTTGGCGTCTCGCTGATGGTCTACGTCGTACAAAAAGCACGTAGAGAACTTCAGCTGGCACTGTTGGAAGCTGACCTTGCATCTATGGCAGATACTTCGTATTTCCTCTTGGATACGCTACCTGACTCTAAGATTGTGCTCTCTAATCTCGTTGCCTAATCGCGCAATTAGGTATCGAGATACCGGAAGCTGATGCAAGAATGACTAGTAATTACAGACAATCGTATTATCAGGAAACGAGTCTCGCATTTTGGTCAGCTGTAAATACGTTTGGCAGTTTCTTCAAGCCTGATAAAGGCATTATGATCTTAAGGAATTATTAATAATTTCCTTCAATTGGCGGTTGCATATTATCAGAATTGGTTTCTTCTGGACGTGCAGATTGCTCGAACGTACATGACACGTGGAGAATTAAGGAAAAATACCTTTCTTTGTTCCTTCCTTTTCGACTAGAACAATGTCAATCGAATAATTTCAGTGCCAAAAACCAAAGTTAATTCTTATACATTTATTTTCTGCGTTTTCATTATATTTCTTTCTGCTATTTCGCCGAGTGTGATCGGAAGTGCATTTACGTATTTCTACGTTGTGATCAAAATAATACAAAGAGTAGTCGTTTATTTTATACATATTTAACAACGACCCGTTGAACCCGGCTATTCGTAAATTGTAAAGTGATTTACACCCGAGATTCTTTTTTTACTTTTGACAAGAAAGAGCGTCACGTAAAATGCAATTCTTTTTACGAGTTTCATAGGGTGCAAAGTGCATTTTAAAATGCATTCTTAAACGTATTTCTCACATAAAGATATTACACCATTATGCATTACAATAATTATAGTAGGTTACCTACGTGATGCATAATTCAAACATTTTTTTTTTTACTCGAACGTAAATGAAACTCCAGTCCACATAAATTATATGGATGAATTAAGATAAATGGTTAAAATTTTTTACACGTAGATGTCGTAAGATTACAGAATTTTACGAAGAGGCTGTACAAGTGCTTGAGTAGCTTTCAAAGAAATTCCCCCCCCCCAGTTTTCTGCCAAACCAAAAACGAAAAAGTTATTGAAGTTCGATTTACAATTTTAAAGCTCGCCTGCGAACTTTCCCTTTACGTCGCTGCTGAGACTAATTATTTATTTATTTATAACTTTATCGATGCCTTTAACAATTATTAACTGTAAATGCTGATTAACATCGATTGTAACTACATATATGATGTTTTTGCATAACTAATATGAAATGATGGCAGGTACCAAGTTATTATTGCCAGGTTAAATTTCTGAACGGAGCACATGTGTAGCTTTTTCGCCAAGTGTACTTTAATGTGCGTATTTAAAAATTGATCTGTATATTATCATTATTATTCTTCCTAAACATTCTATCGTACACTTCGCGAGAAACCATGTCGCACCATTTAAGAAATTATTTAAGTTTTCAACGAAATTGTTTTCGATGCATTTCTTGTTCTGTTCAAACAATTCATTGTTGGTTTCTTCTTGTTGATTCCAATAATATGCAAGTCTTCCAATATCCTATACAGGCGATCGTGATACTTTGAACCTCGCGCGTTATACTTTGCGTTTAGAAGAATTGCTAACAGAGATTTTGTATAAAGTTGAAACATGTAAATTTTCGAAGGGCTCCCCATAGAATAGAAAAAGTAAGAAAAAATTTAGGGCGTTCCGAATAAAATCTCATAAGTGTAATCCATTATGTACAGACTTCCTCTTGAGCGGTATTATAATGTTATAATGTATATTTACTCAATATACATATATATATATATGCATATGTATATATATATATATATACACACGATCAAATATATTTATGTTATTAAGCAAACGCGACCTTATACTTTTATCCATTTGGCAAGGAAGTCTTATAACTATTGTTGAAAAGTTTTGGAATTAATCTCATTCTTATTACCTGCTGAGATAAGGTAAAAACGAGAGAGTTTGCATTGAATTTTTAGTAAATGCAATTTTTAATTTCATCTACATTACATTGGTATGTGTCGTGAATGCATTTATAAAAGAATTAATCGTTAATAAAATATTTTTAACAAATAGAACTGTATATGTTATTTCGCTTTCTACAATATATTCTTTTCTATAGTTTCCGTTATTATATAATAATTAAATTTATTTCACTTCGTACGATGAAGGTACTGTCGAAAATTGGATTGCGACTTCAATTGCACGTTCGCCTGTTTCTTTTACATTAATATCCTCTTTTACGTGTAATTGAATGCACAGTCCAATTATGGTTACAATCTATCACAGTGTATAAACGTATAAAAATGTATAAATCGTATCAGACATGTCAAATATGAAACTTACCGATGGGCTTTAATTTTCAATTCCACAAGTCCAATGTTTTCTAACTCTTAACATTTAGCTCCAATGATGCTAACCAGTTATCTATGAGATTTTTATACATTGTCTCTAAGCATAGATGACTCAATAGGCCACAGAATTTGTGTACGTTCTAATCACTTTCTTAAATTGCACTGCAAAACACAGATTCCTTATCGGTCAAATACTTATCTTGATGAATCTCTATGGCTCTCTTGATAACCTCCACAGTAAAGTCCGCGTCTGCTACAGTCACGCACATGGGGGGTTTTATTCTCAAAACCTAAAATAATAATTAGACAAATTATAACCCAGTTGTAACTGTTATTTATAATTTTTTATAAACTGTGCAAATTTTTAATCACTCCTCAACTCAAACATACAGTAGAACTTCGACTATATATATCGTCTAGTAGAATCCCAATTTAATGCGCACGAAGTTTTAATGACTATTATATGCAAATTAGTACAAGCACTGAGAGCAACAAAATTTCTATTTCAGTCGTCCGTTTCCACCTCACGCGAGCAACCGCGACAGGTCAAGCGGAAGCCGCAAAGGCACTCGGGAAACACATGGTTGATTCAGTCCTCGATTAATCGGGGTTCTACTGTCATAATTAATTTTTCTGTTTCACGATTCCAGTCGTACGTCATGTCCCGCAACTTACATTAGTATCCAATCCACCTTTTCCCAATAGCACACCCATATTTTTAATATCCTCAAATATCTCCATCATCTGTTCCTGGGGTAGAGGCTTCCTAGTTTCAGGATCGCTGATCAACTCTACGCCAATCATCAATCCCTTTCCACGGACATCGCCAATCACCGTAGGATGATCAAGTCTCAGGGCGCTGAGACGATGTAACAAATGCGTGCCCACTTTCAATGAGTTCTGCTGAAGGCCTTCTTCTTCTATGATCTAAATAAAAAAAAAAAAGGATTACGGTACAAGCAACACTTTGTAATAAATTACCAATCAATGACGGTCATCGCGATTGATGGTGCCGAATAAAAATAAAAAATTAAGTAACATCCTGAGATCGGAGGTTAAATAATGCTGAGTTGAACTGTCGCACGAGATTATGTATATACAAGGTTATCGTAATGTCACATCCGGTTGATTGTAAATTTAACAATGAATATATTTACATCAAGTACGGCGGATCCCACGGCGCAGGCTACAGGATTTCCACCAAAGGTATTGAAATGCAATGCTTTGTTGAGATGCTGTGCTATTTTACTGGTAGTCACGACAGCTCCCATAGGGAAGCCATTACCGATTCCTTTAGCCATAGTCACGATATCCGGTTGCACACCGTGTCCTTGGAAACCCCAGAAATGTTCTCCTGTTCTGCCAAAACCAGTTTGCACTTCGTCCATGATGCACAAACCGCCATTTTTGTGAATAAGATCATAGACTTTGGTCAAGTATGTTTTTGGATACTGAACCGCACCACCTATTCCCTAAAATCAAATTATATTTAATTTAAATAATTCAAGGATTGAATGCGACGCTGTCTAGAATTCAATTAATGAACTATGTGGCTTCCTGCGCCGTAGGAAAACCTTATAACAACACGTGTGTCGCAATTAATTAATCTTCAAGTCGTTGAACTTTCTCCATTTTTAATTATCGAATCCACGTGCTACGTCACATATGTATATTTACAACAGCGTATACTGTATAAATAAGTCTACTTGATTTGGACAGCCTACGTGACTAATCTCACGCCTGCATTCTCGAATGGGGCCTTTTTATTACGGTGATAAATATTTATTGTACTTCAGGAAATATTATGCTTAGAGATAGAATCAATTAAATATAAAAGTCATAGTCAAAACAATTCACTAATAAACTCGTTATATATTAATTGTATATAGAGTGTTCAGTAAGTAACTGTAACCTTCCTTACTTGTATACTCTCAGCAATGAACGCTGCAACCGAACCATCGCTGGGTAATTCAAATCGGAAGGTTTCTTCGAATTCAGCGAAATATTTGTCTGCCGCCAAACAATAGTCATCGGTACAGTCGCACTTTCTTCCACCAGGTGAGACAGGACTGTCTCTACAGTGCGATCCTCCCCAACGACCTCTGTACACGTCAGGATTCATTACCTGAAATAAATAACCCAATGACTCGTCTTCAAATACACTACAGATTGTTATAGATACCGGTATTAATTATGAGTATACTAACGTGTATATGACCTGGCGGTTTAGAAACAGGAAATCTCCAGGGCGACATAGCTGTAGAAGCCGAGGATGCGTAGCTTCCGCCGTGGTAACAATTGTTAAGGGAAATAATGTCCTGCGAGCCGGTATACAGTCTTGCCATCAGGAATGCCAACTCCGTAGCTTCGGATCCACTGTTAACGAAGTAAACGACGTCGAGTTCCTTTGGCAATTTTCTTATCAATTTCTCTGTATATTCGCAAATTCGTGGATGCATATATATCGACGTGGTGTGACCGAGTTTCGACATTTGTTCAGTAGCTGCAGCAACCAGTTTTCTATAAAAAGATTTCAATCGAATTATCAACTGTACGATTTCACCCAATAAAGTCTTTTTGTCGATTCGATTAAAGCCCCTTGAGCATCTTTGCGTCTCTGTCGAATTCACGCTGATAAATAAGGAGCCACAATAATGCTCCAGGGACTTGGACTGAATTATAAAAATAAACTGATACAATACATTGTCACTCTTAGGCATTCGATCCGGCGACATATCTGAATAAAGTCATACACGTTTATAGTCTTTTAGATAACGTTGATACAGACTACAAAATATTGAAGGACATCAATTTATAAGATGAGTGCTGAGATATTATTCTTGTCTTACTCTACTCTTGAGACTTGAAAATTAATTCAAGGCTTTATTACCGAGCCGATGTGGATGCAGTAAGAGGAGACAGTGGATAATAATTTTAGAATAATTGTTATTACGGGTGGCAATGGCCCACGGAGACTGTTACAATCCCGCCAAACATGTCAAGGTATCTTTTGCCCTTGTGATCCCATAACCATTGACTTCGACCCTGATGAATCAGCAGAGGCTCTTTGTAAAATGGCCTTACACTCGGTGATATGTTACTGGCGTACGAATTCTTTACACGTTCATACTCAGCTCCCTGTTTAAGCAAAAATACATTTATCTTGTATACGAAAATCTACTGTAATTTGAATTTTCGCGGTTATTTAGGCAGCTCATTTTCAAAACTTACTTGATACGCAGGTGTATCGTACGGACAAGATGGCATTTCTGGTAAAGTTGACGAAGTGCAGAGTTTCCGAAACTGATTCCAACGGGACGTATTTACTGAGAGTATACAAATTTACGAGTTATCGTGAGCATATTAATTTACTACTTACGATTATATGCTTACGTATTGTTGGCTTCATGTTTATCCAGTTGTACGCATATAATTATTTATGTAGAACGCTTGGGGAATGTTTATTAGAGCGTCATTCGATCGGAGCACTTTAATTAACTAATATTTTTTTTACGTTTAGTGCCAAGTGCAACTTGTATTTTTACATTGTTAGGAAAATCAAAAGTATACGTCGTTTGTTTTATACTTTAGTACGTGAAAGCGTCTCGCTCGTTCGAATGCGTATATGATACTGAACTGAACCACGGCGCGATTTTGCATTTGAAAGTAAGGCAGAGGCGTGCGCAGTTCGTACTGCGATGTAAACAAGAATGCTATAGTGCACGTAGACCGGTTATATTAAGTATCTAGATATTTAATAATTATCTTTGTTTTATCTGAGTAGGTCGCTACTGCATAATTGAAATTCCTGCATATGCATTACCCCCGTCATCTAGATTGTTATCTCGTATTTTCGAAAGGCATAACAATACGCCTTTTTTTACTTTAGGGACACGAGACACAAATCATCACAGTGAAAGGGAATGTTGGATTGTATTAATTTTTTTTATAGTAAGAACAATTGATGGTCTAAAAATTAATTCTACGTACGGTATTATTTATATTACAATTAACGTATAAGGCGTGGTCTGCTGATGAATATTTTTTATTGCTCTTTTTTAGTTTGAAAAGTCTTATATTTTAATATTCGTACAGATAATATATTAAATGTGAACAAAATTGCATTTTATTTACAAATGTTACAATTGTTACTAAGAGACTAGAGTTCAGTTTTTTTGTCAGTTGGATTTTTTGTTTCTTCTAGTCGGCCCTGTTCTTTTTCTCCACTTTCTATGGCATTAACGTCTGAGGTTTTCACTTTTAAAGTAAAGATCACAGGAATTTGAGACAGAATTGGATTTTCATCTTGCAGACAACGTATCCAGGACAGTAGAGAATCTTTGCTAGACGTTCCTGTAGCACATACTGCTAATATAGTTCCATCTTCCTGTTCATGCACCGATGATAGAAATCCTGGGACTTTAGGCTCCTCCCAAAATGGTATTTTGATGTTGGTTACGTCTGAAAAATATAATGCACTGTCAATTTCTTGTTATCTCGCATGAAAACTGATTATTCGTACCATCGGCATCATATTCAGATATTCGCTTATCGCTCTTTGCCACAGGATCTGCTCTTAGAATAAAATAATCTACTGTTATGTTGCGCATCCAGACCTTAAAAGGTCCTTCTACGTAAACTGCAGTATTTACAGGATGCTTCTTCAGAAGTTCCTTTTGTGTTGGACTTATGCCTGATACGATCCATGTTTTATCTACAGAATCTGGTACTTTTTCTGTTTCATAGACTATGATTTCTCTCTCAGGATCTACTTCAGTTATTTTTTTTATAGCTTGCTTGGCGAGTTCTACTGCGCTATTAAAAACTTCTTCTGGAAACTTGTAGGGATTTAGATTTTTAAACCTGGGCATCCAATACATCATTCTCCAGTATTTTCTTAGTGGTATAGCGCTTTTACCAAATGTATTTATAAGCATTGTTTCCATTTCTCTATCTGGAATAACTGCATTATCTTCCATTTGTTCCAACAAGTCAACTACACATTGTTGCTGTTTAGGATAATGCAAGAATTCTACTTGAAATACATTAGTAGGAATAAATTTTCCTTTAGGTAGGACGTCTATGAGCTTCTTGTAGGCTTCCAAATCTCTATGGACACCAAATTCCTCCATGTATTTCATAGCTGAATAAATAAATTCAACGTGACCTCTCCTGTATATATCGCGGCTTATATACATCCTAATGGTTTCCAAAAAAGTCTCCTTTTCCTTCTTTTTAACATTTTCAAACATATACATCACTAAGGCACTTTGTGAGTTTGCACCTTTTTGGGTTTTTTTGTTCTTCTGTGATTCTTCTTTCTTCGTCTCATTATCTGTCTCTGATTCGTGTTTCTCATCCTCTTTAAAAGAAGGTACTGTTGTATGAAAGAAATTATGTACTATTATCGGTGACATAGTTCTAATATCTTTTCTAATAAAATTTTGGTCTATCACTGAACATGCTCGCAATATAGATTTTGGTCTTCTGATTATAGAAGACATGTTAGCGATGGACTTGGTTTCAATAGCTACTTTCAGTATTTGTAACAAAAACGTAGAATGCTGTTTAGTGATACGTTGAGAGAAATTACATGCCACCGCATGATACATTGTTGTAATAATGCTTCTTACTGTTATTTTATGTAATATTTCATTCTATTTCAGTACCTGGTTTCCAGAATTACCTCAATGCACACTGTAATAATGTATGCAATGTGGTAATATAACTGCTAACTTTGAAATATAATAGTTTAATTGCTTGTATTTAATTGGAAGACCATGAAAAACCCGTAATTTTAGTATTTTACACTATTTTCATTCATGTATTTCAGCACACGCTACACCGGGTGCCGCCATATTGAATTCAGAAACTAGAAATACTAATTAAACATTGAATAGATTTTTGTTCTGTAAAATATTTCATGACATTCATGACAAAAAAGTTTTCTTACGCAATCAACTGTGCAAAAAAAGTTTTCTTACGCAATCAACTGTGTTATATTCAATTATTCGTATTTAAATTAGTTTCATTATTACTGTATATTACACGATTGTTGCAGTAACTCACAGTAACTATTGTTACCTTTCGTGCAGACTGGTGCAGACGATTTTCAACGCAATGTAACGTGTACAGATGGCAGGTCGATCGAATTTTTGTTACGTCCCCTACGGACACAAGGAACTCTACCATACCGAGCGATTACGAGGCAGTAGCTACGGCGCTCAGTCGAACTGAGTTCGCCACATTTGTTAAGTGGTTAAGTAGTCGTATCAAGTCGTATGTAGGATAACGAGAGCAAGGAGGCTAGAAATTGGTAAACTTCTTTACGTGACTTCCTTGACTTCGTAATCGTACATACTTAGGATGGTGGTCCAGGAAGAGACTTCTGTATTAACTAGTGAGCATCAAGACGATCAGGATAATGAGATTTCGAAGGAGCAGAAACAATACTCACTGGAGAGTATCCTTTTCCATACAATATTTACTTGACACAGATCCTAATTTCAGTAAGGTGCCATATGTCAGTCATATGATTAGTCAAGACTTTGAATTAGAATTGTACTTAAATTGAATTAATTGTTGAAATAAGCTAAATAATCTTTGGGTATTCCTTAAGCAGAAATGTAGTTCTCAAGATAATTAAGGATGCACAACAACAGCATGGCTTGCGTCACAATGATTACCAGCGTTATCGAGGATACTGTTCTAGGCGATTAAGACGTCTGCGAAAAGTTCTTAAGGTTCCTCAAGGGGACAGGAGACATTTCAAACGTCGCGATGTCACAAGCGCGATGGTTAATGATGATAAATTTCTGCAAGTTCCATTGACGATGGCTGAGCGTGCCTGGAGTTATGCCATGCAACTTCGGCAGGAGTCTAATACCGAACCAAGGAAGAAGTTTCATCTTGTTTCGCGTTTAAGAAAAGCAGCTACGTATTCTTTACAGTTGCAAGAGCTAATTGAGGTTTGTGTATACACAGAAATCGCATAACTAACGTACTTCATGCTTTAAGTTGTTTTATATTATTTTGTATTACAGAGTATCAATTGTGATGCTCGTACAAAATTGGAGGCACAAGCATATGTAGCTTGGATACATGGATCACTGCACTTTGAGCTGCAGCTGTGGAAGCCTGCTATGGAGAATCTAAAAAAGGCTCAAGTAGTTTATGAAAAGCTAGCATCAGCCTTACCTGACGAGGAACAGCTTATTTACAAAGCTCGAGTGGAAGAGCTTGCTCCAAGCTTACGTTACTGTGCCTATAATATTGGAGATACCTCAGCCATTGATGACCTAATGCAAATGCGTGGCCAACTTAGTGGAGAGCTCCTGGCAAACTTGGACTCTCTGATGGCACAGACACGAGAAAAACAAGCCAACACAGAAGAGGTCGTATGGCGTGGAAAGTCTTGCGGTGCTGTGCCATCCCGTGCGGCCGGATTGCTGATTGCTGATTCTCGCCTAAATCAGACCCTGTCCAAGGCAACCAGTAACCAGGCTAAAATTGATTTATTGGAAGCGCACTTGATCGATTGTAAGGATGCAATAGCCGCCGTTCGCGAATTCTTTAAGAACGAGCAGAAAACCCGAGACACGGATAAGAACAGCCCATCACAGCATCTGGTGTCCTATTTACAGTATATCAGACTGTCTAGGACTTTGGAGCGCAACTTGGCTCTTGTGAAAGTTGCACAGGAATCGGAAAAGGCCAAGCCCCAGGATATCGTGCGTCTGTACGAAGCAGCTTTGCATAATCTAGTAGAGATGTCCCAGTTACAGGATGACGAGGAATATCTCCAGGAACAGGACGTGAAGACCAAAGGCTATCGTGCCTTTAGGTGCTTCTACATGGCACAATCTCTGGTGAATCTACATCGATGGCGCGAGGCCATGGCTCTGTATCAGAGATCATCGCAGCATGCCAAGGATGCTCTGAAACATGAGTCCATTCTGCCCGATGACTTGAAAACTGCACTGCGAGAATTGGAAGTCTCCATTGAGGGTGCGCAATATGCAGCCCATGCTCATAGTGTTCTGGAGGAGGGTCAGGAAGAGGAGCCTGGAACTAACAAACAGACTAAGAGCAAGAAGCCTTTGTGTGAAAGATTACACGAGTACAGAGAGGATTCATCATTGTTGACTAAACAGCCAAATGTTTATAAGTTACCACCTCCGATGCAGAGTATTCCTTGCAAGCCACTATTCTTCGATTTGGCATTCAATATGGTGGAGTTTCCAGATCTTTCCAATAAAGTTGGGGATCAAGGGAAGAAAGGAGGCCAGGCTGGTCTTACTGGATTCGTCAAAGGACTCTGGGGATGGGGCAATAAATAAAGTATGGTGCCTCGTTAACACGGATTTAAAAAGTCGCAATTTTTGGACGGGTTCCTGAGGCAGTAATAATGGGACTCCTGATACGCTATATAATTTCATTTTATTGGTATATGGTCTTCAATACTCGTACAGGATGCTCCATTACCTCGACAGAAATTGCGTTATTATTTGTATTAATGATAAGCCGTCAAATAAAGATGATTTTAAAAAATTATTATGGAACTACTTTTTAGGAGCCTTGGCGAAACTCAAATATTCAACTATATTTGTATCGAATCAATGAAGAATAATTCATTTGCCTTTTTTCTTTTTTATAAGACAGTTCGAAGCTATAGCAATCTTTGACACTGAACAAATGATGAGAAAAATGAGGGACATTTGCCTTGATCTATATGGACTGAATCCATGTTTCCTCCTGAAACCACTTTGTTTAATAAATAATGTAAAGTTACGCTGTAGTAATATGATTGAGTTACATAACTTCAAAGCATTCACAGAGAGTTTACTATTACTTTAGACCATTAGAGAGACTGGAGTGATCATTGATGAGTGGCATGATCATGGTACATCAAACGTCATAAATAACCTTTGATAAATTTGATACTACTTTGTCCGGTCTAATGTACATTAGGTAAACACACATGTAAATGCCAATCAACATGGTAAATAGCATCTATAAACAATAGGTATTGCCATCCATCACATTAATACAATGAACAACTATCAGTACTATGATAGATTAGCACGACAAGTATTACAGTATTATTGAACGTTACCCCATATGTTTCCTGTGTTGTGAATTCATGAGAAATTTCTGAAGAGAGGACATTACTGTGACACAATAAAAAAATCTATAATAATAAATAAACTATTAATATTTGTAGCTAAAAGAATCCTCTGAGTAATTTATTATTAAAAAATTCTCAAACTATATATTTCCCATGAGACAAATTTCTTTAAAAATTTCTCACTTTTATAGGGTTGCTGTATAATGCAAAATATATATTTAGTTGCAATCACAACAATACGTGTTCACTAGGATTAGTGTATTTAATGTTTACTGATATAAAAAATTGATTATGGTTATACCAATAAATATTATAGGTACGTTTGTTCCAAGAGATAACATCAAAATAAGATATTATCCCTACAATTTTTGTAGAAAGTAATAACCAGCTACAAGGTCATCATCGTTAAAATACTTTGAACACCATTAAAAATGCTGCAACCCAACATTCTGTTTACTGTAAAACTCAAATTTCTGAGAATTAGCCATTTTCTTGGCTTCTTTATTGTTATTACCGGCTTATCATTCTCTCTTATCATCAATGCTATAAACAGGTATAGAAAAATGGCGCTATCGTGAAATATATGGCAAACACAAGAGCATTCTTTTCTAAGGTTCTAAGGCGCCATTAACTTCTAAGAGCGACTGGACGTAATTTAATAGCGAAGAAACAAAAAGAATAAAGCGACGGAAAAGCAAAGGTGGTAACAGCAAGGGATAAGTAATGCGAAAGAGCCGTCTATATAGTTTTATGCGTTTTATGGAACAAAGTAATTAAGGAAGTTTGATTCACTTACAATCAGAGTAGATGCAGGGAGAAAAACTGAAAAATAAAAAGAGTAAGAAAAATTTGTTACCAGTATAGCTTTGCTGCCGTATGTATTTTATGAGAAGTATTGAAATTCCAAAAATGATTTAATTAACTAAATACATTATTTGTCTCTCGTTCAAGTTAAATAATCATTATTATTGAGAATATATGTTATTTCGAAGATTTAATTTTTTTCACACTTTTTTCTATATATCGGTAAAGGTGAAATTGTACCATGAACCATTTGTCCAACGCAATCAATACTCGACAGCCAGTAATAATTCGTTTCACCTTCTCTCCTGTGATAAACTTTCTTCGATTCTATCATTACCGCATAAGCACTAACGTCGTGGAAACTTGTCGCAATGAGTTATCACTCGTTAACTTTGTTAAGTTTTTTTTTTTTCGCGTTCCCACTTTGCGAAAACCTATCGACACGTGACCGACGCCCAATTCCATTACCATTCACTGAAATTGAGTTCGTTGATAAATCGATATACCACATCACAAACAGCATAAAGAATAAAATTTCTACTTACGTCATCTCTAAGATACACTTTTGTTTCATTACTGTAGATTTTCTGAAAATCATACCGATAACACGAGGAGTTCGAAATGATTTATGCTTCAGCAATAATTCTTTTTTAATTTTGATAATTCCCTTCAGGTCTCAGAAGCAAGAAGTGTTCCACGTGAGAAAAATTTTCAGCGTTTCGTCCACCCAGACATATGGAGTAATAAAAAAATAATGAAAAAATTGTAAACAGTTTTATGCTTCTATATTTTGTATTATTACTACCGGCATTGAATCAAAGGAAATGTCTGTTACATTTATGTCACAGAAATGCATTTTCCGAGTGCATATAACCTATTCGCCTTTTTAATAGCTATACATTTCCAGTTACCAATTATGCCCGTGTAAGAAAGGTTTATGCATTGGATAACAAGGAAAATGACGTAGGTACTTTTCCACAAGTTTATCTTAAAATAAGGAAAGTTACGGCGTTAAATATTTCGTATGCGTACAGTGTATTTATTTCTATAGGTATACGTACACGTGAGCTGATTATTTCTTTTCTTTTATATATGTCAGACCAACACGCAAGTTTTCGTGTTCATCCCTTCTTCGGGAAGAATGAAGAAAACATAATCCAATACACTCGCTTGCATACTAGACGTTATCCCTACTCCAACCGTTTCTAAACGATAAGTGGTGCCACCTTGCGGCAAATTTATCAAACTTTCACAAGTCTGCTTTAATGATGTCTTACCTGTCCCTTATCATGGGACGATTAAACTTGGATCACAGTTCGTGATAATGATATAAAGCAGACAAAACTCTATTGGCACATCTCCTCATTGTATAAGGCAGCCACAACAAAAGGAAGTAAGACAGAATTTAAGATACAGTTTAAACGGTTCTGGTCTATAGTCGCTTCAAGATAAAAAAGGTATGACAGAGAGGACTCTTCTGTATCTTTAACGACAGTAAGGTGACCCCTGAAGGCATTTCTGTACTGGACGGACATCCCATAATTTATTATCACTGATTAATTGGACGTTGTCAGCACAGTTATTTTTCCAGACACACTGCACAGCTTTATTAATCCAGAGAGTCGAGGAAATTTTGAAAACTGACTACAAGCACGGAAACACGTAGGCTACTTCGTTTCCGTAATTTACGTGAATATTTAATGAAACTTTGTCACGAATTTACAGAGCACCTTTGGAATTGTAAAGCAATGTACACACATGTAAGATGATCGTGATTTTGATGCTCTTTCGTAATTCTCATTCCGTTCGCGATGCACCAATTTTCTATTGCACTGCGCTGCAGTATTCTTGGATTTCTATTAGTCCAGTGCAATTGTGCATTTCAGTCAGATCACGTATTGCCAATAGTCATTAGAAATCTCAGTAACAATTGTATTGTATCGTTAGCTTGAATGTATTGACTCTGAGCAGAAAGAAAAAAATGTGCCAGCTAGATTGACAATGATGGATTAAATTCGATATATCACTGTTGATCATTGTAACTATCGGAAATAGAATTTATTATCGTCTTGAATACGCAAGTGGATTTATAGGATTCATGAATTCTCTTCATATTTCATCCCAGTGGAATCTTCATTAATGCTTGCGATTTAAATGAATTCCGGTCTGTCGATCAGACTTCAGCTGTCTGACTAGTAAAGGTTATTTCTACTTCTGTCTGACTGATATTGTCCTCTACTACTCTACAGAGTTCTGCCTCAAACAATTCACGTGGCTGGACGTGAAAAGCAGTTGCCAAGCGAATTCTATTCTTTCAGTAAATTGTCACGTCTGATCATAATGTCTCTGTTACTACTGCGCAATGCCAACTGCAAGCTGAATATTACTGGGAGGAAAACGCGACAGGCATGACGATACCAAATCGTCAGCTAGCTATGAAAATTGAGGGAACGTGACGGACCAGAAAGTAAAAATAAATATTCTTATCTTTATCGGCGACGCGATAGGCGTGCAGTTTTTTTCACGATAATAATATTCTTTGAATTCAAAGGAAAAAACTTTTTACAACTTTTTTCTATAGATGAATTGCAATTTTTCAAAAATTATTTGCGAATCTCCAGGCAAACATGTTGAAGTCGTTGGATGGAAATTATATTCTGATTTTCTGCAATGGTGCATCATTTGACTAGTCAAGCTTATGCTGTATTTTCGCAACTAATGCAAACTGCACTCTGAGAATATTGTCAGTGCGTAGGCCGACGCCTGTCGTCGGATCGATGGGATTTCATGGTCGTCTGAATTTAATATATGGAATTCTGGAAAGGAATAATTTATTTTTTTGTTTTCCGCATCTCAAAAATCTTATTTGATTCACGTAGTTACTTTATGGTAACGAAAATGAAATTTTTTGAGACTTCCAGGTAACAACGATATACTGAATTCCCGCGACGTCTCCTCGAACTTTTTTTTTTAATGAAAATCGATAACCTTACAAAAATCGTATATTTTTTTCACGTATTCGTCCATGTTAGATATTTGAGGAATATTGATTTTACATGAAAAGATTTTTCATGCATCAACTGTGATTGATGATTTCATAAAATTGCGCAATATTTTTTTTTTTTTTTTTTGTTATATATCTCCAATCCGTTCGCTTTTACATACTTCGCACATTAGAGTATAAGATTTTTGACAAATGGGTGCTTAATTTTCTACGCGATTTTTGATATTGCGGTGATGGGTAATGAAATATAATATTTTTTATTTTACTAATAAATAATCAAAATTGACAAATTTTTAATGTCGACTGATTAACCTAATTTTTTTTTAATCAATAATACAATGTCAATTCATATAACAAGATTCGCAAGACAATTCCATCGAATTCCGTTGTTGATAATAGCAATTATTTCGTCGAGCCTACAATTCCTATTCTGTCCCGAAATTCATTTGAATCAGAAATTGCATCATAACTCTATCGGCAGGTTCGATTAAACGCATATAACGGATACTAGGTATACCTAATGACTCAAATTCATGAAATCCCCAAGTTTTCCAAAATAAACTACGTCATTCTATGCGATGCAGTAAATTCCTCTTAGGAATTATATTTTCCGTATCTACGCCAATGGCTTTTATTTTCCCAAAGTAAAATTCTATTTCTTTATTTGAAATTTATGTAATCCATGATAATGAAGATCTAAGATGAAAAGTTTTTAAGGATTGCTATAGGATTTTCAGGATTTCCAGGTTTCTCAAGAGTAGCTACAACTCAGATCGATGTGTCGCCAGTGCTGTGTCATTCGAGTGCAGCACCCCGTCGTCGATGTCGACGCTGATCGTAGCAGACGAACTCAAGTTAGTCGGTGGCCGGACGTCGCGACGCCCGGTTCGCGTCGAATATTTCGTCCTATGAAAAGCGACGCGCGCCACGCGAATTTTATTTTACGTTTGTGCTAAACATAACCTAATCTTGTGCTTTTTGCAATCGCCGTCCAATCAAAACTTTAAAGAAACAGTTGCAGCTGTGAAAAATGTATTCATCATTGCATCGTATTCGACACTGATGGTCTGTATTAATGTTGACGATCGAACTAAAAAGTCGAAAAAGAGTCAAATTAATTCTATCGAATTTTTTAGACGTTAAAAAAAAATTTTTTTAAATGTCCAGACATACCTTCCCAACGCACCGTACATAAGCAGTTAACGCGAGTAAAGAAACTGATGTTTTGGTACATAAAAAATCTTACCTCCATTTTGACAGAAAATTCTCAAAAACTTTTCCTTAATTTCAAATAAAGTCAAATCGTCGTAACAGCCTCAAGAAAATTTTAACGAACTTACCTCGTAAAACCATATAAACTTTGCGGCGTGACACCAAAACGCTTTTAATTTACAAAACCAACATTTTCAAAACAATCACCTCGACTAACGACTGTATTAGACATTTCGAAAATTCATCGAATGACTCGTTGATTAGCTAACCATAATTACCAAATGGAAAGTATTACACGGAATGTCATTTGGACACACCCAGCAATGGAAATGTTCGTTTCTAAAATCAAAAATAAATTCAAGAACTCTTATAGAAATACTTAATTTAGTTTTACCGCCGCTTTACGTGTATCGCCACAGGATTGTCCAGCTGGTACGACGGGGTCGAAAGTGACTTCGATTAATTGAAATAATTAAAGATGATGTCTTAAGTATTCCACGTTACGTTTAATCAGACGCTTTACTCGTTGTTACGCGTAGCAGAATCAGTGAGTGAGTGAGTTCCTTCCTGCCTATCTGCCTGTCAACCTACATAGGTACAACGTTCATGAAATTCATTAATTTTGATGGCTCTCCAGGATTGTTATGACTTGGCGGGATGATGGGATGTGAGAGGCAGGTAGAGAAATTTCCGCATGACCTTCGAACACGCGAAGAAGACTCAATGTCTCATAATGATTGAACATAAAAATCTTATAGGTTAGCTCTACTTTTGAGCAGAGTCAATATGCGTACACAATGTGGCGGGATATTTAAAAATACATAACCGCGATCTCTTTGTCAGTCTGTTTTCTTCGCCTGTCTCTCGATCCTTTTTTTTTTTTTATTCGCCTGTCCATTAATCAATTCTGTAAAAGCTTGATTGAATTATTTTTTGTTCGTTTGTTATAAATAAAGCAACCGCCAGTATTGTCTACTTGACGGTGCCGACGGGACGATGAATGCCGAACGGTTGGAAGTCAGTTTCGAAATTTCTTAATTAAGGACAATCTTTTGGATATAGACGGAAAGGGAATTTTTGGAAACGCGAGACAGTGAAATTCTTCGTAATTTTATTGATAATTTCTTGACAGAGTGTACATTTAAATGCCGCTTTAACAGTTTCGATCAATCGGCAGATATACGAAGAGGTAAATATTAGTAATAGTTTTTTTTTTCTGGATTGAACAAACATAAAAGAAGTCTGCCATAATTTTTTTTATATTTTCAAACGTTTCTATTGCGCGAATTTAGCGATGATTATTAATATGCTCGCAGCGCGACGGGTTTAGTAATCAATTTTGGTTTTGAGAAATTTTCAAAAAAAATGTATCTGTGATCGTTATGAAATATCATTTGAAATTTGCCGCCATTATCCGAGCACGAGTCATAAATGTTCAATCCATAGGCGCTATGTGAATTTTTTATAGGAAATCGAAAAGGAACTGATGTGAATTGGCTCGTGTGATTGAACCTTTAGTAAAAAAAAATACGAAGAACTGTGGATTCATGTATGAATATAGGGAAAAAGAAGATCAAAGTTCGACAATAAAAAAAATGAATCGGGAAATATGAAAGCTTATCAAAAGGTTATAATGGCGAATAAATTATGTTGTTGGGTTAGTCAATATTTGTGCATTTTAACATTTGCAATAATTTTTTCTTCCTTTTCGTCGCGTGCTTTCTTATCATTATTCTTTTTTATCTCTTGATATAATTCACTGTGTATCTAGATATTTGATGTTTGAATAAATATTATGAGCGTACAATTTTTTTTTGGTTTCACCAAAAAAAGGGAGAATTGAAAATAATGGGTAGGTTGACAATTGGTATGGGCTAATTTTAAGGGTTATACGAGAAAGGGGCGAAATTTACACTATCAAATGTAAAAGGGGGATCGTCCTTGAAGACACGAAACCCTTTTATGCCAAGGACGAGCATAGTTTGTGGGTTGTGAAATGCGACCAATTAATTTCTTAATTTGTCAGAATTAATTAGTCTTATGGGCTATAAACCCGCGAAAGTATTTGCCGTTACGGTGAAAGAATTTTTTTCGATTTATTTATTTCATGAATCGAATTTAAACAAGATAATTTCGAAAATTTTTTAAATATAGACGTTTCCTCAAACTCAAATATCTTGCAGAAATTAGTAATGAATGGAGATAATGAACAAATTTGTAATTCATTTTTTTTTCTTCTTATAAATCACATATCCCGAATCATCGAAGTATCTCGTAGCGAAAAATTCAAGTGTCTTCCATTATTTTTCGCGAACCTTTGCAGAACGTGTCAGTGATTCTAAAATTATAGTACACCCTGTACATAATGGGGTCGAATCGATGCCCTAGTGGAGAACCGATGTAGACGGCATTGCGACTTTGGTTAATGAAAATAAATAGTACATCCATAAACAATTGCGCAATTGAATATATATATATATACACATATATAATCCGTATCACGTGATATAGTCAAATTTTCAAAATTAACACTAAATATAAAAAATGATAGATTCTCCGGAAAAAACATGAAATAAATTCGTTTGATTGCGCAATGCGTTTTCAACATGCGATGCCTTTGCGATGCTTTCCAGTTTGCTGTGGGGGCGTCGCGACGCCTTTAGTTTTCACTGTGACGACAAGAGTGGAGCTATTTACATAACATCTGTTCTTGTTCCTCGTGTTGTGGAGGATGGAAGTAAATAAAAAAAACTTTATCCACAGAAAATCAATTACAAAACACATTTTGTTTTTTGGAATTTTTAATTTTTATCTACTCGTACATTAATACTACGACGCCATTGTGCTTTAATTGTTGTAAATGTTTGTCGCTGAGTGGCATTGCCTGATAAGGCGCAATGTTAGTTTTCATTCATTTACCGGTATTGAATATGTAAATTTGAGTAGCAGTCATTAGTGGACGCTACGCTTGTTATAAGTAAAATTTTCAAAATTGTTTATTATTACATGTGTATCACTTATTTGTAAGTATTCTATTGATTTTGTAAGAAAAGTTTAAGTATTTCAGAATCGCCCTCCATTTTGTTTACATTTAATGATAAGTGATAAATGATAAAGGTACTGTCAGTTGTAAAATTATTTTTCAAAATTCTCAAACTCACTTAAAGAGTAAGGAAAAGTCGATATCCGGCATCTTAAGAATGTCTACCTCCAAAGATTGACATAGCTGATTCGTATCGGGAGAATCCTAGTGAGACGCCATTTTTTAAAGACAATATCGAAAATTAGGTAATTAGCAAATTTTGTAATTTTTTTTCTCAAGTCACTTTAGCCTTCGGCCATTTTGGGATACGTCGTCATTGTACGACCTTGCAATATCAAGATGAAAGATGTCTGTTTTGTGCTCTAGGCTATTGTACCCATTTGGAGCACTATCAATCAGCAGAAAGATGTGAAGTGCGCGTCAGTTAGGCGGAAAGATAAAAAAACAGGGATAGTAAAAATAATAAAAAGCAAAAATATCGTGCAATTTTTTTTATTCGTGCCCAGTAATTTCCTTAGCTACGTAATTCCGCGTTCAGGATTAAAAAAGGATATTAAAAAAACATACGTAAGTCTAGTTGAAAATTTTATATGGATCTAATAAATAACTGTATAATAATTCAAGTAGTTACGGTAAATGGTATCGGTGCCGAAAATAGTATCTACATTCAGAGGACTTCTTTACGTGGAAGAGTGATATAAGGATGACCCCTCTGAAGTGAAACGCAAATCATGGCTCGATTACTAATACCTGTATAATATAATAAGATGCACGACTTGCATATCCTTTGATTATTTATTATGAAAAGACTCCTTCCGGGAAAGTCATTAAATTACTCTTTATCAGAAAGTGCACCAATAACGCGACTGCCTTAAGGGTTGACGGAAGAAGAAAATATCGTCGGCACATAGAAAGGAGACAGTAAATTGGAAATAATATAATACCAAAGAAGTCTTGTATCGAATTTATCCTTGTCATTTACAAAATCGTTTGATGGGTTCTGCATAAAAATACAAGAAGCGATCAACCGGCATCCTTCTTTCAATTCGGAGATTGATTTTCAATTTTTCATTTATACATTTCACGGGAAAAGTCTTTTACGAGGTCAATAATGCAGAAATAGGCGAATTATTCGTAAATAATAGGAATTGAGAAAAGAGTTACGGAAAGAAAATACTAACTCGAATTTTGAATGCGGATTTAACGTGAAAATATTAATTTGCGCGATTCGTGAATAAAATTATGAAGTTGACAGAGGAACATTTGGAATATGTAAATATACAGAAATTAACATAATACATGTAAATCACGTATGCATAAAGTTTTGTTTAGATTTTACGCTCCACCAAATTATTTGTAATCCAGTGAGGATCCTGCAAAAAATAAAAAATAAAAATAGTGCGTCGAAATATAAATGCGATGTGACTGTACAGTTTTGTTATGGTTTATTCGCATAGGCAGCCTTATACCTGCCACAATATATCTGCATATCTAGTTTTGCTATACTTGGCCGGATAGTGAAGTACGTACGTGTATATTTCCAGTGTTTTCACAAAGAGAGATGCTTCCTCAATTTCTTTCGTCTTTCTTCTCTCCTTTCTTTATACTATCTCACTTGTTCTCGCCCGTACAAAACGTAGTAGATAAAGTCAGGATTCGCTTTGAGACTGGCGAAGAGCCAGAAAGCCATTCAGCATTCAGAACTTCTTTTTTATTCACAACGTGTGGATTGTGAAAGTGACGCCATAATCTCCGCACCTCCCTTTCCGCCTTATTTCATCTCTCTCTCTCTCTCTCTCTCTCTCTCTCTCTCTCTCTCTCTCTCTCTCTCTCTCTCTCTCTCTCTCTTTCCTTTTCCTATTCCCATTCCGCGATCTCGATAGAGACAAAACAAAACGTTAATCTCAAGGGTATCCGACACACGTGAAAAGTTGACCGAGGACGTTTTATCCAGGGCTAAAAACGATAGCTGTGTTTTACTCTGGGTAGTTTTAAACAGCGTGCATAACTTCCTATATAATCGAGACGAGCTCTAGGAATCGGCCAAGATTGGATGAATACTGGGAAATTTGTAGATTGATATAATTTAAGCATCGATCGAGAATTTGTTTTCATAGCGAATTAAATTCTCCCTTTCGATTTTAATTCAAGATATAATTCATCAGTTGACCGCAGTGCTGAGGATTTATCGTGGCGCTACGGTCGCCCGCTTGACAGTTTCTACAAACATGGCGTCGCGTTGATTCGTCTAGTTTAAGATAAAATACGTGACCGTGTATTGTACGTTATCATGGAATTCTGGTAGTTAGTTACTGTCCATTTTGTACAAGGTAATTGTGAGATACATTCATACAATTTTACTTCTTTCTTCTTTTCCCTTTATACGTAGACGAATGAACTCAATCGCTGCTATCCAAAATTTCGCGACGCTTTTCCAGTTGAACGTAAAATCTCTATTGTCCGTAGCGTCCTACAATTTTGTATTGTTTCACATTTTACTACTCGTTACACACATTGTCTATTTATTGATTATACTTTACGCAGTAGTTTTACAAAAGTAACGAATTGCTCAAGTAACGTCAATTGAATTTTCAGTCTCGTGCAAGCGTTTTTGACGAATCTTTTATCTCGGTATAAATCCTGGCATAAATTTTCCTCAAATTTAATACAGCAAATGTCAATTACAAGCATATAACTTCTCGTTAGTTGTACGCAATTTCACCAGCCTCATATAGGTAGAGTTTCAAGTGAAATTTGTTCCGCAGGATTTTCAACAAATAACACAGCTGCCATTCTACACAGTACATAATCTTGGAAGACATTTTTACTCGCGTCTACAAAATCGCGAACCATATTCCAGCGTTTCTACTGCAAATCCCACAGGATCTACGATATCAACTCTTAACAACAATGGCTTCCTCGTCGTACCATCCAATTCCAGGTAGAAAAATACTGTACAAGATAGTTTCAAGAAATTTTAGCCGCGCGATCCACTCCTATCCGACATAGAGGTTAGGTGAATGTACTCAGGTTCATAAACTCAATCCAAACTTAACGGTAGTTCGTAACCCTTAATAAACCCTTCGAGGTACAACTGGAACAATGGCTAACTAAAATTTAGTTGATCTTCTCAACTTTTCGTATCCGTAATACGCGAACGAACGACATTGGCTGAGTTGTTAGTATTAATAAACTTTTAAACAAACATACTTGTCAAACTGCTGCTGGCGATAATGACGCAACCTGACTTTTTCATGAGAAACTATTATTATCCTTATCATGCTTACTGACGGATATCACAATATTTAATGCTTATGAGTTTAAGCTAGGTTAGGCTAGACTTTCTTTAGATAATATCGAGGCTTACTCGTGTTGCCATTTTTATACAATTACAATTAGTTTTTTTACTTGCAGAAAGTTGATATTTGTTATTCCTTTTTCTGAAGGGATATAAACTTAAATCTAAGTCGAATCAATGGTTTGAATTTTTATTTCAAGCTCTGGGTCGTATGGCTGTACGTGTTTGCACTCATGGCTGACATACATATATGTATAAGGTATAGGTATCTATGATCATAAGTTACTTGGCACATTCAAGTACGGTCCTACTTGTACGACTATATCTCTTAAAGGGTTAGACGGTGTTAGATAAAAACGAAAAGGGTTTCTGCCTCTTGATGGAAAATGACACAGATGTTCTCTCATTGTTAATTATGGCCGCACAAGCTACCTCGAAGCTGACTTCTAATAGCTTTCCCTTTGCGAATCAAATCGAAGGGCTCGTTTATTGGCCAAGGCTCGTTTCCTTTTATTGAGGTCACAGCTTCCGACGCGATCTTGCTTCGAGATTAGGAATCCGATTTATTAAAGCTTAAAGATAAGAACGATTAACGTATTACGGTCGGCCATTTGTATTTACCGTGCTGCCATCTAGGGTGGGATTCTTGCTCGACAAAGGAACGAATAGTAATACAATTATTTATTTTGTAATTCGAATTCTATTTTTAATTTCCTAGTTCAAAATAAACATTCGGCTAAATTAAGTCCGAATCTACCGGGTTTTTCTGGCATTTTTCAAATTACTGTCAATATCCCTTAATCTTAACAAATTCGTTTCGGCAGTCCGTTTTCCTTTTCCGTTTGGTCATTATTGTGTCAGCAAGAGAAACGACTCTGTCACCATGAAATAAATTAGAATACCGATCGAACTCGATATCCTCTTCCAACCAACCCGCGTCCGTTATCATGGAGTTTCTATCTTCCGGTAGCTTCGTTTGATTCCAAAGTAGGGACCGTAAATTGCGTTTTCGTACCACCACGTCCTACATTTACATTTTTTTACCTAACCAAATTATTTTCCATGCATTCAAAAGCATTCCCACCCCAACACATAGATGCTACCTTTAAAGTTTCTTGCCACTTTCAATGTTTATTTAACGCCTAAATTTTGCGAGTATCGCTCGCGGCTAAAGCCACTTTCCTAAAAAATATGTCTTTGAGTTTTCAAAATCGGTCATAGTTTCACAGAAGTACACAAAAGCTAAAGGGTTCCACTTCAATTGGACGTTACTGCATACATATATACATATACAATATCGATAGCACAAATTGCAGTTTGCGGCTAAAGCCACTTTGCGTTTACTCACTGGCCAAAGGAAACAACCAACAGTCCGCATATTTTCAGAAAACCCCTTTTTCGCGGAGACCCGACAGAGAAAAAAAAATCGAGCCGAACAATCCCTTTATGGCTTGATAAAGAATTGCCGAGGAGCACTTGTCTGATAAAAAATGGGCCACGTATTTCCCAGCTTCCTTTCGTCCAATAGGACCCCAAGGATATTACATACGTTATCTACTGTCGGTACTGATACTGTTGTTTATTATATACTACATATATACATATATATTTAACGACACATATGCCACCCATACGTAGCCATATAAAACGGCGCGAACTTATTTCCTCTTTAAATCCTAATCAAAAGCTTATGAAATGGGTTGACGGCCATTACGAGCTTTACACGGAAAGAATTTTTCATTTTACTTACGGTAACCATGGGACATCATGGCGTTTCATAACATATTTATTACCTATATATTTGAGAGATGTTCAGAAAAACATCCTAAAATGTAAGCGCGACACGTCAGCTTTTAACGAAGTGTACGGTAAAATTTTTCAAACTTGAAACTACGTAGCGCAGAAGTATAGCTTTTATCTTGTCGAATTTAAAGCGTCATCCGAAAGAGCCGAATTATCTCGTGAATTACATAGGAAATATTAACGATAAATTCTCGCCGTGTATTTGACGTAAATTGGAAAAATTTAATTTTTTCCACGCGATTCACAACTTTTCGCCTACGTGCATAAGTTTCGTAGGCATACACGTACATGTGCGTTTGCCAATCGGATACTTTGGGGACACGAAAAATCAAGGTGCGCTCACAACGGCAAGCTAATATTTAAAAAAAAAAAAGCTACTACCTTGAGACATCAAAGCATTGGAGTTGTGACCTAATCTAACCTGACGAAACATTTCTAAGCCCGTCACAAATATTGGATGTCTAACATCGAAAAGATCTAAAGAAATTTGGTGTGACAGTCCGCTTTATGGTCCTCAGAAAAGTAATTACGTTGAAAAAACTTCGAGTACCGTCCACAAGGCAGCCACTTGTCCTCAAAATAGCGATTTCGTTAATGAAAACGTCCCCAAAGTATCACTCAGCAAAAAATATAGCAACAAATATATGTATATATTTCTGTATCGATACCGTAGAATATTTCGCAACACTTCTCAGTTATTCGCATGTCGCTCCTGATGAAAGTTCAGTTCAGCACGAGTGGGTACTTGGGACCGGAAGTGAGCTGCGTTTAATGATATTTTATAGCTAGAGAGGGTTTGGCCTGGGAATTGGCTGCTGGAGGGGGCGGGAGGGGCGGGAGGGTGGTGGCTGCCAAGTGGAACTTTCGAGCTTAACACAAATAAATGTAGTACCACTGTCTAGGAGCGTCCAGGAGCGTCGGGTCGGCACGGAGTCTGAACTCTTCTTCGCTTTCAGTAAAGTTTCCTGCAATTCGCCAAGAGCCTCAATGAAGTTTCAATCATGGACGGGTAATTTGAAAGGGGACGCTGAATCCCGCCTAACGAGCTGCTGGGCGTCGACGTCGATGTTATGTCTATCGGCGGCTTGTAACTTCGTGCCCTGACCTGTGCTATCTGGATAAGCGCGCCGGTCGTTGTTCGACGTCCATTTTTTTTTGGGGGGAAAAAAAGGCTTATTCGACCTTGGAAATTTAGCGTATTATCTTTATTTACGTGGCCGAGACGTTTTATGTGCACCGTGCATATTTATTGGTCTTACTTGGGGATTTTGCAGTTTCAGATAGGACGGGTCGGTACTTTAGGCCACTGTGTATTATATGCGTGTATTGGAAAATTACTATGGAGAATTTAATACTCTTTCTCGATATATGGATGTATATGCGATTTTTTTTTTTAGGTGACTTTTTATACTGGGTTTTTTATTTTGCGTTTTCGAATTTGAATCAGATGTACTGGTAGGGGCTGGTTTTTTTTTTTTTTTTTTTTTTTCTTATCTTTCGTATCTTAAGTTAATCCTGTAGGGTGGTCTTATTGGCACTAGGCTCACGGACGTTTCTTATATACTTATCTTCACGGATACGCGACAAATTGATGGGTTAACGAAAGCGCAGATTTTTTTTATAAAAAAAAAATTATAATTTTTATCAAAAACAACATTGTTATACACTATTTGTTTGATACATTATTATATTTATTATATTTATTAAAGTCAGCATAAGCGGTAGGAGATAAATGTAAAAGTTTATGCAATTCTTATACGTGAACCTAGCGTTAATGTTGTGTATTTTGATAAAAGTGTTTGCTGGACCTGGTTACGTCTGTTTTATTGATTACACTGATAACGGGAACACGTGTCCATATACATGTATATATCGTCCAAATGTGGAACCCTGCTCTGTAATGTATGTATGTATTGTTTGGTCTCAGCCAACTATACAGGGTGTACATACAGTATCTTTTACATCTAGCACAGGTTGTTACGTCATCGGTAAAATCAGAGTGTTTAGAATCAATATGAATAAAGATAACGTATTACTTCGCATAAAACGTATGATAAATCTTTTGCTCAAATGGTTCAAGTAGTTGTTAATTTGCAATTGGATCTTATCCGTTGTTGGGATGAACTATTGTCTTAACCCTTTAGGTCCGCAGAAGCACGTCCTTGACCCAAGGATAGACACTCGTGACGGTACTCGGTACTATTTGACGAATTAGATTTGAAGATTCTCTCGATCAAAGTTGATACCGGCTACGGAAGTATTTATTTCGTTTTCGAGACTTCCAATTTCTCCCGAGAAAATCGCTCGGATTTCGCTCGACTCGCCGGAGCGACATTTTCCTCTCAGTCGTAATGGCGAAAAGTTACGTATGGAAAATGGCCGGCGTCGACGAAATCGAATTTCGTTAGGGAAGCAAGTGAACGTGATTTTTAAATGTTCTCGTTGAAATATGAAAAAAAAAAAAAATGGCAATGACTTTTTCTTCGTAAGATTATTTCTCTGTTTTTTTTTTTTTTTTCCATCGTCACGGTATCGGTTGAGCGTTCGTAAAACTTGATATTATGTACTAAATGTTAGTCTACTTCCTGTTGGGGAATTAGCGCGGAGTGTAAGGTCAAGTGTAAGCGATCCTTAATGGCGTCTACTGTTACTTCAGGGGCGGGAGGGGAAAATGGATATCAGGGGTGGTAGTGGTGGGGGGACGTTAATGGAAAAAGACTTATCGGTTTACCGGCAGTTTCCGGAGTCGTTATTAATCGACTCTGATGCGATATTTTTGGGTAAAGTTTTTTTTTTTTTTTGACAATCCACGTGGCTTTAATTTTGAAAAAAGCCGTTACGAGACAAGACTGCGAGTCGAGTCGGAAGGTGACAAAGGGACAAAGGGGAGGTAGCAAAGCTCCTTTATACACTGGAATAATTTACAATGGGGGTTTCAGCCGGCGACTGCGTGTTTTGACTACGAGACGCAGACGCGCTTGTCGCCTCGGGCGGAATTTTTCGTGCACGTGGCGACGTCGCACGAGTTTCACGAAATGGATGCTTCACGGTCCGTCGAAGCTCGACGTTGAATATTCGCGAGAGCTTATTACTGAGAATTAGGAATTACGTTGGCGCGGGAGGGGAAGGGGAAGGTCAGGGTCAGGGTCAGGGGGGGTACTCAGGAGCTTGACGAAAAAAAATTTTAATGGGTTTTTTTAAATCCTTTTTCTTTTTTCAAGGTGTTCGGACGAATCGGACGCAGAATGTCAAGCTGCGACAAGGCGTCTCCTAGTCTGACCATCGATCGCGCTGCTTTTCTTCTTCTGAGAGTGAAGAAAGCCTTCAAGAAGAAGAAACAGCAGAGAAAGGAGAAAGGGTGAGCTTATCTGCTATGCTTTTACGGTTTAATGGAAAATTTAAATGTGTCAACGAGATACGAATTTTTTTTATTGTTGCTCGGTCGGGTTGTTGAGATTAAAGGGGAGGGGAAAAAAAAGGAAAAAAAAATATAGATATCACAGTCGTTCGACAGAGGTATATGTGGGCTTGTGTTTTTTTTTTTCTTTTTCACCGTGAAAAATATGTGAAAATTGTACGAGAATAAAAATTCCCATTGGTTACGACATAAATGAAAAACCGCTACTCGCGGGCTTTGCCAATCGTCGTCGTCCCAAGGTGCCTTCGAGTCTGATGGAAAATTGGACCCAGTGGTAAAATGGAATATGATGAGAGAACTGATAAAATATATGTACTTTCTCTTTTATAGGGTTCAAGTCTGCGCGTCATATTTTTAGATAGGAATTTACCCGCTTCTCATTTTGACGCACAATGGTGCCGCGAGTCGGACACTTTGTCTAGGGGACTCCTTTAGCTTGTATTTACGTCATAGTCAGATGGCACCTCGAAAAAGCTATTTCACTCGCGGACGGAAGATGTATCATGCTATGGCTTATACGCGCTTTATATTTTTGTAGGTATACCGCGTGGCGTGGAAATACGTATTTCCTTTTTACCATGCATGCTTATTAAAATATATGTTGCGTATATGTGGTTTTTAGTATAGACACTATATAGATTGTTACTTTGGGAAACGACTGTGAAATTCTCTCGATAATATAGCGATTTTCGAAAAGGGCGAAAATTAGGTTACTTGTTAACGGGATAAATTGAACGAACGCGATAGGACGATCCTGGGATTATTTATTTTTGAATATTAATCTGAGAATTTTTTTTTATTTTCCTTTACATCTCAATAACTAGTAAAACCCCGATATTAACCACGATAAGGTTGTTAAACCAATTTGAATTTACCTGCCGGTATCCGGGGACCGCCATTAATTTCATGACATTATAAAATTTTCGATAGCGCCAAAGAATACCTGACGCGTAACGTTTCCCTTCTAATGGCGGACTTTATCGTTGGCTCTGGTCTCATATTTATTTTGGAATTTATAGCTCGTAAAAATATCCCCGTACAAAATGTACGCGCTAAGCGTATCGACTTTGGCAGCGGGCCGTTTTACTATGGGAATACACATGGGAAATACATAAAGATTAATATCGAAAGAGACTTTCCATAGGAAAATTTTCCATTGCCCATCCTCCTTTCCCAAAGGTTTTTGATTTTGCATTGATTTTCGATAACGGAAGCTTTCTTATTGTCAATGCTCTTTTGCAAATTTTCTCGTTTCTCGAAAGAAATCCGATTGGCTTCTTCCACCCCCCCAAATCACACCCCCAGGAGTCCGATACTTATGGTAGAACGAATTCAATAAGGATTCACGATGGCGTGAAAGGGCTTAGTGGCCTCCGAGGGGGATGACGTTTGTGGATGTAGCGGATGTATACAGGGTATCCCAGAATAAAAAGATACGGAGCGGATCATCAAGTAGAAGATGAAAATCAGAAACAAAAAGTCCTGATCAATTTTTTTTTCAGAGCTTTTTTCTTAAATTTATAAACAATTAAAGCTAGCCAATCAACGCGCTGCTGTATCCGAGCGTCCAAGAACGCGGTAAGTGGGGGGGTAAGGAGCACAGCCGCGCGTTGATTGGCTAGCTTTAATTGTATATAAGTTTCAGGGGAAAGCTCGGTTAAAAAATGGATCAGGAATTTTTTTTTTTTTTTTCAAAATTTCCTCTCTCTACTCGATGGCGTAATCCATATCTTTTTATTCTTGGGCACCCTGTATGTAGGTTGTGTACGTCGTACTAGACAGGGGTGAGTTTCCTGCAGGAGGATTCGAATCAGTCGATTCTTTTTTTATCGTCTGTTAAAACATCCCTTGGGAATTTTCATGCAGCCATATAGAAACGACGCACAATTTTATTCTGTAAAAGTAACTTTTGCTGGAAATCCTTGATCGTGGGATTTTTACATCCACCAGTCTGCAGCTGATACCTTAATGCTCGAATCTTGATATTTGACTTTATCCACTTTTCAGCCCTCGGCAACGCGAGGGTCGTTGGTCGTAACGAAGGAGCCGTTGGCTTGGGAAGAATAACGACGGATCGTTCCTTAACGAGTTAATTATGGAATCGGAACGTGTGGCGGAAATTTTGGAAAAATTTCAAATTATCCTTCGCGTTGACTTGTGCAACTTTGAGGGGGGGGGGCTAAGTTTTTTTTTTTTACCGAAGGGTTCATCTCTGTCATGTCACTCGTTTTGATTTATCTGGTTTCTGTTTTTTCTTTTTTTTAATTTTGGGTAATTATATCACTGCGGGTGATTTTTGTTTTTCCATTGATCCTCTTATCTACAATTTTCTGTAATCGGTCAGTGCAATTTATCGATCGCGTTGATTAGTAGCAATCGATGAGAGACGGGTGGGAAACGTGATATTACGAAAATAACGTTGAACGGAATAATTTTTGGCATTTTGAGAATCTACCAATTTTGAAAATTCATTGCTGGATGTAGATTGGAAAAAATTTATTTTTTTATAAATTCCTAACTTTTATCTCGTTGGGATTATTTGGTATTGTGCGTCTAGTGAATTTTTCATTTTGAAGGCCCCCCCCCCCGCCCCTATTTTCCCCTTTTTACTGTCGTTCGGTTACGCCTAACCCACCTTTTCCTTGAAAGACACGAATAAGCCTCAAAGCTCAATTATTACATTATACCTAACCCACTTTGACGAGAATGATGAAATTCTAATATTTTAATTTTGCATTTTTTTTTTTCCAAAAATATCCGGCCTGTGTCGATGGAATGCTTTTAATTTATGCAACAGCAGTTGCATGACTAACGAATATCGCGTGGATGGCAGCATTAATTATCGCAACGATGTATTTCGAGATTTATTTTTTTTTCTGTAGAAAAAAAAATTCCCTATCATTTCTATACCAACGTAACAATTGCTTTTGCTTATCAGGAATAATGAATACTGACTGACTCTGAGTTCGAGTACTAGAAGAGTTAATCGTAGCTCTACAATCAAAACTTAAACAAAAAGGTTGTTCGGAACGAGTTCGGAACAAATTAGCAGATTGAAATTGAAAGATATCATCATTCACTTGTAAATGATTCCTTCCATTGGTTTTAATGATCTCTCGTGGCGAGGTCTCTCCTAATTGCTATGTCTCTCCCTCCCACTCACCTCCTTTCTCCCCCTCCCACCCTCCCCCCTTTCTCCCCCTCCCTTTCTTTCTTACTTTCTCTTTCGTCTATTTCAAGTCTTACTCTTTTTCTCTCTTTCTCTCACTCGTTCTCTATCCAGCGCTCCAACCCTTTGCCAAATTCCCCATTTCACTCTGCAGTTCTTTTGTTTTGCGGTTTTATTTTTTCTACCCCCCTCCGTCCCTCCCCCCTCGGTCCCACTTACCTCGATCGGTCACGCTCCCCTGTGCGCAACCCCTACAATTTTCTTTACCGAACGATCGTCAATCCTCCAGGGTGGAATATACTTTCAGGAAAAGCTAGTAAGGTAGGTGTGGACGAGAGCAGAGAAAAAAAAAAGAATAAGCGAATTCCCAAGCAATCTTATTATCTTGTTTTCTTTATTAACCGTCGGTGCTCCTTCCAGCCTCATAAACAAATATTAAGGGGTTCGGACCCTTAATATGTTTGAAAGTACAGTCGGAAACATAAATAAGGAGATCAAATCTTCCACCTTTAAGAGCTTACGAGGTTGACAGACGCAATCGATTTTATTTAATGTCAAGACAGTTAATCCGATTTCGTTGGGCTTAAGTTTTTGCGGATTAGACTGTATACGCGATAAAGAATTCCTTTTATTGGCTTTACGAAGATCAACGAAGAAAAATCTACTGCTATACGGTTATAATAGTTCAGTTGATTTAGACCGAAAAATACGCTGAAATAGAAAAAAATAATAATAGTGCGATTTTTCCTTCGGGAATCGTTGAAGGGGCAGGGGAGAGGTCACTGGCAGTCTAAATCCTGAATTTCGAGAAGCCTCTGTGCTTGAACCGCCATCTTGAATTTACGGGTGAATTTCTATTTATTAAATAACTCGTTTATTTCGAATTTTACACAGAAAAGGGCAATAACCAAAGTTTTTGGGAATTAAATTTTCTACGAGTTTAGTCCTTATCGTTTTTTTCCCCCTAGGATCACCAAAGGATTCGCGAAGGAAGGAGATGCTACTATTATTTTTTTTGTATTTAAAATGACAATTCGACTGGGCTATAACGTCGTTACGAATGACATGTATTTTAGTAATAGGTAAATTCGGATTAAAGCTTTAGGGTAGATTATGCTTGACAGCCATTGGGATTCGGAATGTTCTGCTGCGATGTATTAAGTTGTCTGACTTGGAACCTTGAAGTATAGTCCTTTACCCTTAACGGATAGTCTTTTACTCTTAATGAATAGTCTTTGGGTATTGATACATAGTCTTTGGCTGTTAACTGTTAGTTTTCGAATCTTTCTCTACCATTGTCTTCCTTGCCTAACTTATAGTCTTTCACCTTTAACGTATAGTCTTTCAGTCCCAATGTATAGTCCTCGATTCTTAGCGGTTAAATTTCCACTCATGACGTATAGTCCTTCGCTGTCCACGTGCCTCGAATGTTTTCAGTTCACTAGAGATATTAATAATTACCGAACCTTCGTGTGAATATTCATGATGGCGTCTTCTTGACAAGCTTCTCTCTTATCTTATCTAATAACCGTCACTGTATACTCCATTTTAATTGAACGATTTGGTCTCGAACGGCTACGGCGAAGGGGCGAGGGGGGTCGCTTTTAGCCACGTGCTGCGTCAATCTCGCAGGGTGACACCCCTTTGATCAGGTCAAAGGTTAAAAAATTCGTATCCTCTTTACACTTACTTACTTCTGAATGGACCACCTACCTGCGATCTTAATTCGTGGAGACAGACGGTGTCGATGGATTTTTTAAAATTTATTTATACACGTGGAACCTGTCGTTTCCAATTGGCGACACTCTTCCTTGAGGCTTAAGGTCGAGCGAAATTATTCGAGCGTTAGCGTCTATAGGTTGACTTGAAACTTTTTTTTTGTACTTTATTAAAATTATTCGACGAGCTTAATCAGGCTGAAAAAAATATATTTTTTTTATCAAACTTCTTTCAAATTTCTACTGATTCTAACGAGATCGATATACTTGCTCGTCGTTCCCGCATATTTTTGCTCCGTAAATTATGAACTCAGCCTTAAAAAAAGAAAGGAGTGTGAAACAGCTTTTAGGCAATTTACAAAATGATTCTTCTTTCCCTTCTCACGAATCTTTGGGACACCCTGTAGACTCTACTCTTAGCCATATTTTGCGTATATACTCAATCTGGAACGACGCAAGAGCTTAAGGTATAACCTTTAAAAAAAGAAGGCTAACAACTCGTGAGTAGGGTTCGTAGGTGGGTTTAAATATTAAGTTAAAATTGAGAGCCCGAGAATTTTCGAGGCCGTCGGCTCGTGCGGATTCGCCTTGAGGAATAACATAGGAACGAAAAGCTTGTAGAAAAATTGTGTTTTATATTTTTTCAAGCGGATCCGAAAGGATCTTGTCAAAATTTGAGTACCACGGGCCCCGAGAGTGACAACTACGGGTCTGGCGGAGCGCGCTGGCGAGGCGTCGCGACTGTAAGACCGAAGCACACAACCGACGGCTGGGTGCACACAAGCGGTAAATGGACGCGAGGACGCGGCGTCCATTGGACGCGTCGGCCGCGCGGCGGCGTCGGTGACGCAGTACTCAACAACGAATGGGGCCGGGCACACGTGTTTTTCCGTACATTCTATTTATTTGCGTTATAATCACGGTCAAGACTGAAGATGGCTGAAATGGACATGGAATTGTTTATTAACGAAATAAAAAAGTATCCGGAAATTTGGAATACTTCTACCGAAGAATATCACGATAAAATTAAAAAGCAAGCAGCATGGAGTTTCGTGTGCGAAGCAGTCTATGAGGGTTACAATGAAAAATCGGAAATCGAGAAGGATAATATACGTAAGTATTGTTTTACTTACATCCGTCTATTAATATTTAGGCTGCTCAATTTCCTTTTACATCGGACATATATATATTTATGAAAAAGTTATGGCAGTATTTCATATTGCAAAGTAGTTGGGTCACGGGACTAATATAAAATTTTTCTGCCACGTAACTCGGCCAGCGTCATTTTTGAAATTATCAGCAAATTGATTTCTAATAGCACTAGTGGAGCAGGGGCTCCATTTTGCATCGACTTTGATGCATTAATTCTGCTGTCTTTACTGTCCTTTAATGGACAAAGTGTCCTCAAAGTTGTACCCGTCTCTAAAACGAATATAATTCTGAAGGAGGCAGGAAGCTTTTATAATTGCAACAGTAAATTCAATTTTCACATTCATGGGTCTGTGGGAAATTTGCCGTTTGCGTGACAGTATACCAAATCCACATTCAACGTAAAGACAGGCCGGTTAATTAGCCTTAAGCGATAATTAAAAATTCTTTTTAACTTGATCAATGTTTTTTCTTTGCAAGGTCGCATAATGTATTCGGATAGTCCAAATGTTTTGTCTCTTACAAATACGTTCGGCATATTTGGACCCTCAGTGTTTTGGGAAGTGGCTCGTGCTTTTTGGGGATATTCAGTGTTTTATCCAGTCGTGGAATCCATTTTGGAGGTGTTCAATGAACTGTCCATTAATTTCTTGTGGAAACTGGAGGATTCAAATATAGTACTGTCCCCTTCTTTGCCAAAGGATCCTACGTCTATGTAAATGAAATTATAGTTAGCGTCCGCTATTCCAATAGGAACAATGGAAAAGAATTTTTTATTGTTGAAATACAAACTATTAACTATTCTAACGTGTTTCCCATCGAGGGCGCCAAGGCAATGGGGGAAGTCGGCGTTTTTCTTTTTTTCAAAGATCGAGAAACTCCGAAGCCACCTTTCAACGGTGAACGCGGGAAAAGATTTTTCTTTTAAAATTAGCCAAATCGTACAGCACACTTTCCTAACTATTTTCCACAACGCAGAATGCCCGAGCCGTTACGAATAGTGAAGATCCATCAGATTGCATCGGCTTCCGAGGTATCTGTAAGACAGAAATAAAAAAAGAAATCTTTTTTTTTCTAGTGAAGAAGTCCACGAGCAAGTGGAAGAATCTCAAAGACAATTATGGGAAAAGCATTCGAAAGAGGAGAAAATCTGGCCGAACGGCAGTACCAGGCCGCCAATATATTTATGCGAGGCAGCTGTCTTTTTTGCAACACTCTACTAATCAGTCGACAAGGGACAACGAAACGTCAGGCTGGGAACCTTTGGACTCACCTGACGAAGCAGAAGAGCCTTTCCAAAAGGAGACGTCCGCAGCATCCTCTGCTGTATCTTCCAATTTAGCGTCGACTTATGCGCGCGAGAATCCTACAAGGAGCAAGAAACGTAGAGCCAAGCGTCGCAGTGAATTCAAAAGTGCTCTTCTCAAATTTTTAAACACGCCATTCGCCCCGGAACCAGATCAGGACCGTTCTTTCTTTGAGTGTTTGCTTCCCATAGTCAGGAAACTAGACGAGGATCGAAAGCTCCAATTTAGGAGCGAAGTGGCGAATCTTCTACAGAGAATCAGGCACGGCTGTATCGCGCATTCCGTTACCAGTACATTATTTCCTGCACAGCACAATTCGCAATTTCAGCAGCCACTTCCTGCCCAACACAATGCTCTTGTACAGCAGGCGGCTCCTTCATCTTTTCATCCACGTACCGTATATCCTGCATCTTATGGCGTCGATTCTGGCTCTCTGAACATTTCTTTTCCTTACTCGCCCACGGAATCTCATTCGACTCGCGCCTCGACTACAGTTTCATCCTCTTCTCTGAGTTCCGGGATTCTTTTGTCCTCAGAAGATTCAACCTAAGATCTTAAATTAAGAAACTCACTTTAACGAGATGACCTACCGAAGATAATGATAATGAAGATCATTCTTATATATAATTATACTAGTATGTATCTACCTTTTGCACAGTAAATAAATAACACCCTTGGAAATTTGGAGATATTACTTTGCCAATAGGTCTTCGGGATCGCCGGCTTAATAATTCCATTGGGGGATCTACGGTCACGTTCTACGTAAAGTTCGTGGATTTTGTTCAGGAACCGTGTTTCCATTTCTCTTTCTTGTTTTGTTTAATAAATCGGGCCTGATTGTGGTTCCGTGTTTTATTTTGAAAACATTAGGATCTGTTCGTTGTAGTTTTCACAGTTTTCAGATTTTTATTATTGTCTTCCAGACCCAGGACCTCACCGCGTAAGAGCTGGCCAGGGTGTCCTTAGGAGACAGCGGTATAACTATGGTTATACCTGGCGCCCAATAATTTAGTATTTTATTAATTATTTGTCGCGGTGCCATTTATTTTCTGCGTCGTCGTCAAAAAGTGTCGTCAGATTATATATTTTATGACGGAGTCCTGGATCACCCGCCATCATTGATTTCCACAGGGCCACCAGGGGGCGCTGGAGGGCTAGAAACTTCCGAAAAGTTAGGAGCTTTTATCGGGAATCAAACCCTTTCGAACTGCCAAGTCCGGGCACTTTACCATTGTTCCACCGAACCCAATGTCCGACCTAATAAGTCCTAGATATTTATCTTCTTCGTTCCTAGGTTCTCTCCCCTTCAGCTTTGTAACGTCACGCTACACTGCTCCGCCCTAAAACGCGAATTTTGGGTGCGAAGCATCACGCCGAGCTTCCTCCTCGGCCTCGGGATCTGCTTGGTCGGCGGGGGGGCCCCCCGATGCCCCAACTTCGATGGTACCCTTATCTTGACGGTACCCTTATCGTGATGGTACCCTTACCTCGATGGTACCCTCTGGTTGTGACTTCGATGGTACCCTTATCTTGACGGTGCCCTTATCGTGATGGTACCCTTACCTTGATGGTACCCTTACCTCGATGGTACCCTCTGGTTGTGACTTCGATGGTACCCTTATCTTGACGGTGCCCTTATCGT